>CM070772.1:57554259-58081759 GCA_036346955.1 Dipus sagitta
CTACATGTGGCTGTAGTTACAACAATCTGATTATTTCCCTGGTCAATTATTTTCCTTTAACTCTACTTCAAAATATGTTTTCTTTGAGATTAAAATTTACATGTTCATCTTTTCATTTAGATACGCACATACTTTCTGACAGTTACTTCCTCCTAGGCCTGTTCATTTTCTCCTTTAGTTTAGCAGTGACTATTGCCACATGTTTCAATCCAAGAAAATTTCTAATCATTGTCTGTGTCCTAACAGTCATCAATGTACAAATTCTCTCTCATAAATGTCTGTCAAATCTGTCAAGTCTCTTAACTCCCATGGGTATATTCCTTATTTAGAAAAGGTCATTTCCATTTGGATTTCTGAAACAAATTCATGTTTGATCATTCTGCCACAGGTTCATTAGTCATCTGCACATTCTTCTGTGGAGAACAAAATGCCTTCATGTGAACTTGCTAAAAGACAAGCAAGACCCCAAGCTTTCCCATAATAACTAGCTTGATGGGTCTCTATTGCCAAAGAAATAAAGCTCTTACATCCTTAGGCTACCTTACAAACCCCTTGAATATAGAGCTCATATATTCCTCCTCAGCTAAGCCTCTTTCCTCTTCCATTTCATTATTTCTTTTAAAAGGAGTTGAAGAATTAATTTTGATTTTCAAGTGAAAAGTCATCTCTTCTGGACTTTTATATATCATGTTTCAAATTATTTAAGTATTTATTCCTTTTAAGAACCATAATCTTCAAAATTTCCTCAGTTTTAAGTTAGAGTCTGTGAGTTTCCACTGAAAAACAAAGGGATGTATTCATACACATTTCTGCACACTGATATTCACATTTCTTATGTAGGGTTGGCAATAACCTGCAGAAAGCTCGTAGAAGTACCTTGTGACTTTTCATACTTCTGCTGAGTAGTTTCAGCTACAAAAATTCTACTTCTAGTGGAACTCATCTATTATTCCAGCAATCAAGAGGTGAAAGGAGGCCAATTAGCAGATTAAAGCTAATCTCCACTATATAGAAAGTTAAAATCTATCAGGACTACATGTAACCCTCACTCAGTAATAACAGAAAAAAGTTAAAATTTTTTGAAAACATATTTCTAAATAAATTCACATTCTATAATTCCAGATGTACATAAATTTGTGGAGAATGTATTTAACTCAGAATAGATACACTTTTAATATTTTTCTGTAGTAACTGAAGAGCCTGTAGCATACTAGTTATGCCATTTTTTATAATCCCACTGACTGTTCTTTTCCTCGATTTCATAAAATCCACAAGATGCTTCTTCTTAGGTCAGCTATATTCAGTGCTTGCCACAGTGCCTGGCAGAGAGCACAGGCCAGATAGATATTTTGAAAACAGAATAAAGAAAGAGTGCAGAATTGAAAGCTACTTAAAATGCTCATAGTCTTCTTATAAGTGTCAGGATAACTTCCTAAAGTAAGGCAGACTCAGACTTCTGTCAGAGCACTTGATTACCCACCAGGAGTTAATGGTAAGACCCTACTGCTAAAGACACCAACCATTGTTGGCACAAACCATGGAGAGACCTGGTTGGAATTCAGAGGAGAGCCAGTCCTCAGATAACTAGCCCATCTAGTGCTGGAAGGCACTACATGAAGTATCAGGAGAAAGTGGCCAACATCTGTCCAAGCAACTCAAAGTCTAAGTGACTCAGAAGGAAAAAACCTGATGTGATGCTCACACAAGTGCAATAGGAGCACACAGCCATAGTGGGTAACCAACTGCTCTTGGATTGGCTTTTGAATTGCTATCCCACTTGCCACTGCACACATCAATGCCTTCCCACTTGACACTGCCCCCCACCCTATGTCCAGACCCAAGCCTGCAGGCCAGCATAGCTCCACCCATGCCTCAAGTCTTGGGATCACTTTCCCATTCATTGCAGCCTGGTACACTCTTGCAAGGACTCTGGCAGACCAGAGTAGCTCCACCCATGTCTCCGGGATCAGGAACAGTCATCCCACTCAATGTCCACCCCTACCCCTGTGAAGACTCAGGCATACTATAGTAGCTCCACCCCTGTCTCCAGGATTGTGAGCAATCATCCCACTCACTGCCACCCCCTACCCATTGTGCAGACCCAGGTAGGCCAGATTAGCTCCACTGGGCCACCAGGCTCAGGTACGCTATCCCACTCACCACCAGCCCCCACCCATGTGCACAGTCCCAGGCAGACCAGAGTAGCTCCAGAAGAGCATCCAAACTTGGGAAGGCCATCACACTGTACACTACCTCCATCACCCTGTCCACTTCAGGTCATCTGACCACACACTCCCATACCCTGAGTCACAAAACAACAAGCCTCTACATCAGGTCCTCAGGCTCCCACCAGATCGTCATGGCCTCCTGCCCTCTGAGCATGCAGAATGAATTGTCAACAGAAGCCTAGTGGAAGCAAACATAAAAGAGAACAGCCACTGAACACACTTCAAGGGTAGACTATTGCTTCCTCCTAACCTACATAAGCCTCCTACACTGTGATGGGCAGACCACAGTACAAAAAGAGTAACATGAAAAACCAAATAGTAGTAAATACAATAAGATTGCCCAGTCCCACAAAGGAATTCTGCAGTCAAAACATAAGAGACACTAAGATCAGTACCCCAAAATGAAGATATAAGCTATGCAACTCTGACCAAGCAAATAGAAGAACTGGCAGAAAAGCAACAAAGGGTCAAGGTCAATAATCATATGAATGCTGTCCTAATAGATAAGAGCTAATAGATAAGAACCTGGAAGGAGTTCAAAGACAGTTAAATGATCTGATGGAGAGTGAAAACAAAAGAGGACCTCAACAATGACATAAAGAAATGCAAGTATGAATTCCAAGAAGCACCAAGAAAATCAGAAAATGACATGAAAACTCAACATGATGGATGGAAACTATACATTAAAAATAGTAGAAAATGCAAACCAAATTGAACAAGCCAAAATTCTATAGAAGCTCTTAAGAATAGAGTCAGCTACATGGAGGATAGAAATTCAGAACTGGAAGACAAAACAGAAGAAACAGTTCATGAGTCCAAAAGTTTCAATAAGTACAAAAACATTTTGTGAACAGAACATGAGGGAACTGTGAGATACCCTTAAATATCCCAACATTCAGATAATGGGAATACCAGAAGGGAAATAAATTCATACCAAAGGCATGGATAACTCATTCAACAAAAGTATTGAAAAATACTTTCTGACTCTCTCAAAAGAAAGGCCCATAACTTACAAGAAGCTAACAGAACTCCAAACAGACTGGACCAAAGGAGAAATTCTCCAAGACATATTGTCATTAAGGCTCCAAACATTGATACCAAAGAGAAAATGCTAAAAGCAGCTAGGGAAAAAGAACACATTACATTTAAAGGTATTCCCATCAGAATTATTTCAGACATCTCAATGGAAACCCTGAAAGCCAGAAGGGCCTGGAATGGAACACTGAAAAATCTAAGAACCTATGGCTTCCAACCCAAACTACTCTACCTAGCAAACATATCCCTCATAATAGATGATGAAAGAAAAACTTTCCACAATAAAACAACTATAAGAATACAGACCAAACATGCAGAAAGTACTTCAGGAAAATTCTCTACACAGAAGAATCAAATAATCAACCTCAAGTGCCTATAATAATAAGATCACAGTAAGCAAACTCAGAGAAGGCACAAAAAACTACAAAGTCCAAGAAAACACCAAACCATATAAACAACAACAATATGGCAGGAATGAAATAAACCCTCACAGTCACTATCCTAAATATTAATGGCCTTAATTCACCCATCTAAACAAATAAGCTAACAGGGTGGGTCAGAAAATTAGATGCCACAATCTGTTGTCTTCAAGAAAACCACCTCACCACTAAAGACAGACACATCCTCAGGGTGAAAGGGTGGAAAATGATATTCCAAGCAAATGGGAAAAAGAAACAAGAAGACATAGCTATACTAATATAAAATAACATAGACTTCAAACCAAAAGTAATAGAAAAATACAAAGAAGGCCACTTCCTACTTATCAAGGGAATGATCCAACAACAGGATATCACAGTCATAAATATTTATGGACCAAACACAAAGGAACCAAAATTCATAAAACAAAACCTACTTGACAACAAAACAGAAATAACCACAAGCACCATCAAAGTTGGGGACTTCCATACTCCACTATCAACAATATATAGATCATCCAAACAGAAAATCAACAGGGAAGTAAGAGAGCTCAACAAGACCATAAAACAACTAGACTTAATGGACATCTACAGAACATTGTACCCCAAAACCACAGCTACATATTCTTCTCAGCAGCCCATGGAACTTTCTCTGTAGATCATAAACTGGGTCGCAAAGCCTTCCTCCATATACTTAGGAAAATTAACATAATTTTCTGCATGATATCAGATCACAATGTTGGATTGCTAGAAAGTAACAACAAAAGATGCACCAAGAATCCCATTGGCTCCTGGAAACTATACAACACACTTTTAAACAATACATGGGTAGTGGATTAAATGAAAAAATGACATTTCAAAATTTCTAGAAATGAATGACAATGAGAACACATTACATTGTAACAAAACTTATGGGACGCAATGAAGGTGGTCTTCAGGGGAAAATTCATAGCACTAAATGCCTTCATAACAAAGACAGAGAGATCCAAAATCAATAACCTAACCATCCACCTAAAAATAAAATAAAACAAGAAATAAAAATGGAGAGGTCACAACAGACATCAACGTAATTAGAAGAATCATCAGTACATACTTCCCAAAACTTTACTCTACAAAATTGGATAATCTGGAAGACATGGATGATATCATAGACACATATAAGCTACCAAAACTGAACTCAGAGCAGATTAATCACCTGAACAAACATATTATCACATCCCCAAAGATTGAAAAGTTAATCAAAAACTTCTCCAAGAAGGCAATTCCAGGACCATATGGCTTCTTAGCCAAATTCTATCAAACCTTCATTGAGAAACTGAAAACATTTTTTTCTCAAACTGTTTTACAAAATCAAAGAGCACAGAATGCTCCCCAAAACCTATTGTAATACCAGCATAACCCTAATTCAAAAACTAGACAGAGATACAACAAAAAACTATAGGCCTGTATCCCAGATGAATTTTTATTTAACAATCCTAAACAAAATCCTCACAAACAAAATTCAAGAACACATCAAAAGCATTATTTATCTTCATCAAGTAGGCTTCTCTCCAGGGATTCAGGGTGGTACAACATATAGAAATCTGTAAATTAAGACACACCTTAATAAACTTAATCACAAGAACCACATGGTCACCTTAACAGATGCAGAGAAGGCCTTTGACAAAATAAATAACTTCATGATAAAACACTGGAGAGAATAGACATGCAGCATTTATATCTTAACACAAAAAAAGGCTATATATAAAGCTTCTAAAGCCCAAATAATACTTAATGGGGAAAGACTCAAGGAGTACCCACTGAGATTAGAAACAGGACAGGGGTACCCACTCTCACCAGTGCTCTTCAACATTGTATTAGAAGTCCTAGTCTATGAAATAAGACAGGAGAAACAAATAAAAGGGATACAAATTGGAAAGGAAGAAGCCAAATCAACCCTACTTTGCAGATTACTTGACCCTATACATAAGTGACCTGAAAGACTTCACCTCAAAACTTTTAAGGTGATTAATTCCTTCACCAGTGTAGCTGGACACAAAATCAGCACACAGAAATCAGCACCTTTATATATGAAAAGGATAAATATGCAGAGCAAGAAATCAATGAGGTAGTCCCATTTTCAATAGACACACATACACACACACACACACACACACACACACACACACACAAATCAAGCTGGTGAGAAAGGATGTAAAAGATCTTATAATGAAAACATAAAACTCTCATGATACAATGAAAAAGATCTACCATGCTCCTGGACAGACAGAATTCATACTGTGAACATGGCATTTCTACCAAAAGCATTATACAGACTTAATGCAGTAGCAATAAAAAATTTCTGAATCATTATTCACAGAGATAGAAAAAATGAACTCAAACTATATATGAAATGGCAACAGGCCTCAGATATCTAAAAATTCCTCAGTAAAAGTAATACCTCTGGTGGTATAATCATGCTCAATACGAAGCTATACTGTAAAGCTATAGTAACAGAAACAGCTGGCAAAGGAACAACATATAGACCAGTGGAACAGTGTTGAAGAGCTAGCCCTTAGGTGAAATAACGACAAGTACTTGATTATTTGACAAAGGTGTCACTAACTTAGACTAGAAAAAAGGCATCGTTGACAACAAATAGTGTTGGACAACCTGGATAACCAAACACAGGAAAATGAAACTAGACCCACTCATTTCACCATACACCAAAATCAACTCCAAATGAATTAACAAGCTTAATATAAGACCTGAAACTCTTCAACTACTAGAAGAAAAAAAAAAAAGGGGAACTGTCCATGGTATAGAAGAACTTCCTGAGCCACACTGTAGTAGCCCAGAAAATTAAAAAAGAAAAAAAAAAAACTCACTCAACTAATGGGATCTCATGAATCTAAAAAGCTTTTGCACAAACAAACATACTATAATCAGAGCCAATGCATTCCCCACAGAATGGAAGAAAACTTTCATCAGTGATACCACTGATAGAGGCCTAATATCTGGAATTTACAAAGAACTCAAAAAAACTTAACAATAAAAAGTCAAACAATACACTCAAAAAATGGGGTAGAGAACTGAATAGGGAGTTCTCAGAGGAAGAAATGCAAATGGCTAACACAAATGTAAGGAAATGTTCAATATCCCTAACCATTAGGGAGATGCAAATTAAAACAGATATGAGATTCCACCATTCTTCAGTAAGGATGGAAATTATTAAAAAATCAAATGACAACAAATGGTAGTGAGGGTGTACAGAAAGAGGAACCCACATTCACTGTTTGTGGATTGTAAGCTGGTACAACCACTATGGAAATCAATATGGAGATTCCTAAGAAGGATGAATATTGAGCTGCCAATAGACCAAGTTATTCCCTTACTGGGCATTTATCCTAAATGCATCACTACAGAGATATTTGCTCAACCATGTTTATAGATGCTCAATTTATTATAACTAAGACCTGGAATCAACCTAGGTGCACATCATTGGATGAATGGTTAATGAAGTTATAGTATATTTGCACAATAGAATTCTACTCAGCAGTAAGAAAAAAATAATACAATGAAATTAGTAAAAAAATGGATGGACTTAGAACAGAGCATACTCAGCAAACACACAATCCCAGGAAGACAAATGCCTCATGATCTCACTCATCTGTGGTTTCTAACCTGGATCAGCTTGAGTTGCTCCTTTACCTGGTAAGCAATCTCAGGCTCAGACAATAAGAATGCAAGTGTTTGGCAGGGAGGTAGGGAGAAATAAATATAAAACTAAACCTAAAATGAACTAGTTCTATAGCTATAGGAGTATGGGGAAGTGTCTGAATAGAAGGGTCATGGAGAGGATGGGATACAGCCTCACCTTAAAAAAAAAAAAAAAAAGAAAAAAAAAACTTTTGACTTTGGCCTATAACACCCAGTACCAGAAATAGGTGCTACCCCCATTGAGCTGTTGATCTTAGTGACCTACGCGGTGGCCAAAATAAGACAGCCTCCTGTCGAAGCACTTGATTACCTGCCTAAGGTAATAGGTAAAACCCTATTGCTGAAGACACCATATGCTGCTGACATAGAACACTGAGAGACATGGCTGGGGTACAGAAGACAGCTAATCTCAAGATAGTCCATCTAGTGTTAGAAAGCACTACATGAACTACTGAGGGAAAGTGGCCAACACCAGTGTGAGAAAGCAGATATCTAAGCTACTCAGAAGCAATCAGCCTGACAATAAGTATACACCAGTGTAATGATGGCACACTATGTTTGTGGGTAGGGTAACCAATGGCTTTCTGATTGGCTAACAGATCTACTCAGTGGAAAGAAACACATATCTGGAACCAGGAACCAGGCATGAATCCTATAGAAGCAAAGCTTTATGCTCATCAATGTCAAGCTCCCACTAGTCTGGCTAAAAGATAGGTTACATCCATCAAAATCTCCATAATTAATAACACTTATCCTTTTTAACCTATGCTGTCTTCACTCTTCATTGAAGAATCTGTGTTTCTCAGATGGTAGTGAGATACAAGTACATAAACCACCCCTTGCATTTCAGCCAAGGCAAAAGTGAAAAGACAGAACAGTTAGGAAGACAAACAAGAGTGCTGCTTCTATGTTGAACCTGACAATCAGTGCCAGGCTGAAGGATACAGACACTGAGGATACTCAACACATGCAAAAGCAAAAATCCAGAGCCTCCTAAGAGCTCATCACTAAAGTAGACTTAAAACACATCTCCCAGGGCTTACATAATTTTTTGGAAGTTGGGGTGGAAAGATTTTAAGAGCTACATGTTAGGACATCATACCAAGAGTCATTGCTTTTCCCCCAATAACTGACTGCTGCTCCCACAATGCATAACCCCCAACCCCATGGGGAATACTAGCAATCCTACTGATGAAGGCCCCCAGTGGAATTGGGGCAGGGAGGAGGAAAAAGATGTTACCAACATATGATGCATCCATACAAAGTATGTTCCTAATTTTTAAAAAAGTTACAAACATGCTATTGAAGTTTATTTCCATTATTTTAGTTCATTGTTTGATATTATTCATAAGTGCCTCAATGAACTTCACATAAATTTAAATTAAAATCCTCTCAAAAGTCATTCTTCCAAGTTATACTTTTTGGGAGACATGTAAGCCTATAAATACATGTACCTATTTCATATTATTATTTTATATTATATTTTATATTATTATTTTGATAGAAAATCATACTCTTAAAATTCATCTTACTTATTTCCTAAACATTCAAAATGTAGTCTGAATACTTTTTAAAATCAAAATTCATTTCATTGTTTTTATTGCCTTTGATGTTATTCCTTTAATCAATTGATGTCTTTATTACTAGCATTACCCCCAAAGTTTTCCTTGTTCTGAAATCACATTAACATGGTTTTATACATGATGTGGTATGCATCCAGGTGTTTTGTTCCCCACTATTTTCTTGTTTTCTTATTACAGTTACTGATAGGAGGAGTTGTTGGCCTCACAGACTGAGTCCACCAGTGTTAGCAATATGAAACAATATATTCTGCTTTTCATGTGGCATCTTTACATAAATGGTCTACTAGAAATATTCAAATGTGTCTGCTGCTAAAATTAGCATAGCTTAAAGAGAAGCAATATTTTTTTGAGTGAAATAAAAACAACTAACTAGAAAGTAGAAATCATTGCTTTAAACTTCAGTTATGAAAGCACTGAATGAACAACAGTTTTTCCATGTCTGGAAGGTTTTATTTTAGAATACACTTTAAACTTTTCCCATAATGCATTATATAGAGAGTAATTAAAAATAAGACCACAATTTTGACAAAATTTAGACATATGGGTATGTTTGGCATATGATTTGTTTGCTATTTTTTGGATCATGGTGAAACACAAGAAGAAGAAAAATATATAATTATGCTCATGCTACAATGTCTAGAGATAAGAGTTTCTAATTACTAACAGATAATAAGATATGTGTTCTTATTAGAAAAATAATAAAGAACTTTTGTGGATGTTTTAAGTTATTTATAACTATAACTGACCATTTACTGGGATAAATCTAGTTGTTTTGTAGGAAAGTGACTTTTTATCTGATATGTAGTTGTTGTTGTTCATTTATGCCTACTTAGAATACATAGAATCTTGGGGTCTCAGCCTTTGCTTTAAATTTCACTTCAATATTTACCTGGTTTGTTTGCCTGTGTAAGCTCTCAAGTAATGGAAAAGCAATTTGATTTTTAATAAGATTCTTGTGCTTAGAGACCCACCAATACTTCTTTATGAGCCACACCTTTCCTAGCCTTAAAGTGGGTAATATGCTGCATCCCTTCCCATCCTCTACTTCTTTATTTCTTTCACACTCTACCTCATGTTCACACCACTATGAGGCTCTGCCAAAGTGCATGACACTGAAGAACTACATACTAAACCCTCTAAAAGTGTAAGCCAATGCAAGTCCTTTTTTCTTTACATTGTTTCTATCAGGTATTTGTCACAGCAATGAAAGAAGTAGCCAACACGAACACACTTACACACACACACACACACACATACACAAAATAATAGATTGCAAGATGGGTATTGGAATTATACTCTTTAATCCTGAGTCTTGTGTGGCCATTTAATTCATCTGATTCATATACTTTCTATATTAGATGTGGACATGTGTGCCCTTTAACTTTCAACTCAGAAAGCTATTCAACATTCTATTCTTTTTATTCTTTCTATTTTGTGTGAAAGATTTCCACTCATTTCTGAGGTCATTATCTTTCAGTCACAACCAACAGGGACTAAATCATGTTCATATTGTTTTCTATGTGTTTTTGTTTTAACCGCTTTATTTAAAGATAAAACAGTGCTGTAGAGATAGCTTAGCAGTTAAGGCATATGCCTGCAAAGCCAAAGGACCCTGGTTCAATTCCCAAGGACCTGTGTAAGTTTGATGCTGAGGGGGACACATGTGTCTGGAGTTTGATTGCAGTGGCTGGAGGCCCTGGGGTGCTCATTCCTTCTCTCTCGCTCTCCCTATCTCTCTCTCTCTCTAAAATAAATAAATAAACAATATATATAAAAATATAAAGATAAAACATTTTATACACAAAACATTTCCTCAAAGTTCTCATGTGAAATGCTATTCCTTGGCAGTTAAATCCTTCTAGACTCTAATAACAGTTTCACTGCTAGTCAATATCATTCCTAATGACCAATGTTGCATAGTTAGGTTATTTGTTAAAGGAGGTCTTAATCAAGTAGCATCAAGTCAACAGAGGTCCAATTATTCTGTGGAAATGAAATCTTGAAAATCTCCATATGTTAAAGAACATTGTCTTTGTCTCATTGATGAGGTGTGCTGTATCACATGTCAATAGAGGAGCTCATTTCTAGACTGATGGAGATTACATTTTAACACACTAGAGTAGATGGGAGAAAAGGAAGAGGGGATGATAAAATGTCAGGTCTTAATGAAGCTAAGAATCACAGGAGGCACATCTGCTTACATTCTATTGATAAAAGCAAGTAACATGATGTGCTGGAGTAAATATCTTCTCCAAATTTATGACCACCTGGAAAAGCAGAAGGATTGAATCAGGCATAGCTTCTTTGTAGATAAAATTAATTAAAGTGTGATCATACCACATTAAGATTAATTCTAAATGCAATTACTGGTGTTCTTATCAAACAAGAAACAGGAAAACACTGTGAAGATGCACAGACAAAGTGAAGGAATCCAGATGAGTGTAAAAGCAGAGATCACACTAGTGATTCATCTAACACACCAGGATCTAAAAGGACGGTGGACATCTGTTGAAAACCAAGAGACATTTATGCAACAATTTCTTTCTCAGAATCTCTGGTAAAACCTGAACCTTCTGATGTTTTGACGTTTTAGCTTTCTGTCCTTCTTCACTTTGAAAGGATATAGTTATGTGGTTACAGCCACCCATTACAAGTCAGGGGAAATTTTTTATGGCAGTCTTAGGAAATCAATTCATTCACACATAATGCCTAAATTCCAAAAAGTGAAAATGATTAATCTTTCCACAGATGACTCTTTATGGGAAAAGTGGATTTTTTTGGTTTATTTTGTGAAGCTGTATATGGAACATGGACTCTTATATGTGCTAGGCAGAAACATTCCCTCTGAGTGTATCTTGAGCTCAGAAGTTCTAAGTAGAGATGATTTTTATCTGAATGACTACAATGATTTTTGTAAAACTCACCTTCCAGTTTTAAAGCTTCATGATGCCAGGCATGGTGGCACACACCTTTATTCCCAGCACTTTGTATCAGAGGTTGGAGGAACATGGTGAGTTTGAGCCTAGCCTGGAACTACAGAGTGGTTTCCTGGTCAGTATGGGTTAGAGTGAGAACCTACAAACAAACAAACAAACAAAATCACATTGAACTGGTTTTAATACTTCTTGCTATGTCATGTCTAAGAGAGCCAGATGGATGTAAAGTGATGATCTATTAGATGTAAATAATGAAGTTCATAAAAGCATAGAGAAATGAAAAACAAAAGTAATAAATATAAACAAATATTTGGGAGAATATTTATGATTTGTTTTTCATTCTATGAAAACCAAATGAGTTGCTCTTCTAGGGTTTCTCTTATATCTTAAACAAAGAGATATTAATTTCTCATGGTTCTAGAAGCTAGGAAGTCCAAGATCGTGGTGCTGACAGATTTGATGTCTATGGAGTCCCTTATTCCTCATGTATGGCTGTTTGCTATGGCTGGTTCATGTGACAGAAGGGAGCATACCATGGCTTTTTTTATGAGAGAGAGAGAGAGAGAGAGAGAGACAGAAAATTGGCATGCCAGGGCCTCCAGCCACTGCAATCGAACTCCAGACAAGTGTGTCACCTTGTGTGCATGTGCAACCATACTCGCTTGCATTACTTTATGCATCTGGCTTATATGGGACCTGGAGAGTAGGACATGAGTTCCTCAGGCATCACAGACAGGATCATTAACCACTAGCCCTATCTCCAGTCCTATGGCTTTTTTTCAAATAAAGACACTAGACTCATTCATGAGAGCTGTCACCATGACCCAAACATCTACCAGAGTTGCTTCATTCTACTATCAACAAAAAGGCAATAGTATTTAAGAAAAAACATCAAGGCCACAGAATAATATTATCATAGTAGTAAGCATTCTGAGAGTAAACTCAATAACTAAGTTTCACTCTTACATAATTATAAATACAGTAGAGCCCAAAAGCTTTAGAGATGGATGAATCCATTCAGATGAGTTTAGTAAAATTAAATAACAAACCAAAGTCAATAAAATTTAATGCTATTATTGTTTCCAAAACTACAGTATGAGGAACAAAAGTCATATAAGCATGATTTCTTTGGATTAGCTCCTCTAGTAAAACCAAGGTGTACTATATCAAAAATGTTATTTAACTTGAGAATATATTGCATTGAGAAATTCTAATTTAGTGTTTATTTCCCTATTAGCTGAGATCTATGACATTCATCATAGTGGATGTTTAGAAAATGTAACTATAGACCATATTTTCCAATGTTGTTATTTTCCAATACAGAAAAACAAACAAACAAAAAAAACAAACAACAACAACAACAACAAAAAACAGTTGCTCCATCTGTAGTAGTCAGACTCAAGTTACTGGGGTGTAGCTACAGACCAAACACAGTTATGGAGGAAGGGAATTTACTGAAGATAGAAGGGAAGTTTCATAATGGCAGAAGTTGGCCCTCTTTCACAGGACTAAGAAGAGAGAGAAAGAAAGAAGCCACAAACAACCACCAGCAAGCAAAGACACTTCAAGAACCCCAGGTACCAGTCAAACACTCTGCATATCTTTAGACTGGAATTTTAGTTCCACCCTATACCTTGTGACTAGACATCAGGATTCTCCCACAGTGATAACCACCCCTCACCCCAGCCAGGTTGATAAAGTTCTAAATTACAAACTGTAACAAAATCCTGAATATATTGTAGACTGTCCACTCAAACTATCACATTCCACCCCTGGCCTTCTCATAGCATATATTGTCAAATACAAAGTTCCCCACAGTTTTTACCAACTTAATATAGTTCTAAAGTCCCAAGATTCATATAAGATTTAAGATTGTTTTTTAGCTGTAAATACTGTAAAATTAAACAAGTTATATACTTTTAACATATATAGGTATGGAGTATACATTTTCAACAGTTATAAAGCATATTATTGAGAGACTGGAACAATGCAAACTCAACAACCAAGAAGCAAACTTCAAACTTCGTCAATTCAAGTCTGATATAATGAATAATTGACAATCTGCAGATGTTCCAGTTCTATCCCTCCAGTTGGGCTGAGTAGCCCAGAGAAACTTCCATCCCTAGCCAACAGCCTCCATGGTAGCCCTTACACAGCCCTGGTATATCTAAACATCCTAGGGTCTCCTTGCAAATCTTGGTTTATCTTCCAATGGCTTTCTCAGCCTCAGATTCATCATGCCCTGCCTATATGCCATGTCTCAGCAGTGAATACTGGGACCATGTGCACTTCATGACCACTCCACACATTTTTTTTATGCTTCTAAAATCAATATCAGATGTGCAGGAGACTGCCATATTCTTAATTCAGGAATGATCTTAAACTTGAAAAGCAGGTTCCTTCTCCAGTCAACTCACTTCCTAAAGAGTTTGCATTCTATTATAGTCTTTCTGGGTAAGATCACCTCAAGCATTCTCTCCATTGCTTTGATGGAAAACAGTTGCATTATCTTCACTAATATTGCTATTTTTGACAATATCAGCTTCAGTAACATAAAATCAGCTGTTCTAGTAAATTTAAAAAATTTAAATTTAAAATTTTAAAACTCTCAGTCCATAACTTTAGCCAAGTACATCAGTCCATTACAAATTCAACCTTCATCAAACTCTCTGGCCCTTGGCAGCAGAACTCAGGCAGTGCTTACGCCTGTAGCCTAGTTCCAACAAAGTCCTCTACAATCTTTCATTCCCCTTAGAATGTTCAAAAGCCAAGCTTCAAAATGCAATTCTCTCTGTACTTAGCATTCTCAAACTCACATCAGAATAGTCCATAACACTTGGCTTACCACTCCAGAGGCAACTTCAGCTGCAAGTACAAAGTGCATATCCGTTGTTCCAACACAAAAGTTCCAAAAGACCAAAATCTGCCTGGTCAGATTCATCTCATCCTCATTCTACATTCTGGTAAGAGTTCTGTACTAGTCAGCCTCAAGTCATGAACTTCCAGACCAGACACAATTATGGAAGGAGGGAATTCCTTAAAGATAGAGGAAGACATCCATAATGGGCAGAAAAAGTTGGCCCACCTTCACAGGTTCATGTAGAGAGAAAAGCCACCTCCAAAAGCAGCAGCAAAATCCTGCAAATGGTAATACTGCAAACTTGAATTACAAACTGTAATAAAATCCTGCATATACTTGGGGTCATCCATTCAAATTACCTCACCATCACACTGACTCACAATGACAGAATTTGTCATAGGAATCTTGATCATCAGAAGTGAGTACTGAAGATTGCAGTGATAAAAGTTAGGAGGTTCCTTTTGAATGGGTGTGAAGATAGGTCAGTAAAATATAAGTGTACTGTGTCATAGCCTTGTCATGACACTGTTCAAAGAGGAAGGGTAAAGTTACCTAATATTACATAAGTAGTATTTTTTTCCTAAGAAGATAGGTATGAACAGAAATTTTATCTCCTAGAATTAAAAGCATTATTAGTAATCAGAATTTCTAAAAGTAAGAACATATATGAAACAGATAAATGTTATTCAAGCCTCTATAATAGATCCATCAAATGTTATATTTGTGAAAAAAATATAAATTAAAGAGCTGGCTGTGGTGGCACATGCCTTTAATCCCAGCACTCAGGAGGCAGAGCTAGGAGGATCGCCATGAGTTCGAGGCCATCCTGAGACTACATAGTGAATTCTAGGTCAATTTGAGCTAGAGTGAGACACTACCTTGAAAAACCCAAAATAAATAAATAAATAGAGTAAAAAGAGTGTAAAGGAAGAGAATGTTCTTGCGGTCAATAATTGGGATCATGTAGAATTGGAACTAGGGTGTGAGAGTGAATGAAAAGGAAGGAAATGCTCTCCTTATGAGACTTTATTTTGCAGATAGGATGGGATTTACCTTGCAGGATGTGCTCTTACCTTGAGCTCTTCTCAGTGAAACCTGCTCTCTTCAATTTGTTTGACAAGGAAAGATATTTATCTACACTGAGAAGAATCAGGATTAATCTTTGAGAAGTGGACAATTTAGCACAAAAATTTTACATAATATATCTGCGGAGGAAGGTAGAGATTAAATGCCCTGAAGGAATGAAGAGAAATCAAATTCTGATAGATCATCTTAGGTTTAAAGTATTTCCCAAGGTAACAGCCCCCTTGACTGTCTTATCTCACAAGATGCCATTGGTAGTGGCTTTATTTAATACTAAAGACTGTTTATTTTGTTTATATTTTATGATGTTAATATGCCTATATTTATTTTGCTTATGGAGGTATTTTTATGTAAAGATAAATGGTTCCAAATGCACTTATTTGAGTATTTGTTCATAAATAAAAGGATAGATATATGTATTCACATTTAGACTATATGAAATGCATTCATGCAACAACCTATTTATGATTCAAAAGACTTATATACAAGAAGTAATTAAATGAGGACATTTGAAAGATGAAAATGTTATTTAAAATTGTATGCACATAAATGTACACATTAATTTTCTCATGAAAATTTAAGGAGCATTGTCAAGTGGGTGTCAGATAAATAAGAATAAAAGATAATACAAGCATTGGAAATAGATAGCAGCTAAAAGAGCAGAAAATTTGTTTCAGTAGAATTTTAAGTGTGATAGTGATAAAGTCTGAGAATTCCAATTTCATATACTCTTTCAAAACATTCCAGCAACAAGATCCTGGGAAATTTATCTAATCTAAATCTCAACATCCCCTTCCTAGTTTGAAAATAAGGTAGTTTCTTCCTATGGATTTTGGTTGAAAATTGAAGGAGGAAGTGATCATTATACTTGTTATGGATGTTAGCATGTATGAACACCAAGACACTTTATCTTATTATCTCTCACAAGAATGAAAGCACAATGGGGAAGACTCAAACAAGTATCACAGAGCAAAAATTGAGTATAATATAAATAAGATCTCAAAGAATATGAGCTGCTATACTTGATTTTAAGTGTTTGGCTTGTACACTTTTTAGGAACTTTAGAGTTTCAGTAGGAAGAGTTAATGAGTTCTGCTGGATGCTATGGTTAGGATGAGACTGGGTCTAATTTTATTCTCATTATTCAAAAAAGGGAATAATTCAGTACCAAAGTTTTATACGTCTATATTTTTGACTAGTTATAAAATGTACAGTACATATTAACCCAGGATGAAACAGGGATCATGGGATCATGGGCAACTAACATAAAACCATTGAGTCCTGAATAAAAGGGAGGTGATAACAAATTAGTTTATATCTATCAAGGGTAGCTATAAATGAAACATTGTGTATTGCTTGACATTAATGTTGGTCTTTTATTCACATTAGCTATAAAGATAACAGATGGCTATCTTTTAGTCTAAATTAACTTTGATTCATTGTTAATTGTTGGAATGGGAACTGTGGAGACCTCTTGAAGGTGAATGTCATAATAAGTGTGCCTGGGAGCCAGAGGTTTCCATAAATGTAGGGTTTCTCATGATCATACAAAAGTTTCTAATTGCAGGGTGTGGTGGCACATGCCTTTAATCCCAGCACTCGGGAAGCAGAGGTAGAAGGAGTGCCATGAGTTCAAGGCCACCATGAGACTACATAGTTATTTCCAGGTCAGCTTGGGCCAGAGTGAGACAGTACCTCTAAAATAAATAAATAAATAAAAAAGGTTTCAGTCAAATACTTTTCAGATTGTCATTCAATAAATAAAAAACAACAATATATGGTAAGTATCAAGTGTCTTTTATATTAGGATCCAAAAGCAGGTATCCAAAAGCAGTGATGATGGTAGTATCCTTAAGACACAAAGATTAAAATCTCACTATGACAAAGCACTAGTTTTCTCATATAGAATAGTAAATACTGATCAGATTTTGCATTTACATCATTTAATGTTACAGTAATTTGATTTTTTTTTTTTGCTCTTATGACTGTTTTGTGGATTTGAAAAGAACTGTAGTAAAGATAAAATGACATACTGTCCTAAATTCACATAACACCCATAAGGTTCTCCATTGACATCCACTGTGAGCTAAATGTATTAGAAGGTGGGTGAATGTCTCCTGGCACTTCATCCTTTGGTAAGTTAAGTGTCTAAGAGAGTGAAGGCCAGGGCTCTGGATAAGAGAAAAGAGAATGCATGTTCAGGTTCCTGATCCATAAATTAATGGTGGCATTCAAAACTAGCTAATTCCCGAATGCTCAAAGCAAGCTGCGACTCTGGAAAAACCACTGCATATGGCTTCAGGAAGGTCCTGACTAGATGTCAGAATATAAATCCTCATCTGTAAAACATGCCTGGAGTTAATAGAGTCAGGCAATATCAATAATCAGAGTCATGATGTCACATGAAGAGCAGAAGTTGCTGCTTGCTGGTCTCACTGGGCAGCCAGAATCCCCAAGTCACCAGGAGCTTTGGAGGCTGGGCTTTAGCACCTGTGAACATTCAGGGACTCAAGTCATAACAGTGCTCCTCTCATGGTCACAGCTAGAGGTACTACTTGCTAGTAAGCTTCCCAGCTCAGGGGTAGTATAGGAGGCAATCTAGTTATGCTGGGATTTTTCCATAAATATTGTTTCTCCCTCCTTTCCTGGGAGGTGCCTGGCACGGCAGACAGCATTCCAAGTATTTTGTGGATGGGGCACGGTGTTCAAAATCTCCATACTACAGTAGAGTTACTGGTGTGATAGAAGGAAGAGGCACTTGATGGGTAGAAGAGAAACATTTAAAAAAGACCAGAGTTTCACTCTATAATAGTTCAAAGAATACTGTAGTAGATATAGATGTAAAAGGATCAAGAATTAGTTCATCTTGCAATACCTCTTAGATTCTGCATTCTTTGCTTCTTCCTTGTGCTGAATGTGACCAGCTGCCTCTGAAGCTGTAAACAGAAATACCCCCTTCTTCCCCTGTAAAGGAAAATGCATTTGACCCTCCCATCTCTCTCTCTCCCCTTCTTTCCCTCTCTCTCCTCTCTTTCTCTCTCTCCCTCCCCCCCCCCTCTTTTGAGGTTTCAGTCATGGAATTGATGTGATTTTTTTTTGTAGGTAACATAAGAAAATGGCAGAAGAAAATGATCAAATGAGCTAAGAAGATTTATTTAGAAGTAGGATCAGATAAAATTAGCTGGTCTTATAGCTAACAGCTTAGCAGTTTATAGATATTAACTGGATAAAATTTCCAGAAATGATACACCTTTAATTGTCCCTGGAAGATATTAGAATTCAAGATTAGTAAACTTAAGAAGAAATAGTCAAAACACAAAAACACAAAGCACTTTTGGATTTAGAGACAGGTCACAACAAAAATATTTTCAAATGTTGAATATAAGAACACTCAGACATTCCATGAATGTTCATGCTAAGAGGTGATTTTAATCTCCACAAGGAGTTTCACAAAGGTGGTCCAGAATGATTCCTGCCTACAGTGGATACACTGATTAGTCACTGAGGAAGTGAAGACAGAAATTTAAATAAGTACCTTCCATACAAAGAAAGAATGAAGATAAGAAAGATCAGCTGAATGAGAGTAGTGTTTATGTTAGCTTCTGGGCATTGTGAGAAAAGATCCTGAGAAAAGAGAGGAAGAGAATTTGGTTGGCAGCTGGTTCTTCTCTTTTTGGACAGTGATGAGATAAAACCCCATGAAAATGAAGGGGAGAGGAGAATAAAGGACAGAGTCAGAAAGAGTAAGAGGAGAGAGAAGAAGAGAGCAGAGGAGAAGAGGTGAGGAAAGTGGGAAGCAGAGGTGAATAGCTGGCCTTATTTTGCTTTTTTTTTTTTTTTATTTCACCCATGCTCCCTCCCTATTTTATGGGATTTCCTACATTCAGGGAGAGTCCTCTCTGACTTAGTTTCTGTTCCACTAATTTTGTCTAGAATCATCTTCACACATACTCCAACAAGTAGTGTTATAAGCCCTGTAGTAGACAACCTAATGTTCTGGGAAAAACTTCCAAACCAGGCACAATTATTGAAGAAAGAAAATTTAATGAAGCTTACATATCCAGGGGAACTTCCATAAAGGCAGAAGAAGCTGGTCCACCTTCACGGTCCACCCAGAGAGAAAAGTCACCACCAAAAGCAACAGCAAAACCTGCAGCCATACTAGCACACTCAAGAATACACACTTTAGGAACTCCAGGCAAAGCTCAATCACTTTGCATATCTTAGGCTGGACTTCCCAAGACGTACATTAGGACTAGATCCTAGGGTCCGCCAGCAGTGACACGTCCTCCAGCAATATGGATGGAGGTCTAAGAAACTTTAATAAAATGCCTAAATCTATTGGGGGGCATCTATTCAAACTACCACAACCCCTAAATTAAGAAGATTAACAAAGACATTGCATTCTTAAGGATGAGGAATGTTGAGCACAGTTGAATCCTAAGGGAAGGGAGTTATCAGCACCTGCACTACAGAGGGTGATACTGAGACAAAGTGGTAGAGGATACTAGAAGTCTCCAAGCAGATCAACACTGAGCTCACCTGCAGAATTCTAGCTATTCTTTGATTTTTCATTTACTTTAAGTTCCCAAATTCAAGAATAAATAGATGGATACTGACATGAAATTATCAAAGGCTTTTAAAATTGCCATGGTATTTAAATCTTGAATAGTGATTGATCACATTTAGTCTGAGTTTTAAAACGCTCCTCAAAGAATTTTAAATTCAAGAAAAAACAAAATAGTGATTCAGCTTTTCATGACTTTTCAAATTTACTGAACATTTTCCTAAGTATTCCATACATCAAGTAAGTCTTATTTAAAGAACAAATATAAAAAAATAAATATTTAAATATATATATATTTTTAAGGTAGGGTTTCACTCTAGCCCAGCCTGACCTGGAATTCACTATGTAGTCTCAGGGTGGTCTTGAACTCACTGAGATAATCCTATATCTGCCTCTGAAGTGTTGGGATTAAAGGTATGTACCACCATACCCAGCAAAACAAAATATATTTTTAAATTATTTATTTATTTTTATTTATTTATTTGAGAGTCACAGATAGAGGGAGAAATAGGCAGGGAGAGAAAGAGAGACAGAGAAAGGGAGAGAGAGAGAGAGAGAATGGGCACATTATGGCTTCCAGCCACTGCAAATGAACTCCAGATGTATGCGCCATCTTGTGCATCTGGCTTATGTGGGTATTGGGGAATTGAGCCTTGAACCAGGGTGCTTAGGCTTCACAGACAAGTACTTAACTGCTAAACCATCTCTCCAGGCCAACACAATAGATTTTCAAGTGGCTAAGTAGGACTAAAAATACCACATTCAAAATTTAAATACAGGCCACTTCCCATGCAAAATCCTTATTCCCACAATGTGGAGACCACAATGTTTAATGTTGCTTAAAATTGTTATTCTCCTACGAGTATTCCAAAGACAAAAACATAGGATTAAATTAATTCAAACTCTTCTTAAAAACTATCTAGCTATATGTGATATTTCAGAGTCATCTTGGAAACACTTATGCAAATGTTATGAACATATATACAGCTAGGGCTGAGAATAAGGCTCAGTGGGTAAAAGAACTTGCCGTGTAAGCCTGAGTTCAATCCTTGACATATACACAAAAGAGATGGACATGGTGACAAGGTTTGTTACTCTAGTTCTTTTGAGGGTAGAGATAGGGAAATTGCTGGGTCTCTCTGGTCACCTATTCTAAACAAAACATGAAACTCTGGGATTTATAGAGAGACTCTATCTCAAAAAAAAAAAAACAATGTAAAAGAGCAATAGAGAAGGACGCTGGCCATTCTCCTCTGGCTTCCGCATGCATGCACACAAGACACGTGTATATCTGTACACACACACACATATACACATATATACCACATGTCAAAACCCCACATATCTGTGGCTTCTCTTACTTTTCTAATATATTTAATTTTCTTGATCTTTCCACAAATATAGCTATTCAATATCCCAGTCATATTGATCTTATGCTTGTCTTCAGTGCCACTTCTGTCAGCTCCCTTCCGAAGCACAATGCAGATCCTACAGATTATATGGTTTTGGTTAATGCCAACATGTGCTCTCAAGTTCTTTTTGCTCACATATCTAGTTTTGGATCTTTTTTACAGTTTTTCAAGTAACTTCATTGAGGACTATTTTAAAATCAGAACTTTGAACTGATTTCTCTAGGAAATTAATACTACTAATGGCTGCATTATATATTATCATTCTTTAATCAGATGATTTATAACAAAAATCTCTTCTGTCCATGTTAACATCACACCATTTTAGATGAAGGTATGAGGTAGTCTTGGAAGACAGTTGTTGATTTTATGTGCACAATCCAGGCACTGAAGTTCCTGGGCTTTTTTACAGATTGATGTCACACAACCAATGCGTTTAGATTTTGCTCAT
This sequence comes from Dipus sagitta, assembly GCA_036346955.1. Classification (NCBI taxonomy): domain Eukaryota; kingdom Metazoa; phylum Chordata; class Mammalia; order Rodentia; family Dipodidae; genus Dipus; species Dipus sagitta. The sequence goes on from CM070772.1 coordinate 57,576,527, forward strand.
GAGAGCCAATTGTATACCAGTAGATGTAAATAGTAGGTCAGTCCCATTACTTTTTCTTACTCCAAAATTACACTAATTCATTTTATCTTTGATTTGAATAACAGGTCAAAAGAAGAACAAAATTGTAATAATTATACTTTATATCAAATTGAGCTGAATGAACTAAACAACCTCTAAGAATTCATTCAGCTTCTGATTTGTAGCTCTAAGGTGTACCTGCCAAGGTCTTTATGGGATTACAAAAATATAAGAACATATAGAATTTAACCCAGACAATTCGTTTTATAGGTAAAATGATATGCTAGTCAAATAAGGACAAGCATTTGGATAGAGGAGTTACACTGCTAGTTTTATTTGACTATTTAATTTTAGGGGAGACCTTTGGACCTTGGCAAAAAATAATTTGCCTGGCCCATATTTTGGTGAGATATCAGGAAGCATGTGTCTTGGGTTATCTTCGTCTATTGAACTTACTTATGAACACTCTCTAATACTTCATTCTGTCTTAGGCCTGGACCCCTTTACTTCATCTTTCTTTCACTACATTTCAAATGTAATCTCTGGTTGTCAGTCATTGATGAGGTTCATAGCTGAACTTAGCGGAAGTGGAAATAAATCTGTATCATATGGATTAGACTGAAATTCCTTTGTATCTAAAGAAATTGTTCCTCATTCCTGTCAATTCATATGAAAAGTATATTTGTCATTATTGTGACCAAATATAGCTGTCAATATTACCCCAGATTTATCTAAGGACATTCTTGATAATCAGGTCTCTGGGAGCTCTTGCTGGAATGAAGGATATGGAACCTTAGGATATGAAGGATATGGAACCTTAGCATGCACAGAAAAATCCTCCAATAAAAATTCATCCCCACAATGTTAACACTGCCACGGTTGACATTTATGTAAGCATTCTAATTTATGCAGACAGATAAAATGAATCATTCTCAAATCTATTTTTGAGTTAGATATCAGCATCATAATAGCTACCAGCTTTGATGTACAAATCCTGTTGTCTAACATGCCGAAGACCTTCCAAATATATTCCTTAGGTTTTACAATTTTCAATTTTGAAAGTCCCTTTTTCTATAACTTAACACATTTATACATCAAACTGGGATAGTTATTTTGTCATATGGCCTTGAGGCTCCACTACATTTAGTAAAGGAAATGTTTTAAACGTTACTCACACTCGCCCCTCCCATTACATTTCATTCAATTATATGCACAAAGGTGTTCTGGGGCTTTGTGCTTCATTTGCATATTTTTCCTTTTGAATTCCAAATGTAATTTGGCAAACATTTTAACAACTATTATTCTAGTATCATTTGATGTTCTAATTTGCTCCCTATGCCAGCATCTAATTTGCTAAGAATCTTTTGTGAGAGTTGAGTAAAGATCCTGGAAACCTTACTTTTTAAACATTGCCACGGATTTGGGAACTCCCAGACTCAAAGAAGGAATTGATGTGGCATCTCATTGCTGAGCTGTGAGCTCTGGAGCTATTGAGTTACTGCCAGAGAATATTTGTACTTTGCAGCATGGACTTTATCCTTTCATCAATGAAGTCTCTAGCAGACTACCTGAGTGTAGACAATGATCCTTGATGATCTTCCTTGGTGCAGAGTAGTTCTTGTCAATCTCACTATTGCTCTACCCCTGTCAGAGTAGGATGTTGGGACCAATAAAGCAGACAGGTATTGCTTAGAATACGCCACTCTCAAAAGTCCAAGAACAGAAGGTTTTGAATGAACCAAAGAAATTGGCACAGTTGTTCAATTGCTAATTAGGCACACAGAGGCACTTTCCTCAAGCTGCCCAGATCCAGGGGCCATCTGCATGACAGAATTGTCTCTGATGAAAAGTGCAAACAGAGCTTAATCAGACCTCAGGAAGAGGCTGCTCACTGACCTTGCTTTAAAAATGTATGACATAGGCAAAAAATGAAATATATGAATATAACCATTAAAAGGGTTATATTTTCAGTATTTTGTCTTCCTTTTCATGTATTTAGTTAGGTCCTATTTGTTAGTTTTAATAATTGCTTTATGCCATTGCTATATATCTTAGTAATGTTGCTAATTAACTCTAGTCTCTGGGGGTCAAAAGACTTGTAATGCAGTAACATAATGCATCATAACTGGTTTTACATTTGTTTTCCCCCATTGTCTGTGAGTTTCACTGAAGACAAGCACCATGTCCATCTCATCACTTTATGTCCCTACTACCTAGTAGTGTTCTCAAAGGTGGTGAAATAATGCAATGATTTTGCAAATATTTATTTTGGAAAATATTTCTCATATTTGTGGTTCTTTATACCCATGTTCAATTTTCTAAAAATTATATTGTTATATAAGATTGATTTGGCTAACAGTTTTGTTTTTCCATAGTGTTCATGTAGCCGAGGGAACATAATGAGATAAACTGAATGACATTAAAATCTTGCATCCCTTCATGAAAAAGCCCTAAAGAGACTAGCAGTAGAATAAACATATTTCTACTTTAAAACAGTATTTCATTTTTATTTATTCATTTGAGAGAAAGAGGGAGAGGGAGAGGGAGAGAGAGAGAGAGAGAGAGAGAGAGAAGAGAGAGAGAGAGAGAGAGAGAATGGGAACAACAGGGCCTCCAGCCACTGACAATAAACTCCAGATGCATGCACCACCTTGTGCATCTGGCTTATGTGGGTCCTAGGGAATGTAACCTGAGTCCTTTGGCTTTGCAGGCAAGCACCTTAACCACTAAGCAATCTCTCCAGCCCAGAATAAACATATTTCAAAATAGTATGGACTGTAAATAACAAATCTATAGTTAATAATATACTAAATGGAAAAATCAAAGCATTCCCACTAAGATCGGGAATAAGACATGGGTATCTACTTTCTCTGCTTATTTTAAATTTTCATTTATTTATTTGCAAGCATAAAGAAACATAGAAAAGAGAAGCAGAGAGAGTGAGAAAGAGAGAATGGATGAGCCAGAGCCTCACTCCAGATGTATGTGCCATTTTGTGCATTTGGCTTTACATGGGTACTGGGGAATTGTATCTGGGCCATTCGGTTTTGCAAGCAAGTATCTTAACCACAGAACCATCTCTCCAGCCCCACCTTCTCTACTCTTATTCAATAGACTGCCTAGAGTTTTAGCTAAACTTTAGTTAAAGCAGTAAGTTAAGAAGAGGAAGTAAAACAGATACAAATCAGTAAGGAAAAAGACAAATTATTCTTATGTGCAGGTAATATGATTCTAGGCATAAGAGACTGTTTGGGTACAACAGAAAACTTTAAAGCTGATGAACACTTTCAGCAAAGTGGCAGGGAACCAAATTAACATAAAGAAATCAGTAGTCTTCCTATAATCCAATAACAAGCCTGATGATAGAGAAATCAGGAGACCAATGCTATTCTCAATTGCCACTAAAGGATAAAGTTCCTTGGAATAAATCTAAGCAAGAAAGTGAAAGTGAAACTTTAAAATACGAAAGGAAGAAACCAAACAATATACTACAAGTTGGAAAGACCTCATGACAGAAAAGAAGAGTCAATACCAGGAAAATGACCATCTTCTTAAAAGCAAAGATTCAATGTGATCCCTTTCAAAATTTCAACTCCATTCAAAGAAACAGAAAAAAAAATCCTTAAATTAATTTTGCAGCACAAAAGATTTTTGACATTTAAAAGGAGTCTGAGAGAAAATAATATTGGAGCTTTTTGCCAGCATGAGGACCTGAGTTTAATCACTAGCAACTATGTAAAATATTGGTCACAGTGGCACATACTTATACACCTAGTACTAGCAAGGCAAAAACAGGAGGACCCCCTTGCTAGCTGTGCTAGACTAACTGGTGAGCCTTAAGCTAATGAGAGACCCTTTCTCAAAGGAGGTATAGAATATTTCTGACGATAAAATCCAAGGTTGTCCTCTGGCCTCCAAACACATACACATACATTTGCATGCCACTTGCACACCCATATGTACCTATATACATATGAACATACATACATAACTGTATGCACAGAAATACACATCTATGAAAACTTTAAAAGGGGAAAAGAGATTGCTTAGTGATTAAGGCACTTGCCTGTGAACTCAAAGGACCCCGGTTTCACTCCCTAGGACACACATAAGCCAGATGCTCAAGGTGGCACATGTGTATGAAACTCATTTACAGTGGATGAAGGCCCTGGCATGCCCATTTTGTCCTTCCCTTCCTCCCCACCTACCGTCTCTCTCTGCCCTCTCACATAAATAAAAATTTTAAAGTTTTAATTTTTTTTTAATATTTTATTTTTATTTTTTTATTAGTTTATTAGTCAGTTCTGTATTCAGCAAATACAGTCAGTTTGGTACCATTATTAGGCTAATCCGTGACCTACCCCCTCCCCTTGGCCCCTCCTTGTTGAGGTATACGGGTCATGCATTGTGGAGTTAGCCCACAGTTATGGGTAAGATAAATGTCTCTGCATATCATGACCCAACATGTGACTCTGACATTCTTTCCGCCCCCTCTTCCTCAAAATTTCCCTGAGCCATGTTGGGTTCATTTTTGGTCTGCTTCAGTGATGAGGTGTTGGGGGCCTCTGAGGCTCTGGCTCTCTGATTTGGTAGGAGTTGATTTTTCTCTGTGCTGATCTCCTTCCCCCTTGTGCTGGTGTCCGGTTCATCAGGAAAACAGCCCCCTTGCTTGTTTCTCCAATTTTTCTTAGTTTCAGCCGGGGCCCTTTTGAGGTATGATGGGGTAGCTCTCTCCTTAGGATCTACATCTATCTGAAAAAGAGAAGCAGATTCTCCAACGGAGAGTAAGTTAGCACCAGGACATATGAGATAACCCTTACTTTTTTTTTATAGAGAATTTAATGGGTGTAGGCCCTCTTGTAGCCCACAATTGATGGTAGCTTGATATTGGAGAGTGGGCTTCTGTTTGGATATGGTTCTGACTTGTTTCCCAGCTCCAGCTATGGGTCCCATACCAGTGAGGGGATCAGTTAGCCAAATTGAGAGCAGTTGGTTCCCCACCATGGCTGTGTGCCACCACTGCACTTGTGTGGGCATCACAACAAGGGGTCAAGCAACTATAGCTACTTGATACTCGATAAAGGCCCAAACAATATAGGCTGGAAAAAAGACAGCATCTTCAACAAATGGTGCTGGACAAACTGGATATCCATATGCAGGAAACTGAAACTTGACCCACACATTTCACCATGCACTACACTCAAGTCCAAATGGATCAAAGATCTCAATATAAGACCAGAAACTCGAATACTACTGGAAGAAAATTTAGGAAGTACATTCCATGATATAGGAATGGAAAAAGACTTCCTGAACAAAACCCCAGTACCTCATGAACTTAAACCGTCACTCAACCAATGGGACCACATGAAGCTGAAGAGTTTCTTTACAGACAAGCATACAATAAGCAAAGCCAATAGATTACCCACAGAATGGGAGAAAATATTTGTGGGTTATCCAACTGATAGAGGACTAATCTCTAGAATCTACAAAGAACTCAAAAATCTAAACAGTAAGAAGTCAAACACCCCACTCACAAGATGGGGCAAAGAGCTGAACAGGCAGTTCACAGAGGAAGAAATAGAAATGGCAAACATACACTTAAGAAAATGTTCATCATCCCTAATCATCAGAGAAATGCAAATTAAAACAACTATGAGATTCCACCTTACCCCAATAAGGATAGCAAGCATCAAAAAATCAAATAAAAATAAATGCTGGTGAGGATGTGGAGAAGTAGGAACACTCATCCACTGTTGGTGGGAATGTAGGATGGTATAACCACTTTGGAAAGCAATATGGAGACTTCTGAAAAAGCTGAGTATATAGATACCAACAGACCCAGTTATTCCCTTACTGGGCATCTACCCTAAAACCTTCAAACCACAGACTAAAGAGATTTGCTCAACCATGTTTATAGCGGCTCAATTTGTAATAGCTAAGAGCTGGAATCAACCCAGATGTCCATCCCTAGAAGAATGGATAACTAAGATGTGGTATATCTACACAATGGAATTCTATACAGCATTAAGAAAAAATGGCACAGTGAAATTTGAGGAAAAATGGTTGAACCTGGAACAGATCATTCTCAGTGAACTTACCCAATCACAGAAAAAAAATCGCCACATAGTCTCACTCATCTACAGCACCTAACCTGAATCTACCGAAGATACCTTACATACCCAGCAAGCATCTCCTAGATTAGACACTAGGATGGAAGGGGAGGGAGGGGAGGGCATCAAAGGGGTGGGAAACACAAATCTAGACCCCAACGGCAATGGTACCATAATCTTCTACTTACTAAAAGACAGACCAAATGGCTGATCCTTCGCCAGGCCCTTACAGGGAACACCTGAACCACAAGACACTGGAGAGGGTAAGATTAAGACTAACCTTAATCTCCTACATCTTCCCTCCCTCACTTCCCCTCTCCCTGTCTCTCTCTCTCTTATCTCTAACTCTTGTATATTAGTTATCTTTTTCCTCATTTTCATAGTGGGCACTGACCTGTAACTCCCAGAACCAGCATGGGGCTATCATCCACAATGAGCTTTTGATCAGAGAGACCTACAAGGTTTCCTAAAAGACAGACAGATTTCAAGCCGGGCGTGGTGGCGCACGCCTTTAATCCCAGCACTCAGGAGGCAGAGATAGGTGGATCGCTGTGAGTTCGAGGCCACCCTGAGACTCCATAGTGAATTCCAGGTCAGCCTGAGCTAGAGTGAGACCCTACCTTGAAAAACCAAAAAAAAAAAAAAAAAGACAGACAGATTTCTGTCAGAGTACTTGATGACCCACCAAAGGTTAGTGGTAAGACCCTACTGCTGAAGATACCTTACGTGATTGACATGCAAATTAGAATGGCATGGCTGGAAGTTGGATGAGAGTCAGTCCCCAGACAGTCAGCGCGTCTAGTGCCAGAAGGTGCTACATGGGTGACTGGGGGAAATTGACCAATATCTATCGAAGCAACGCATGGTCTAACCTACTTAGAAGTTTTAATTTTTTTAAAGTTGCCTTTTGCTACCATATTGATATGAAAATTAAATATCCATTTTCTTCTAATTGCAACCTCTAACTTTCGTACCTGAATTGGTATGAGCATCATATAAATTAAATGTTTATGCGAGAAAGTTATAATGTGTAGCCAATAGGTTTTGTTCCTCTTTCCTTATGCTGTTAAATCATTCAGTTCTCCTTGAGGTTCACCTATGAGGTATAGAAGCAACACACTTGCATGATCACCTATTTTTCTGACAACTGTCATTAACTACTTGAATAAATTTCAAAACACTTACTAGACATACATTTAGTGTGCCCTTGGCCACAGATTCACTATGTATTTATATAAATAGACATGTGCAATGCAGGATATAACTGAATTATCAAGAATTGTGGAGATGTGGAGATGTATCTTTTGCAATCCACAAAGCACCGAAGAGGTATATAGTTAATTTGTTCATTGGTGTGATAAAATATCTGACATAAAACAACATAAAGATAAAGGGTTAATTTTGGCTTATAGAATCAGAATGTATAGTAATGGCAGGGAAGACAATATCCACTGTGGAGAGTAGACTCACTGGGGAAGGGAACGTGGACAGCTCCTTCCTTTGTGCTGGGCTCCCATGCTGAATAGAAGCAGGGGGTGGGGGTAGGGGGTGGAAGCTACCTGAGTGCCATTATTCACCTTGTTTAGTGACTGATCCATCCAGAGAGCAAATAGCCTCATCCTCCTACCATGTTGTCTTCCCTGCCAATTCAGGTATGAAAGTTAGAGGTTGTAATTAGAAGAAAATGGATATTTAATTTTCATATCAATGTGGTAGCAAAAGGCAACTTTTAAAAAATTTAAAACTTTAAAACTTTTATTTATGTGAGAGGGCAGAGAGAGACAGTAGGTGGGGGGGAAGGGAAGGACAAAATGGGCACGCCAGGGCCTTCATCCACTCTAAATGAGTTTCATACACATGTGCCACCTTGAGCATCTGTCTTCTGTGCTCTCTGGATTGCAAAAGATACATCTCCACATCTCCAGAATTCTTAATAATTCAGTTATATCCTTCATTGCACATGTCTATTTATACAAATACATAGTGAATCTGTGGCCAAGGACCATGTCTTATTCTTCATTGCAGGGATAAGTGTTTGTATGCAGCATAACAAAATAACAATGTGGATGAAGCTTAATTAGTGTTTAATAAGTTAATGGTTATAATTAAAGAGATGTGTTAAATTTTACTATGATATTGATGACAAGGATAAACATACAAACCAGCATCCACAAACAAATGCATAGACATACATAATAAATATACAAGCAAAATTAATATGAAAAAAGAACACGTATTAGACAACTGAGGAATACAAAATGTTCAAAATGACTAAATTGTGAAACCGTAGCTAATGTATTTAAATGTATAAAGTAAAGATGACATACAAATTACCAGTGGTTAAATAAACACAAGATCAGTGCAAATCCTAAAAACTAAAATTATAATAGAAATAACAATGTATCCTAATATATATGAAATTTTTTTTTATTTTTAAATTTTTTTGTTGTTCATTTTTATTTGTTTATTTGAGAGCGACAGAGAAAGAAAGCAGCAGATAGAGAGAGATAGAGAATGGGCACGCCAGGGCTTCCAGCCACTGTAAACGAACTCCAGATGCATGCACCCCCTCGTGCATCTGGCCAACGTTGGTCCTGGAGATTCCAGCTTCGAACCAGGGGTCCTTAGGCTTCACAGGCAAGTGCTTAACCGCTAAGCCATCTCTCCAGCCCTATATATGAAAATTTTTATGTATGAACAAAATTCTAACAATTATTACGCAAGATTGACCCAAGAAGAAATAGTAAAATTTATTGTTGAACAAATAGTTTAAAAACTCATACAGAGAGTATAAGAAAATTTTATGTGCAGTGAAATTATTTTACATAGACTTAAAATATGAGCAACAACATCTAATACAAAGAATATTTTCTCTATGGCAGAAGAGTTTATTTGATAACATTTATTAAGTACATTACTAGGAAAAGTGAATAATGATGCAAAATCTCTGATACACATAGACACAAACTCTTACATAAAATGTTAGCAAAAATAACTCACAATGTGTACAGGAAATATATAATAAAAATTTTGTATATTTTCCAGAATGACAGTGAATTAGCATTTAATATTTTAAATTTATTTATCTAAATTAAAAGGTAAAGGGGAAAATCATATGGTTATTTCAATTTGTGACAATAATTTGTTTCGTAAAAGTAAAATCTCGTTCTTAAAAACAAATTACTACATGTTAGAAATATAACACTCTCAAGTTGATGCAGGATATATTAAAATACTATTCTAAATTATGAGTTGTTAATACTGAATATTTCCTTTCCTGAAGTGAGCAATGAATAAGAAAGAAGAATTTATAGTCACTATATTAAAATTTTCCTTGTGGGATTTAGAATGAATTAATAAAAAAATACAAATATAACAAAGGAATGCTAAGACACTTTTATAAAAAGTGTATAAATTTGCATATGGGAACCCAAAAGAATCTATAAAGTATAAGAATTAATCACCGTCAATATAGAAAGTTTGATCAGTACCTTACCTAGGTTAGTAGTATTGTATATTTCCAGAATGAACAGTAAGAAAAGAAAATTTAAAATATTTTTCCAATAGCATCAAAAAGCAACATAATTTCCTACCAAGGAACATAATAAAAAATAAAGAGGATTTTTTATAATGAAAACTAAAAACATACCTGCAATAATTATAGCCCTGTGTACTCTGCTAGAAGCCAGAGAAATTTAAAACTGGCTTTCTCATGTCCTTCAACTGTTCTCATAAAAGAAAGAAGAAGGAAAGAAAGAAAGAAAGAAAGAAAGAAAGAAAGAAAGAAAGAAAGAAAGAAAACATTGCTGGAGTGAAGACTTAGCAATTAAGGTGTCTGCCTGCAAAGCCTAAGGACCTAGGTTTGATTCCCAAGTACCCATGTTAGCCAGATGCACAAGGTGGTGCATGTGTCTGGAGTTCATTTGCAGTGGCTGGAGGCCTTGGTAGGCCCATTCTATTTCTCTATCTGCCTCCTTTTTTTTAATTTGAGAGAAAGAGAAAAAAAATGGACACAGCAGGGCCTCTAACAACTGCAAACAATCTCCAGGTGCATGATCCACCTTGTGCTTCTGGCTTATGTGGGTACTAGGGAATTGAGTCTCAAGCGGGGGTCCTTATACTTCACAGGCAAGTACTTAACAGCCAAGCCATCTCTCCAACCTGATGCCTCTTTTTTCTCCCTCCCTCTCTCTTTTTCTCTCATATAAATAAGTAATAAGAGAGGAGAAGGAAATAAAAGGGATACAATTTGGAAAGGAAGAAGTTAAGTTAGCTCTATTTGCTGATGACATCATTGTATATATAAGAGACCCGAGAGACTCCATCCCAAAACTCCTCAAGGTGATTAACTCCTATAGCAAAGTAGCAGGATACAAAATCAATGCACAAAAATCAATAGCCTTTTTATATGCAAATGTCAAAGATACAGAGAAAGAAATAAGGGACATGGTCCCACTTTCAATAGCAACTATATATATATATATATATATATATATATATATATATATATATATATACATATATCTTGGAATAATGTTAACCAAGGTAGTGAAAGATCTATACAACAAAAACATAAGAACACTCAAAAAAGAAATTGAGGAATTCTTGAGAAAATGGAAAGATCTCCCATGCTCCTGAATAGGCAGAATTAACATTGTGAAGATGGCAATCCTACCAAAGGCAATATACAGATTTAATGCAATTCCAATTAAAATCCCAACAGTGTTCTTCACAGAGATAGAAAAATGATATCAAATTTCATATGGAAAGGCAGAAGGTCTCACATATCCAAACATATCCTCAGCAAAAGAAATACCTCTGGAGGCATCACCATACCTGATCTAAAGCTATATTACAAAGCCATAGTAATAAAAACAGCATGGTACTGGCATAAAAACAGGAGTATAGACCAATGGAAGAGACTTGAGGACCCAGGTTTGGTTCAAGCAACTATAACTGCTTGATATTTGACAAAGGCCCTAACAATATAGGCTGGAAGAAAGACAGCATCTTCAACAAATAGTGCTGGATAAACTGGATAACTATATTCAGGAAATTGAAACTTGATCTACCTATTTTGCCATGTACTACACTCAAGTCCAAATGGATCAAAGGCCTCAATATAAGACCAGAAACTTGACTACTACTGGAAGAAAATATAGGAAGTAATTTCCATGATATAGGAATGGAAAAAGACTTCCTGAACAAAACCCCAGTAGCTCACAATCTTAAATAGTCACTCAACCAATGGGATCACATGAAGCTAAAGAGTTTCTTTACAGACAAGCACACAAAAAGCAAAGCCAATGGATTACCCACAGAACGGGAGAAAATATTTGTTGGTTATCCAACTGACAAAGGCCTAATCTCTAGAATCTACATAGAACTCAAAAATCTAAACAGTAAAAAGTCAAACACCCCACTCACAAAATGGGACAAAGAGCTGAACAGGCAGTTCACAGAGGAAGAAATACAAATGGCAAACACGCACTTAAGAAAATGTTCATCATCCCTAATCATCAGAGAAATGCAAATTGAAACAACTATGAGATTCCACCTTACCCCAATAAGGATAGCAAACATCAAAAAATCAAATAAAAATAAATGCTGGCGAGGATGTGGAGAAGTAGGAACACTCATCCACTATTGGTGGGAATGTAAGATGGTACAACCACTTTGGAAAGCAATATGTAGGATCCTGTAAAAGCTGACTATAGAGATACCAACAGACCCCGTTATTCCCTTACTGGGCATCTGCCTTGCAAACTTCAAACCACAGGCCAGAGAGATTTGCTTAACCATGTTTGTAGCAGCTCAATTCATAATAGCTAAGAGCAGGAATCAACCCAGATGTCCATCACGAGAAGAATGGATAACTAAGATGTGGTATATCTACAGGATGGAATTCTATACAGCAGTAAGAAAAAATGACACAATGAGATTTGAGGAGAAATGGTTGAACCTGGAACAGATCATTCTCAGTGAACTTACCCAATCACAGAAAAAAAATTGCCACATAGTCTTACTCATCTATACCACCTAACCTGAATCTACCCAAGATGGCTTACGTACCCAGCAAGCATCTTGTGGACTAGACAGTAGGATGGGTGGGGGGCAGGGGAGGGCAACGGAGGGGTGGGAAACACAAATCTAGACCCAATGGCAATGGTACCATAAAATTCTCCATCCTAAAAGGCAGACCAAATGGCTGAACCTTCACCAGGCCCTTAGAGGGAACACCTGAGCCACAAGACACTGGAGAGGGTATCATGAAGACTGACCTTAATCTTCTACAGCTTCTCTCTCTCCCTCTCTATCTTTCTCTCTCTCTTCTCTCTAACTCTTTTATATTAATTATCTTTTTCTTCCTTTTCTTAGTGGGCACTGACCTGTAACTCCCAGTACCAGCATGTGACTATCATCCACAATGAGCTTTTGATCAGAGAGACCTACAAGGTTTCCTAAAAGAAAGACAGATTTCTGTCAGAGTACTTGATGACCCACCAAAGGTTAGTGGTAAGACCCTACTGCTGAGTACACCTTATGTGGTTGACATGTAAAATGAAATGAAAAGGAAAACAGTTTAAATTTTAGTTCCAAAGTTCCAATCTGTATTATAACTCAATTACAAAGGACTCCAAAGATTTCTGAGAAAAGTCTGTATTCCAATTTTCTCTCTAAAACTAAAAGTCTATCTGATCACTAAGATTCTTCTGCCCTCAGACATCACTGATTAATTTAGCTAATAGACACCAGCCAGGGACCACAGACTACATTTACCTTCCAGGTAGGCAAACTCATGTGATTTTCTTTTTACTGATATAAGTTGTGCTAATATGTCATATCACATCCATGACAAAAGTGGATAAGTATCTGTAAGCTTCACAAACTCATTCTCTTTATTTTTGCCCTGCCTTGTCTGAATGATAGCTAACAGCAATAAGTATAAATTCAAAGATAGAAACAGCCATACAGAAAACCAGAGGCTGTCTACAGCCACACTTCATTTGAGTGAGTGAGAAATAAATGACTCTATAACAACTCAAACCAGGAAACAGTATGTGACATGAGTGAGCCTACAGTCATGCACATATTTCCTTTCAGAATACTTCCTTTCCTCATAATTTCCCTCCTCTTTTCTATATCATTGATTGTTCCAATAGTTCATTATTACTGGGATGCGTTTCATAGGCAAGATTATTCATCATGCCTGCTCCCATGTGATAAGACAGCAAAGAATGGATTAATGTTTTTACCCCTCCAGTGATGCTAGCCCTACATGTACTTTTTTCCTTGGTTAGTTATGTGTGAGGGAAAGTGAAGATGTCCAGTTCTGAAACCCATGCACTTTCAATCCTGGGTCTGTGTGGTCTGCAACCAAGAAGATCTATCCATGGCTGTACAGGTCTTTATTATTCTTTTGTCTGTGGAGAATGAAAGAGACATAGCAGACAGCAGGTAGGAGCCTTTAGCCAAGTCCAGCTGATCCTCAGCTGACATAGATCCTATTACTTTTTTTCTCCATGTTATGCTGTCAAGATGGTGCATTATGTTAATCAATTTTACGTTGAACAACCCTTAGTTTCCTTGGATATATAATGACTAATCTTCTGACATAGTGACTAATCTTATTAAAATGCTACAACATTTGATTTGCTAGTATTTTGTTGAGGATTTTTGCATCTATATTCATAGAATAATTATTGTTTTTTTCTCACACAGTATTATTATCTGCCTTTAATATCAAGGCAATTGTAGCCTCATAGCCGGCATTAGACTGTGTTTCCACTTCAGACGGCTCTCATTGCACAGAACAGCCTGAGCCAGGTCCCAGCTCAGGAACACATTAGGTTGTCAGGGTGCTGCCACCATGGCTTCTGGGAGAAGACAAAAGACCCAAAATCAGAAATTACAGAATTTGCTTCCTTACTGCTCAGGAAGAAGCCAGTTTATCATGTTACCAGCAACTGTGAATCCAGTTAATGTCATACCCATCCTTGTTGGCATCAAAGAACTGAGTTGGGATAAATCATATAGTAGATGAGAATAGAAGACTGGAGGAAGAAGGGACAATAACAGTGTTGCAGTCAACTTAATGTAGCTGGGACAAACACTTGACCAGAACCGGCTTATGGGAGGAAAGAGTTTATCTCAGGCTTACAGATTCCAGGGGAACCTTCATCATGCCCAAGAAGCTGGATCACTTCATCATACATTCACAGCAGGGAGATAACATCCATCACCAGCAAGCATGAGCTGACTCTGATCACACACCTCAGGCTTGAACTCAGGAACTGCCTGTGTGACACACCTCCTCTAGCAGGGCTCTGCCTGCTGAAGACTAAGTGGAAAGCTTAATCAAAAATACCGGAGGCTGTGGGGCCATTTATATTAAAAGTGCTAGAAACAGAGAAAACTATGTGTTACTGCCCCCAAAAGTTGGTGAAGAAGGAAAAGATATATTCCCTCATATTTCTATGAAGTGCCTTTGAAAGCATTAGCAACAACAGAAAGACAAAGTCAATTAACTCATCTGAAGAAGGATGTAGCATCTAAAAGAGATTTCCATAGGAGAGAACTGTTTTAGAGGCTCAGATACAGTCCTTTGCTTAGGAAGCCTAAACCTGTAGTGCATATGTAGGCAGATCTTACAAAACAAAAGTGGTTTCCTAAGTCCTTCAAAGTCAATAAAGATTTCAAAGAATGGCACAGATAAAGCATCCTGGAAAAGTATGGTGGTTGAGAACACTTGAAAGCTCCTCCAGCTGTATTACGTTTAGCCAAGACAGAAGATGTTGTGGAGTACTCTAGACACAGAAGAGCCATTACAGAATAGGAATGAGTTATTTCCTGTCCCAAGTATGAGCAGCATGTGAACAACTGTAATCAAATGAATAGCTGGGCATCTTACAGGAAAGTAGACCAAAGGGAGCACACACGCCATCACTCTTTTCTCAGGCACTTCTTTCTTATGGAAGAATCTGGATGGGGATTCTTACTTCAGAGGACTATTGTATAAATGATACAATTAGAGAAGAATTTGTTTAAAAAATTAGACAACTTAAAACTGCATGGAGATGCATGAGGAAAACCTTAAAAGAAACAGAAAGAAAAAACTCCAAAAGAACAGTTCATATAGTGAAAACAGAAAAGAAACATTAGAGGATAGGAATATGGCTCAGCCAACAAAGGGCTTGTCATACAAGCATGAAGATCTAAGTGTGGATCCCCAGGACCCACGGAGAGACTGGGTGTAGGGGAGTGTGCCTGTAGTTCCAGAGCTGGGAAGGCAGAGACAGGACAATCCTAGGATTTACTGACTAGGTAGTATAGCCAAATGGAAGCTTTTTGGAGAGACCCTGCTTCACAAAAATAAAGTGGAGAGCAATTGAAAAAGACACCCAACATTGATATGTGGCCTCCATATGTACCCATATGCGTAAGTGTACTCATGTGCATGTAAACATGCATAGACACCTGCCCCCCCAATTATGAGCAATTTACAAGCACTGAAAGCGTAAAAGGCCCAACTAATTCATGTCAAGATTAAGCTGAATGAGAAGAAGCAGCCTTACAGTAGTATATATGGAACTCAAGAGCCCACCAAAGAGGAAATGGAGGCTTAAAGAATTAAGTGACATAGGCCAAGAGCCACATAGCCCCTTTCCTTGTACAGTGGTGACTAGTCACCGAAAGTAACTCAGAAGAGATACATCATCATGTTATTCTCACTGCCGTGCTGATGATTATGGATAGAAAAGTCTTTATTTGCTGCCTGAGTCTAGGAAAATTTTCAGAGGTCTCAAAGTAAACACTTTCCTTTACACGATGAATGAACAAACTAGGGAAGAGAAACAGAAAGGAAAGACATTAATTGTGAATTAAGATAGGAAATCATCCAATGTCAAATAGTGTTATAGGAATAATCTCTGTACTCCAAAAATGTGTTACAGAGACAAATATGGTCATACATTACTATGACTGTGGCATTCAGAGAAGCTGAAGTGAGAGGATCAAAACTTTGAGGCCAGCCTGGGCTACATAGTGAGGCCCTATCACAAAAATGAAAAGAAAGAAAAAAAGAAAGAAGGAAAAGAAAGGACAAAATCAAAGATGTTCTCAGCTCCACTACTCAATATTTTCCTGGCCTTTTTCTCTGTTGCTCACCCACAAATTTCCATTTATTAGTCTTTTTCAATATCAGATCCTCATTTTTTAAGCTACTAGAAAGGATAGTATTAACTTAACTAATAGAATTGTTATAATTTTGTATTTGTTTTGGCCTTATAAGATTTTGTGGTCTAAAATCCACATACACAAAGAAAGATTATTCCCTCTTACTCCATGTCACCCAAACGAAATCTGAAGAACATGTAAACAAATTTATCTCTCATAATCTGGGAAATAATATGTCTATTCTTCATTAAAAATATCTCTATTTTGGACTGGACAGATGGCTCCTCAGTGAAATCACTCCCTGTGTAAGCATGAGAGCCTTAGTGGGTCTACGACCATCATAGTTCTAACATCTCCAGATCCCATGAAACCAACTGGGCATGGCCAAACTGTCCTATAACCACAGTCCCATAGGGGAGCAGAGATCAGAGAATCAGAGCCCAACAAGCTCCAGAATGTGTCAAGAGAATCAGGCAGAAGAAGGAAGTATGCATACAGCCAAGGTTCCTTTCTGGCAAACTTAGATGAGTCCAAACCTATGGGGTGTCACACCACACCATACATACATTCCACAGTACACTACACTATATACACACGCACCATATTGCACGATCACACAAACAAGTACATATATATATATATATATATATATATATATATATATACACACACACACATATACTTCTGCATGTCCTTTTGGAACAACAATGGAACAACCTTAATAAGACTTTAGGGTTTTTGTTTGTTTGTTTGTTTGTTTGTTTTTTGAGGCAGAGTCTCACTGTAGCCCAGGCTGACCTGGAATTCACTATGTAGTCTCAGGGTGGCCTTGAACTCTTGGCAATCCTCTTACCTCTACATCCCAACTGCTGGGATTAAAGGCATGCACCACCACTGACTGGATATTTATTTATGTTTTTAATATTTAGGATAATTTACCAATGAAGTCATTTTGTATGGCTTAATAATTCTCAATTACATATTTTATCTCTTTATTTTTTATACATTCAAAAGTAGTTTGTCAATATAAGATATTTCTCTTTTATTAAATATAAGCATCCATTGCAGTTACCTTCCCAGTGCTAGGGCAAACATCTGACCAGAGCAGCTTATGGGAGCAAGGATTTATTTCAGGACCAGGCTTATTGATTCTGGGGAAAACATCAATGGTGGAGTAAACTGGCCCACTTTAGCATTTGCAGCAGGATAAACAACTGTCAACAGCAGCAAGAACCAATAGCCAGAGCTCAAATAGGCTCATTACACACCTTAGGGCTGGACTAAAAGATCTGCCTGCCACCAAGACACCTCCTCCAGAGGGCTGATGGAGATTTAAATAGGAAACTTAATCTTAGTCAAAAATGCCTGAGTCTATAGGGCCATCATACCTTCAAACCACCACACCATCTATAGCAATAAACCCATAAATTATAAATATTACTCATGTTTATAATCTACATGCACAACCATTTGTGTGCATGTATTTATCCATCTACCTATCTATTACCATGTATCCATCTATGTTTTAATCCCTAGTGTGGCCAAATACCAGGGAATTAGAAAGCCTCATGTACTACTGACAGTATTGTAAAATCATCTTCTTCTGGTAGAAAAAAAGTTGCATAATTCTTTTAGAAGCTAAACCTAAAGTTATCATATAATAAATCATCATTATCTATAGTTACACATCAAAAATGAAAATGCATCAATTAAGAATCTTCTATGTAGAAATTAGCTTACATCCAATCAACAGAAGCAACTCAAATATCTATCTATAAGTAAATGAGCATATTGTGCCGTATAACATGGAATCATGTTTAGCCATAGATGCAGTCAAGTACTCATGCATGATCTAACTTCAAAATGTTATCTAAATAGAAGAAACCAGAAACCAATTTATTTTTATTTTTGTTTATTTTTATTTATTTATTTGAGAGTAGCAGACAGAGAGTGAAAGAGGCAGATATATAGAGAGAGAGGATGGGCACACCAGGGCCTCCAGACACTGCAAACAAACTCCAGATGCATGAGCCATCTTGTGCATCTGGCTTACATTGGTCCTGGAGAATAGAGCCTCAAACTGAGGTCCTTAGGCTTCATAGGCAAGTGCTTAACCACTAAGCCATCTCTCCAGCCCAGAAACAAAATGTTTTATATTGAATGGTATGTATAAATATAAAATTATGTACATAGAATCAGTAAGTGCATACAGATAGAAGATAACTTAGGAGTTACAATGGATGATAGTGGGTTAAGTGTTATGCTTATAATATGACATATCTACTCCAGGCTCAGGTGTTAAATGCTTGATCATGTGGTATTGGCACTATTGTTGGACATGGTAGAAACTTTAAGACCTTGGGCTTAGCCAGAGGAAACTAATTGGAGTTACGACTTTACACGTAGTTCCCTGTCCCATCTTCTCTTCTACATCCTGCCCACCACGATGTGAATGGCTCTGTTCTTCTTCCCATTCCCTTTACTCTCTGTGTCTCCTTCTATCTTAAAAAAAAAAAAGAAAAACAGCTCATTTTTGCTTCCATGTCACAAATGCCCTATTACCCTTCTCCCTTTTCTCAATTTTTTCCCCTCTTGTGATCTCCTTTCTAGAAGAAGAAAAGAAAAAAAAAAACACATGAACCCTTGAAGAAGTCCATTTTCATCTCTTCTCCACAATGTCAATGAAAAGCTATAAGTTTAGCAGCTGTATGTAAATCCGTATTCTTCATAAGAATAGTAAGCAATGTCACTTGCACAAGGGCTACATAATATTACATACTGCTAATACAACTACATAAATATATGCTAACCATCCTTTCAAGTTGCCCAAGTCTGTGACCTACAACTACAAATTCTCCAGACACACATAAATCTTTGCATGGGCACCAGATCTGTCTTATAGGCCCCTGCTATTGGTATAGATGTTCACCTATAATGACCGACATTTAAAAAAAGTGCCAACACCTGGAACTCAATTCCCACTAGACATTCACACTGTGGAAAATTTCTGTAGTTTACACATGTATCAGTGCTCCTACTGATGCTAGATTTTGGGTCAAGAAAAGGAATAAATTCTATAAAAGCACAGAAAATCCCAGGCCCATAGATCCCAACTTTTGGGTCCCTATCCATTTAGCAGAGAATTGAAAAAACATGGACTCCAAGAAGAGTAAATAATGAATTAGGAGTTTTATTTTAGAAAGAGCTAGGATCCAGAGGGAAGGCTACTGAGAGACTCATGCCAGAAGATAATTCTCCTTGCCTGGATGGAAAGAGAATCTTCTTCACAAAGAAATTTCTGAAGGTGAGGGGGAAACCACTAGAGAATGCACATTAACATGTGGGAGGCAAACCTTAAGAGCCCAAGCCAAGAAATCCTCTTCACCATCAAACTCACATAGGGGGTCAGAGAAAGCTAAAAGACTGGGCAGTAAGAGCTCAGAGCTTAGAGAAAGATCATAAATGTAGCAAAAGAAGAAAACATCCAAAAACAAGGCAGCAAAACACTCAGGCAAACAGATGTTCCCAGTCTGGCTGGGAAGGGGGAAAGCTTATGAAAGCAAGTACCAGAAGAGTTAGGAGCCATAAGGATGATAGAGAGCAGGTACAACCACTTTGGAAAGCAATATGGAGACTTCTGAAAAAGCTGAGCATAGAGATACCAACAGACCCAGTTATTCCCTTACTGGGCATCTACCCTAAAACCTTCAAACCACAGGCTAGAGAGATTTGCTCAACCATGTTTATAGCGGCTCAATTTGTAATAGCTAAGAGCTGGAATCAACCCCGATGTCCATCACTAGAAGAATGGATAACTAAGATGTGGTATATCTACACAATGGAATTCTATACAGCAGTAAGAAAAAAATGACACAATGAAATTTGAGGAAAAATGGTTGAACCTGGAACAGATCATTCTCAGTGAACTTACCCAATCACAGAAAAAAAAAAATCACCACATAGTCTCACTCATCTACAGCACCTAAACTGAATCTACCCAAGATACCTTACATACCCAGCAAGCACTAGACACTAGGATGGAAGGGGAGGGGGGGGGATGGCATCAAAGGGGTGGGAAACACAAATCTAGACCCAAATGGCAATGGTACGATAATTTTCTACTTACTAAAAGACAGACCAAATGGCTGATCCTTCACCAGGCCCTTACAGGGAACACCTGAACCACAAGACACTGGAGAGGGCAAGATCAAGACTAACCTTAATCTTCTACATCTTCCCTCCCTCATTTCCCCTCTCCCTCTTTCTCTCTTATCTCTAACTCTTGTATATTAGTTATCTTTTTCCTCATTTTCTTAGTGGGCACTGACCTGTAACTCCCAGAACCAGCATGGGGCTATCATCCACAATGAACTTTTGATCAGAGAGACCTATTTTGTTTATCTTAAAGAGAGAGAAGCAGATAAAGAGAATGGGTACACCAGGGCCTCTAGCTACTTCACTCAAACCCCAGACATGTGCCACCTTGTGTATCTGCCTTTATGCGGGTTATGGGGAACGGAACCTGGTCCTTTGCCTTTGCTGGCAAATGCCATAACCAATAAGCCATGTCTCCAGCCCCAGCCTCCATTCATTATGTGGGTTCCGGGGATCTGAATTTGGTGGTCTCCAGTCAAAGAGACACTCTGCTTTAATGAGACAGGGGCGGAATAGAGGAAGTGGAGGAGAGTGGAGGATGAAGAGGAGGGAGTGAAGGAAAGAGAGAGAAATAGGGAAACATTGTAAAATGTCTGTAATTGGAACTAGGTTTCTGACCCCTGGTAAGAGTATTCTCAACTATCTGTAAATTCTACACAAGTTGAAGGCTTTGCCTGAGTATGTACATTTGCTACTTTAAGAGCTTATACTAAGATCCCATAATCTCATTTTTCTAGGACAAATATTGAGTTGTCCTTGAGAATATCTTAATTTCCTGGTTATATTTTAGTTATCTATATATTTCTCAGGTTCAGGAAAATACTAGTTAATGCTGATAAAATATAAACAAGATAATAATTAAGCAGAATGCTTAACACAAGTTTGTTCAGAATAACTTCAGCATCAAACACAGCTGTTTACTACTTCCAGCACTGCTGTCTAGATGTGTAAGGCTCTTTATCCTCATTTTTTTTTTCTGTAGCACATGACAATAATGTAAATGTGCTAGTTGTGCAACAGGTAGATTAACAACAATTTAATAAAAGACACTTGAAACAAAAAAAACCTATCACTGTACCCATGTAAAGCTAAGATCTGGGAGTTTCAAACCAAAGGACAACTGACAAATCACTCTTTTTTCTAAGGTAAGTGGAAAAGGAGAGCTTTTGATGGTAAAACCTTAGCAAAGTTGATAAATGCTACACATGCAAATTTTCATCTAGAAAATGTTTCGCTGCATTAAAGTTCCTTTAAGAGGGGCTGAAATTTTTTTTACAATTCTATATATTATTTTTATTTGTGATATATTTATTTTCCCTTAGAAATAATTATGTAAAGTTTTGGATAATTTCATGTATTAATTAACGATCTTTTAGAGAAAGAAGATTCACATGCATTTTAAGAACTTTTAAGACTGGACAGTTCACTTAGTAAATAAAGCTTTTGTTGCAAAGTATGAGGACAAGAGTTTGAATCCCCAGAATTTATATAAATACCAGGTGAGGATGGAGGTTACCTGTAATCCTAGCACACTGGAGGTAGAAATATTGCTGTATCTCTTGGGGAGGCTAGGTAGATTGTCTGAGTGGCTTAGCCCTGGGCTCAAATGAAAAAACTTGCCTAGGTAAAAATAAAGAGGAGAGTGAGTGAGGAAGTCACACTATGTCTATTTCTGGCCTTTATACACACACATACATATGAGCCCACACATAGATGTACCCACATGCAAATGCATGTGCACAAATGCATGCACACACACACACATGCACAATGGAAAAAAGAACTTGTATCACAGAGTTAAAGATATAGCATAATTTTATCTAAAAAAAAATAAAACTATAGAAAAAATTGGCTAAGCAAACTGTGTGCTTACAGCCCCGTGAAGACATAGGCTCTTGAATGACTGCATGTTTTTGGATGGAGGGCACCAACAGGGCTCCCTCTAAGCAGTAATCCAGCATAAAGCATGGCTTAACCTGTCAGCTTTGGGACACAGTTAAGTGCTTCTGCCTTGAACACTTTACCGCCTTCTCTGGCACAGTCCTGTTGCGGCTATAATACTTTATAAACACCCCATTTACCTGGATAATATATTGATCATTTTTTCTTTGGTCATCTGGAGAACAGGTAGTCATCCTTGTCATCCCCATTTCTCTGATCGTTTTATTTCCCATCATATTTTTCTTTGGAAAGATGGTGTAACATTTAATTGGGTGGGAAAATATATAAGCTCTTGTTTTCCTAGAGGTGGGCCAATGAACTTGCATATGATAGCTGAATTAAGAAAGTCTTTAAATCCCAATATAGTTTTTATTTAGGTTATCACTGTAGCATGAGACACAGCTGTCAATATACTTAATTAAACATGAAATAGTAGAAAGTTTTCTTTGCTTCAATCTATTTTGATTTTCTGCATTACCTTATGTTAACTTTTGGATTTAGACCATGTGAGGTTCTCAAAAAAATGTAGGCTGTGGATCAGTGGTTAAAATTGAGTAAAAAAAAAAAATTAAGAAAAATCAGTGTATCATTTCCATATCTTCATTGCTGTGAGTGCCTCTTACTTTTTTTAATGTCATTTTGCACAGTATAAAATGTCTATTTTAGGGGGTATGTGGATGAAGCCTGAACTGACATTAAAAAAACCCTACACACACACATATATATATATATATATATATATATATATATATATATATATATATATATATTATAGTGTTTACAAAGCAAATTGAAAGTGCTAGGAGAGCTCACAGGTATTACAGACACCCTTGGTTTTGAGAACCCTTATGTCTTCAGATAAAGACCATAATCATACAAACTCTAGGAACATATGGTAAATTAAATTTATAATGTAGAGTGATATGCAATAATGGGGTTCAGGAAACACTATGACAAAATATGGAACACTAGCATTTTGGGGAAAAAAGGCAGAAAGGATACTCTTACCTTTCTTTGTTCACCTGCAACGAAGCAGATTACCAGGTATCAAGTGAAATCACCCTCTCTGGACCTGAAGAAAAGGAGCATTTCTATTTTTGTTGTGAACTAAAGTTCTCAGAAAACAACTTCATCTTCTGCACCTACTTCCAGCATGGCTGAATAGACTGATAAAGCTGTGATCACAGAGAGATGGAATGTTGCAAGTCAGAGCCAAATTACCTTGGGCTACCTTTAGCCCCTTAATAGCCATTTATTGCTGACCTCTGACCTCGGGGTGTCTGAACTAACATCCTGGTGACTGTCAGTTGATCAGGTATAATCCTTTTTGAAATGCGAGAACAGATCCCAACTTCCACCAATCCAAGGGCTAAGAAATGTCATTAGACAGCATCTGAGACCTATGGTAGAGATTTGCTATAATCGCCTACCTGATGGTCAGCCAAGATATTTGAAAAGTGCCTTGATTTATGGCTTTCTTTTGTTCTGTAACTATAAAACCTTCATAAAATTGTTAACTCATTGAAACATGAAATTTGGGGTGACCTAAGTCTGTGTTCCCAGGCCATGGTCACTCATATTCGGCTCCAGAATAAACTATCTCTTATATCCTTTGAGGTGAAAGCTGTGTCTTTTGTGTTGATACTGTACATCAGAGATAAAATGAGCAAACTGGCTGTGGTAGTTTGAATAGATGTCCCCCAACAGATTCAGGAGTTTTATTAAAGCCTCTTGGATTTTCAGTTACCTGGTTGGAGGAGATGTCACTGCCAGATCTTAGGGTCCAGCCCCAAGGTGTGGAAGTGGATTTGGAATTCCAGCCTTTTACTCGTGTCCTGTCTTTTTGACTGTTGCCACTGTGGATCTGTGCAACTTACAATGAATGCAGCTGATGAATGAAATTGGTTCCAGCTCAGTGATTCTTTTGGTGATCTTGTAGTAAGTTCCTAGGTGCTTAAAAATTCAAGTGGTCTTTAGCAAACTATTTTTTTTTCCTATGGGGATACATTCATAACTCCATAGTGAATACCAATGACTGAGGAGGACCTTCAATAGAATAGGAACAAGAAAGAGCGAATATAAAAAGATAAAATGAGAGGAATGGGACCAACACAGCATTTGCTCACACAGTAAAATTCACAATTAACAATTGAAAAAAAAAAAGAAAAATGGAACTGGAGAGATGGTTCAGCAGTTAAAGGCACTTACCCATAAATCCTGAAGGCCTGGGTGCAATTCCCCAGTGCCTACATAATGCCAGATGCAGAAAGTGACCCATGTACCTGGAGTTTATCTACAGTGGCACTAGGCCTTGCAGTGTTCATTCTCATTCACTCTTTCTCTCCATCTCTCTCTCTTATTGTCTTACAAATAAATAGATATAATTATTGTCAAAAGCTGTTTATTTGTGCATGTGTGAGAACTGAGACAAAATGATGTCCACTCAGACGCAGTGATGAAAATGTTTCACAGCAGTGTACTTATCACACAACAATTTTATTCTGGATAAAAGTCTTCTTACTATAATTTTACATCTTCTACTTCAACTGTATTTCTACAACTATTTTGCTACTTCATAGTTATCCAAAAGCAGTAGCAAGAAAGTGTCTGTCTTATAGCTATGTTTCTCAGTAACTGTAGTACAAGCCAGAAAACCTTGATCTCTGAATCCCATTTATCTGTGTCCTCCATCAATTCAACAAGTGGGATAGGCATGGAGCAGCAGTAGTGGCACATGGATTCCAAAGAGTTAAATGAAGAGAGAGAGAGAGAGAGAGAGAGAGAGAGAGAAGTGATTTGGCCTTTCCTTATGTAGTGAGTAGGGAAAATCCAATTTTGCTCATGGACTCAGAATCACGTAAGTTGTGTTAACAGCACCTATCAAAACCAACTATCAGTGCAGAGAGAGAAAAGGGAGTATTAGCAGTGGAGTGAAAAGGCGAAAATTCAGAAAATGGAAAAATGCTATGCTCAGCTGTGTTGGAGGTGAACAGTCTACATGAATAATGTGCTTTCTCGTGAGTCACTGATGACTTTTGTTGAAGAGATACGGCTGGTTCATGTTTTAGGGTTGACTATGACGACTCTAACTGGACCAAATCAAATATTTATTGTAATAAATAATAAAGAAACTTACTTTGATACAAATCTTTGGTATGCATACAATTTTACCAATTAAATAGAAATGAGAGAAAATTTGCATTTTTTGCTTTGTTTATTTTTATATCATGGATTAAATCTTGGCTCAATATTTGATATTGCAGAATATAGAGCATCTTCAGTGCTTTTCAGATTTGATCAATAATTTGATTTACTGATCTTCAATGTTGAGAACTCCACTTTGTATAAAAATTTACTATAAAATGGTTAAATTATGTGAAGTATCAATTCAGAAATTATTGGGAATTCTACCATAATTCTAAATCAAAAATCATTTTGTGATTTTTTATGCGACACAAGTCAGCAACTCAAAGAGCACCTTTTAAAGTCAAACATTCTGACAAAATACATTCCAAAAAGACTAATTTGATGCTTGTATGTTAAGGACATTAGTTTTTCTTTTCTAATGAAATCAACATTTTGTATAATAGCAAATATATATATATATGTATATATATATATATATATATATATATATATATATATCACAGTTCATAACATACAATAATATTGAATCTGATCCAAGATGTTTCAGACAATGTTCATTAGCTCTGTGTGGTATTATGGAATGATCAAACAAAGTGTATAGGCTGTGTATTCAGGACCATGGCTTCAATGAAGTCATGTGACACAGCATGAGCACTTGTAGAAACACCCTGGTTTCATTGTGTGCAGAGTGAAGTGTATCTGCTATGTATTTAGGACCATGGCTGCAATGAAGTCATATGAAATAGCATGAATATTTTTAGAACACCCCAAGTTTATTGTGTGTAGCAAAGAATACATGCTGTGTATTCAGGACTTCAGGACCATGGCTTCAATGAAGTCATGTGATGCAGCATACACACTTGTAGAAACACCTCAGGTTCATTGCACATTTGATTTTGAATGAATTATTGGTTATTGCCCTTTCAGAAACCTTTTAGAGTTGGCTATGTTTGAGACCCCCCACATTCAGTTCCAAGCCCCCATGTGTGGTATTGACCCACAATTCAATAGACTGTGACCTAGAACACCTTTATGAAAGTAAAATAAAATAAAATAAAATTGGACTATTTGAGTTGAAGCAGGTATGGCTAACTTAGCTTCTTAACAGTTAATCCCTCTCTTGAGATACAGGTCTACTTTGTGCATAACTGCCTTAAATTTGAAAGGTGAATACACTGACTCTATTTCAGGAAAGACAGTCCCTTCTTTCCTGAAATTTCATCATTATTTTATTATTAACATTGTTACTATTATTATTGATGTTATTTGGCAAACATATATTTAATGGTAATAACAGTGTTTTTTACATTTTTACCACATTTCATTAAATTATTCCTTTTCTTTCATAGCATATATTAATCCATGATATCCCCCAAGCTTAGATGCTCATGATGAACAGAATTAGGAAGATTCTGAATGAGAAACGTCTTCCTAAGACTATCAGTTCTGGCTGAAGTAGCTGCTTCGTTTGAAGTCGCCTGCCTCTTGCCACTTCAAATCATAGTCAACTATCAAAAGACTCCCTCCAGGAATGTCACTGAGATGTGCAGCTACACATAAAGAAAGCTTTCTGTGCCCTTAGAATAACTAACAGATCTGATTTTTTCTCATAGACTGATGACTCATTACCATTGCAGATTTGAATAAATCATAAATTCTCCATCTCCAGATGAGAGCTGTTGCTATGCTTGAAGAGAATATAATCAAGGTAGTTTTCTAGATAAGGAAGGAAAAAGAAAAATACACAAATTTACTTTGATTAGCAAGGTATTTGAAGTGTAGAGTTGGAAGTACTTTTTGTGCTTAAAGATACAATACAATGGCTGCTCTCTCTCTGTGTGTGTGTGTCTAATATGTGAAAAAGAAAATAATTTTGGGAATAAAAGGTACTTTGTTTTTCCTCAGTGAGGTTGCAAGACTCATCAGAGTTGCTTCTGGCTATATTATAGAAATACATAGGAACTGTAAAAAGTAATTGAAACTTGCAGAGTGATTTTCAGAGTTTCATTCACTGCTGAATTTTGCAAACTTTGTCTTTGCTCTACATGAACTCAAAGAACTAAACAATTTCCCCAGAATCTCTCAAGGTCATCTGTGTTTCCAAGGATCATTTGTTCTACAATCTGAGGGAAAATAATAAGCACTATGAGTTTGGTTTAGTCTAGGGACTCCCAAGCTCAATGCACATTAAAATCAACTGTGAATATTAAAAAGTACTACTTCCCAGGTTTCACCTGCATAGAATGTGACTTACAATGATTGGCCCAGGAATGGATACCTTTGAAGGAGTCCCCTATGTGATTCTAAAGCACAGACAGGATGAGGAATCATCAAGCTACTAAACATCCTGAGAGACTTTTACTCATTTCCTGAAGATAGAATTCAATGTTGTATACTTATATTTACTGCATTTGAAGTAATTTAATATCATATATGAAGTCTAACTTGATTCATAAATTCTCAGGAAATAAAATCTGGCATTGCAGAAACTGGTGGTATTTGTAAATCCTTACTTTACCCAGTCCTCTTGCGTTGTCATTTGATTGTATACTTGTAGACTAAGTATTATCAAAAGCTGTTGATGAAGAATACATAAACCACCAATTGTCATTGTGAAGAGGCATAGGGTTAGTATAATAGATGTAGACTTCCAATCCTTGATATTGCTTTACATCCATGACTGTATGATGGCCTCCCTCTGCAACTCTAATACTCTTCCCTAAAACTGGAAATTGACTTTGTGCCACCCTTATGTATCTTTCCATAGCTCCAAATTAAAACAAATTTTGCATCTCAGTCTCTAGTTAATGTCTCAGTAATAAATCAACCAGAACCACTCAGAGTCTTGACATTTGGGTATCGCCTGCTGTACCACCATGGCCATCCTGCTTTCCACCTGATTCCTACCGGTCTGGAAGATATCTGAAGTAACCATGACTCTGGGATACTTCATATCCCCTTTTCAACTACTGCTTATCTGGCCAACTTTTCTCCCCTAGCTTGTGACATAATGTCCCAACTCTCTGGCTTCCTCACCAAATACTTCATCATGTACCTACTGTTCTGTAATGTTGATTTTCAAAACTGCAGTTAGGCTTTCAAGTTTTTAAACCTTATTTTCACTTGTATCTACAAAACTACATATTTATTTATTTACCTACTATCCACTCACCACAGACTACAAAATGTACCATATGTGCTGACAACCTGTAATTTTAGAATCTAAAGAAAGATGAAGGTTTGTCAACAAAAGAACAGCCTTCTAATATGACACCCTGGAGATCAGACAGCATTTAGTCATTAAATCTAAGCCTGAGGCACTGTAAATGCCTTCCAGGAATTTGTTTTTCTTGTTTAGAATTAATTGGACTTTCAAAATATTTTGTTTCAAAATGATATACTGTGTAGAATTATTTAATATTTATGTCATTGGGCTCTAAATAAGAATTCAAAGAAAGCAAAGTCATGGCTCCTAAAATGTGGCTGTATTTCTCACTTTGTTTTTCTCAATTTTAGAATGAATCTAAGCTCACTATGCATATAGTATAAAATTTAATATTTTCCACAGATAACTATATTTATCTCATGTTTTTTTTTCTAATATAAAAAGTTACCAACTAAACTATTATTGAGGTAACTTATTTGATTTCTAAAAGGATATTACTGTTCTGTCACAATAAAATGACAATGAAGTATATAAAAACATACAAACACACAAAACAAAACACAATAGTTGGTGAGAAATGTCAATCCATTGTGAACAATGAACAATAGATTAATAATGTAAGTACTCAACAGATATGGAAAATCTGCTAAGTAAGGGCTTTCCTTCTGGTGGGTGCCAAGAACTTGCCATAGAGTGCTTCACAGTACAAGCCTGATGAAGTGTGTGCAGCAGCATCATGAATGAAAAAGACTCATGCACACCAAAGCTTATGTCAAACATTTTTCAAATCATTGTTATTAAGGACAATGATAAGAAAGAGAAAACTTTTGCACTAATGCAAACCTTATGAGATTAGACTTCTAAGTAGCAAAAAATATATAATAATAGACTATTGTCTTTTAACTTTGGGATAATTTTTTTAAAAATAATGTGCTTGACAATTTAAATTTCCAATGATATAAAGGACCATTTTTTTTTTCTTTATTAGGCAGTTCTGTATTCAGCAAATACAGTCAGTTTGGTACCATTATTAGGCTCATCCGTGATCTACCCCCTCCCCTTGGCCCCTCCTTGTTGAGGTACACGGGTCATGCATTGTGGAGTTAGCCCACAGTTACGGGTAAGTTAAATGTCTCTGCATATCATGACCCAACATGTGACTCTGACATTCTTTCCGCCCCCTCTTCCGCAAAATTTCCCTGAGCCATGTTGGGTTCATTTTTGGTCTGCTCTAGTGATGAGGTGTTGGGGGCCTCTGAGGCTCTGGCTCTCTGGGAAACAAGTCAGAACCAGATCCAAACGTAAACCCACTCTCCAATATCAAGCTACCATTAATTGTGGGCTACAAGTGGGCCTACACGTATTAAATTCTGTATTAAAAAAAAAAAAGTAAGGGTTATCTCATTTGTCCTGGTGCTAACTTACTCTCCGTTGGAGAATCTGCTTCTCTTTTTCAGATAGATGTAGATCCTAAGGAGAGAGCCACCCCATCATACCTCTAAAGGACCATTTTTTAATTCAGATACTCATATTTTAATTTTTCCACATTCATTCATTCATTCATTCATTCTGCAAAAAAGATGATGTATTTTATCTAGAAATTATACTAAACATTCCAAGAAGTTAAAAAGAAAGGGTGAAAGTCATCCCAGAGTGACATCTATGCATCAGGCTTATACAGAGACTGTTCTCGATAGGAAAAAAGAGAAAAAGGTACCTATCTTTGGAAGGAATTAACACCCATAATGATGAGCCCCACAAGTTTTGAAATTCTATTTTTAATGTACGTATCAGAAATATGTACTTCCTTTGTAGATTTTTGGTGTTAAACATTGATTGCCACAAAATTGAAGCAAATGATGAGAAGGGCAATTTGTGCCTCCAGGGTCAATAGGAAACTGTTCAAAAAGGCTGATATAATCATAATCATTGTGTCATGTAGAACTTTGGAATATTGACATTTTGTTACTAACACAAACACTAATTGATATAACTATACAGGAAGCACAGGAAGAGGAGAAATATGTGCAAGTAAGTATAAAGGGAAATGTATGTAGCTGCATGTGCATGCATGCTCACTGACTGGCAGTTACGTGTGCATACATGCTTCCTGGGTGGCAGTTACGTGTGCATGCATGCTCCCTGGGTGGCAACTACGTGTGCATGCATGCTCCCTGGGTGACAATTATGTGTGCATACATGCTCATTGGGTGGAAGTTGCATGTACATGCATGCTCCCTGGGTGACAGTTACATGTGCACGCATGCTCACTGGCTGGCAGTTACATGTGCATACATGCTTCCTGGGTGGCAGTTTTGGGTTTGTCGGAGTATAAAACCCATATATTTTATATAATAAAATTGGATGATAATACACTTTGAATATTAAAACATAATAGGATTAGTATACTACTAAGAAATATGTAAATTTTAAAGTGACATTAGCCAACATATATGCTTAGAGCAGTTGCCTGTCCTCATCGGAGAAGGAAAAATCATGCTATACTCCATGTCATTAATATGTTAAAATATTTGGTTTTTGTGATTCTATACAACAGCCTTTATTTATTTAAAAAACTGTACATAAAATATGATAATCATGGATAAGCATGTTTTTTTTTTCCATTGACAAGCCACCATAATATAGTGTACTTCAACATCAAGTACTTATAATGGAAATAATATGGCAAATTGAAACTGCTTTATAATGTGCACAGGGCTTATGAAATAATGAAACAGATAATATTCACATATTCTCTTCCTTCCAATGTAATATTGTGTCATCTGATAATAAATTAACTTTCAGATTTAATGATTTCATTACAATAGTCATTAATGCAATATGGAGGTTAGCTGTGAACTGTAAACTTGATTTAAGTAAGATATTCAAATTGTACAATTAACCAATTACTATTCTTGAAAGGACATGCAAACCAAGTACACAGTGCCATTCTTTTTTTTATATCATTACATTTTTTATCCTAATGGATCTCTTCTTGTTATTTTCTTGTGACTAATACAGGGTCTTAATTGGAATTTTCCTATTTATTGTTACACACAGAGTTATGAGGATTTCATTTGCATATTGATTAAGTATCCTATTACTATATTCCATGATTTTTCTATTCATGCCTCTAATTTTTATTTATTTATATGTATATACCTATGATATTTCAAGGTTGTATACTCCAAAATAAAATGATTTTGTCTGAAACAATTCAGTAGTGACTATTTTATAATGTGCAAATGGCTTATGAAATAATCAAATAGATAATGTTAAGCAACAGCTGATATCCAAATAAGAACTTGATGGCTACAAGTCATCAGCTAACACAGACTGGGAAATAGCACTTATGAAGAGAGGGGTTTAATATCTCCTGATTTTCTGCTGATACTACTTTGCTGCTTATGCATTCTGGAATTCTTACATCTCAAGACATGGAACTCTTTAGTCATATTTATAAACCATTTATTTATAGGTGATAATTATTTCTTTATCTACCCAGTAATAACACTTACCCAAATGTTTTCCCTAAATCTACATTCTTGAATTACAGATTACCTATTTCTAATGATTAATATGTATTTTACAAAAATCTAGACTCCATGAGTTTTAGTAGTTATAAATTGGCCTGTGTGTTTCTACAGTAAGTTTTCACTTTACAAAGTATTGATCAGTCTTACCCAGTTCACAACTATCTCCTTGCTATTTCACAATCTTAGACTATGTTCTTCAAGAGCCAGCAAATATTTTATTTTTAAAAAGAGAATAAAATTTTAAAAAGTTACCGGAAGTCTTATCTTGCATATCTCTACTTTTAAAATTGAACATATATACAGGGATAGGGTTAGAACTCATTGTTAAAGTACTTTGCCTGCAGGTGCAACGTCCTAGGTTCAAGTACCAGTAACATAGACATATGCATACACACACTACACACATAATAATAATAATTAATAATAATAGAGCATGTAAGCATTTCCAAAGAATAACACATTTATCTCATAAACAATTTTTAGCCCCTAAATTGTGAGTGTATTGTATTTATAGTAACCATCATTAAATTCTGATTTCTATATTACATAAGGATCATCTACAAGATGTCTGGAATGGATCTGAATGGTTGATTAGTGTACATCAAGAACTTTGGAGAACATATGCTCTAAGCAGCACTAGGTACAGTACTGGGTGCAATGAGGGAAATTACTGGATATTAACCAATCACAATTCCTCAGTGTAAGCCAATTAACCTCCTCTACTGTGAACTGTCCAGCCCACAAGATGTTTTAGTTTTGCATATGTTTGTGCTGTATGTTCATATATCCATGAGTGTTTGTAAGTATGTGATAGTACATTTATGTGAAGGTATATGGGTATGTGCATATGCATGCATGAGGAAGCCGGAGGTCAATATTGGGTTCCTTCTTCACACTTCACCCTTCTTCAGACAGTCTTTACTGAACCTGGAGTACAGTCCTCCAGTCTCCATCTCCCTATCTCCAAAGCACTGAGATTTCAGGTGCGTGATGCCACACTCAGCTTTTAAATGGTTGTTGGCAATCTGAACTCAGGTCCTCATGATTATACAGCAAGCTCTCTATGAACTAAGCCATCTTTCCACCCCCTTATCTATGGTTTTACTGAAAAAGAAGGAAATGTTTCCTTCCACCGAGCCTCCTAGTATCAAGTTGTTTGCCTGCTACTTTTATATGCTAAACTGAAAAAGTTGTCTTTGCAATTTTTCAGAAAAGGACAGGTTAATAATTGGATTTCCTCACTGCCAAACACCTCTGTCTCTGGAAACACAACAGAGTGGGTTAGAAAGCATGATCTTTTGAAGCAGTTGCTGCAGTGACTCCTAAGATTGACTTTGGCAAACCTCTTTGCCAACATCTATTGCTTTGAAAGAGTTCCAAAAACGACACTTGAAAAAAATTCTTTAAATGATTTCTATTTATTTACATTCTGAAATTTCCTAGCAATACTTTGGACAGCTAAGCAATTAACTAACAAGAAGATTAGTAAGAAGAAATGAGCCCTTCTGGATTTTGGCAAAGTCCCAAAATAACACAGACTAGTTGTGTTAAGAATTACAGCAGGGGTCTAATAAAATTAAGTTAGTTTAAGCCATTACAAGTTATTATAGCATAAGTAATGAGGCTAAGTGCAGGCTTCCAATTACATCTGACACATGGGGCTGTGCCAACTGTGGTCTACATAAAAAAGCTGCCTGGCTGAGAATCTACAGGTGGAGCAAGAAATCATACCTTTCTTAATCCCACTCACATTTACATTTGGAAACTGACTACAACTTCTGGGAGTATGGATGCTTCTGCTTTGTCTACCCAGATTGGATGCTTTGTGGAAATGTACATACATGTTCTGGTAGTAGTTCCTGCTTACATTTTGAGGAATAGAATAATAAATTAAAGTGAGTGGAGGTGAATTAGTTACTCAGTCTGCAAAAATGCCTATAGAATTTATCTCAAGTTTATTTTGATAGAATGTAACTCTCATAAAAATTAACAATAACAGTGGTTGAAAGTGAGCATCTTAGTCTTGTTATGTAACCGAAAAAGCAAATGATGAAGTCAGGTCACATGTGAGAGTAGAAATGCTGCCTAGGCAGTCCTAGTCGGTGCTGGTTGTACTTCCCTCTAAGTTTGATGCCTTTATACCTGAGTGTATAACCACTTCTCCATTATGTCATTTATATTTGCATTCAAATGAAAATGACAGTGATTTGCAAATATTGAGGTATTTTATAGATAGCATAACATATTAAATTGTTCATAATCCATAAACACTTATGTATCTCTGTAGCCATGGAAACATTCATAACAGAAATTTTATATATGAAAACATGTACTCATGTGCATGCATGAATGTACATATCTATATTGGTTGCAGTTACTTCATGTTGCTGGGACATAGCACCCAACCAAAAGCATTTTGTGGGCACCAAGGGTTTATTCTGGATTATAGACTAGAGGGCTCCCTGATTGCAGAGGAAAACATGGCATGAGCTGAGGTTGGACATCACCATTGCCACAATAGGTAGAAAGAGCAACATGACATGTAGCCAAACATAGGCAAGGAAAAGCTGGCTACAAGTCTTACCCATAATTCTACCTCCAACAATACACCTCCACCAGCAAGGCTTTACCTCCCAGGTTGTCATTATCTGGGGACCAAACATTCAGAACACATGAGATTATGAGGACACCTTATTCAAACCACCATATTCTGTCCCTGGCCCCCATAAACTGATTAACATTCATAATGTAAAGTGCCATGCATTCAGTCTAGCTTTAAATTTCCCCATAGATTTTATCAATCCCAACACTGTTCAAATATCACCATAATTCAAGGTCTCTTAACTGTGAGCTTTTAATACCAAAACTATATAATGACAAAGAGAAAACATTCACATTACAAAAAGATGGCATTGTGTATAGCAAGGAAAAATTAAACCAATACAAGATCAAAAACAAATAGGTAAAACATCAAATCCTATATCTCTAAGTCTGATATTTTCAACAAATTATGTAATCTCTACAGTTCCAAGTCTGACCCTCCATCTAGGTTGCTCAGAGCCCCAGAGAAAACTGTATTTCAAGGTGGCAACTCTCCTTGGCAACCATCATAGTCCTGACATCTCCACTGGGTCTCCAGCACAACCCGTAGTTCATCCTCATGGCTCAATTAGGTCTCCATTCAGGGACTTCCATCACCCCTGTCTCACATAGCTCATGACAATTTAAAAGAAAAAAACATGTTGTAAATCCAATAACGCCCTCTTTTCTATATCAGTTATACTTCATGGTGGGCTACCAAATCTGTCAGTCCAGTGGGAATAAAAATGGCTTTGAAGAGCAGGACACTCTGACCTTTCTGACCTCCTATGTTCAAGATTCCAGATTTTCCTACTGTCCCAATACAGAACAGCTGGCCTAGCCTCAATGGTGGTAATCTCTCAAATAATTTTACCTGAATGGGCATAATTTCCAGCCTGAAACTTGCATTTTTTCTATTCTATAACCTACTTATACCAGTACATTTTTATGCAATACAGCTATGCATAAATTCTTAGGATACAGTCAGGCAGAAAGCAGCAAGCCTCTTAAATAATCTGCTTCTAGACCAATCTTGAAAAAGTTCTTTCTTCCCCTCATAAATTAAACCTTACAGTCCATAGTTCTTTTTA
The DNA here is from genome assembly GCA_036346955.1 of Dipus sagitta. NCBI lineage: Eukaryota > Metazoa > Chordata > Mammalia > Rodentia > Dipodidae > Dipus > Dipus sagitta. The sequence goes on from CM070772.1 coordinate 57,612,447, forward strand.
TACTCCTGTCTTTCAACTCTTACCAGCATGGTCCAAGAAATTGTTCCCACAGCACATCAAGACATCTCTTAGTATAAGATTTCAAATCCTTCTACATTCTTCCCACACATAAGTTCCAAATGGTGCAAAACTGCACATTCAGATTTCTACCAGCAAAAACTTCACTCTCAATACCATTTTTCTGTTGCAGTTACCTTCTTATTGCTGGTACAAAGTACCTGACCAAAAATATCTCGTGGGAGGCAAGTATTTATTTTGGATTAGAGACTTGAGAGGAAGAATCATGGTGGCAGAGGAAGTCATGGTATGAACAGAGGCTAGACATCACCTCCTGGCCAAAATCATGTAGATATCAGTAGTAGGAGAGTGATATGAACATTAGTAATGGAAATCTGTCTATAACACACATAACCCCACCCCAAAAAACACACTTCTTTCAGCAAGACTGATTCTCAAATTTCTATCAGCTAGTGGCTTAGCATTCAGAGAACATGAGTTTACTTAGAACAGTTAATTAAAGATATCACAATACATACTAACATATTTAGGTTATTTATGACCTGCTGTGTATACGTGGATATGTTTATTTATATTTCTTCCAAATTTTGCTCCAAGTGATAACTTAGTTTAATATAAATCATAATAGAGTAGGTTCCTTCTGGTATGTCAATAAAACATCATTAGATTAAAAAATTATTACAGTTCTGATTTAAGGTGAAAGATTATATAGACAAATTCTAATATGTTGATGTACAGCCATTGGTGACCAGCATGTTTCTATTAGAATATGTTTTCACACTAATAGATTACCCTATAAATTGTAAAGAAAAAAAGTCCTGTGTTTAATTTAAAATGTAATGTGTATTCTATGAAAGGTTCTACCTTAATATTGTATGGAAATTAACTAAAGGTAACTATAATTAGAGTAAGCCAAAATGCATTGAGCACCAACTCTTTGAAAAATCATTGTAGGATGATTAAAAGTTAAGTATCCTCTACTATATAAGTGTGCACTTCATCACAGAAAAATAATAACAGAAGAAGGTACCCAAGATGCATACTTATATATTAAAATAAACTGGGTTATTATTATATATAATATAATATAGATAGAGGAATTAAAATGAAATGTTATTATACTTATTTAAATGATTTAGAAGTTACTTAAAGGTTGTTGCTTTTTGTTTTTTTGTGGCTAGGAATCAAACCCTGGGCTTTGGTCATGTTTTCATTTAGTCATAACAGAAACAAGTGCATAATGATTTAAAGCTATATAGGTGTGTGTAGACACAGAAATAATGTAAAATATACAAAATGAAACAATTTATTTTAATCACAGGAAATAATATGTTTATATTTATAACCTCAGGTGAATTATTTCAGATACAATAATTATAATATTCAATTTATCTTTATTTTTATTTATTTGTTTGAGAGACAGAGAAAGAGGCAGAGAGAGAGAATGAGCATGACATGAATGTGGCCTCTAGCCACAGCAAACAAACTCCGGACACATACACCACCTTGTGCATCTGGCTTACATGGGTCTTGGGGGATGGAACCTGGGTCCTTTGACTTTTCAGGCAAGCACCTTAACCGCTAAGCCATCTCTCCAGCCCCAAAAGTTAACTTTATAAAAATAACGTGACTAAGCTGGAGAGATTTCTCAGTGTTTAAGGCACTTGCCTGCAAAGCTTGAGGACCCAGGTTCAGTTTCCCAGTACCTACAAAAGCCAGATGCATATGGTAGTGCATGCATCTGTAGTTCATTTGTAGTTACTGGAGGGCCAGGCCTGCCCATTCTCTCTCTCTCTCTCCCTCTCTCTCTTTCTCTCCCTATTTCTCTCTCTCTAATAAATATTTAAATAAATAAATATTAAAATGCTCTGATTCATTTAACATATCAATCTGTTGATCTGCAGGGTTTGAGAGACTTTCTGCATAAAATAAACATATGCAGCTATAGAAAATCTTGGCCAATCATGCATAAGTGAAATCTGCTACAACTCTTTGTGAATGCTAAACGTCAACACTGAACATTGTGGAAAAAGAGGAAAGGTGGAACAGTGGCATTATGGGTCAAAGTTTCTCAGAGATAAATTGATATGTTATGATGAGAGAGAATTAGTAAAATATATTGAAAGAGATTAAAATTCTTTTTTTTTTTTTTTTTCTAGGCAAATGAGACATAATTTACTGGGCAATTGGTTCACACAATTATGACACATGGGAAATCCCAGGACAGGTTGTCTACAAGCTGAAGACCCCAGTATACTGGCAGCATATCTCAATCCAAGTCCAAAGGACTCAGAACCAGGGGGAGCTGATGTGTCTTTCCAAGTTGGAGGCCAAAGGCCTGAAAACCTAGGGAAGGGACTGTTGGTGTAAGTCTTGGAGTCCAAGACCCAGAGAGCTTGGATTTCCAGTGTCCAAGGCAGGAGCAAGTCCTGGCTCTCAGAAGGAGAGAACAATGGCCTATGTTTGTTCTCTGACTGGGTTGTGCCTACCCTCATTGAGCACCTGTCTTCCTCAAGTAGTCCCTTCATTTAGGTTTTTTTTTTTTTTTTATTAGTCAGTTCTGTATTCAGCAAATACAGTCAGTTTGGTACCATTATTAGGCTCAACCGTGACCTACCCCCTCCCCTTGGCCCCTCCTTGTTGAGGTATACGGGTCATGCATTGTGGAGTTAGCCCACAGTTATGGGTAAGCTAAATGTCTCTGCATATCATGAACCAACATGTGACTCTGACATTCTTTCCACCCCCTCTTCCGCAAAATTTCCCTGAGCCATGTTGGGTTCATTTTTGGTCTGCTTCAGTGATGAGGTGTTGAGGGCCTCTGAGGCTCTGGCTCTCTGATTTGGTAGGAGTTGATTTTTCTCTATGCTGATCTCCTTCCCCCTTGTGCTGGTGTCCGGTTCATCAGGAAAAACAGCCCCCTTGCTTGTTTCTCGAAGTTTTCTTAGTTTCAGCCGGAGCCCTTTTGAGGTATGATGGGGTGGCTCTCTCCTTAGGATCTACATCTATCTGAAAAAGAGAAGCAGATTCTCCAACGGAGAGTAAGTTAGCACCAGGACAAATGAGATAACCCTTACTTTTTTTTTTTTTTTTATAGAGAATTTAATAGGTGTAGGCCCTCTTGTAGCCCACAATTGATAGTAGGTTGATACTGGAGAGTGGGCTTATGTTTGGATATGGTTCTGACTTGTTTCCCAGCTCCAGCTATGGGTCCCATACCAGTGAGGGGATCAGTTAGCCAAACTGAGAGCAGTTGGTTCCCCACCATGGCTGTGTGCCACCACTGCACTTGTGTGGGCATCACAACAAGTTATTTGCTGCTAAGTAGGTTAGACCATGCGTTGCTTCGATAGATATTGGTCAATTTCCCCCAGTCGCCCATGTAGCACCTTCTGGCACTAGATGCGCTGACTGTCTGGGGACTGACTCTCATCCAACTTCCAGCCATGCCATTCTAATTTGCATGTCAATCACATAAGGTATCTTCAGCAGTAGGGTCTTACCACTAACCTTTGGTGGGTCATCAAGTACTCTGACAGAAATCTGTCTGTCTTTTAGGAAACCTTGTAGGTCTCTCTGATCAAAAGCTCATTGTGGATGATAGCCCCATGCTGGTTCTGGGAGTTACAGGTCAGTGCCCACTAAGAAAATGAGGAAAAAGATAACTAATATACAAGAGTTAGAGATAAGAGAGAGAAAGACAGGGAGAGGGGAAGTGAGGGAGGGAAGATGTAGGAGACTAAGGTTAGTCTTAATCTTACCCTCTCCAGTGTCTTGTGGTTCAGGTGTTCCCTGTAAGGGCCTGGTGAAGGATCAGCCATTTGGTCTATCTTTTAGTAAGTAGAAGATTATGGTACCATTGCCGTTTGGGTCTAGATTTGTGTTTCCCACCCCTTTGATGCCCTCCCCTCCCTCCCCTTCCATCTAGTGTCTAATCTAGGAGATGCTTGCTGGGTATGTAAGGTATCTTCGGTAGATTCAGGTTAGGTGCTGTAGATGACTGAGACTATGTGGCGATTTTTTTTCTGTGATTGGGTAAGTTCACTGAGAATGATCTGTTCCAGGTTCAAACATTTTTCCTCAAATTTCATTGTGTCATTTTTTCTTACTGCTGTATAGAATTCCATTGTGTAGATATACCACATCTTAGTTATCCATTCTTCTAGTGATGGACATCTGGGTTGATTCCAGCTCTTAGCTATTACAAATTGAGCCGCTATAAACATGGTTGAGCAAATCTCTTTAGTCTGTGGTTTGAAGGTTTTAGGGTAGATGCCCAGTAAGGGAATAACTGGGTCTGTTGGTATCTCTATACTCAGCTTTTTCAGAAGTCTCCATATTGCTTTCCAAAGTGGTTGTACCATCCTACATTCCCACCAACAGTGGATGAGTGTTCCTACTTCTCCACATCCTCGCCAGCATTTATTTTTATTTGATTTTTTGATGCTTGCTATTCTTATTGGGGTAAGGTGGAATCTCATAGTTGTTTTAATTTGCATTTCTCTGATGATTAGGGATGATGAACATTTTCTTAAGTGTATGTTTGCCATTTCTATTTCTTCCTCTGTGAACTGCCTGTTCAGCTCTTTGCCCCATCTTGTGAGTGGGGTGTTTGACTTCTTACTGTTTAGATTTTTGAGTTCTTTGTAGATTCTAGAGATTAGTCCTCTATCAGTTGGATAACCCACAAATATTTTCTCCCATTCTGTGGCTAATCTATTGGCTTTGCTAATTGTATGCTTGTCTGTAAAGAAACTCCTCAGCTTCATGTGGTCCCATTGGTTGAGTGATGGTTTAAGTTCATGAGCTACTGGGGTTTTGTTCAGGAAGTCTTTTTCCATTCCTATATCATGGAATGTACTTCCTAAATTTTCTTCCAGTAGTATTCGAGTTTCTGGTCTTATATTGAGATCTTTGATCCATTTGGACTTGAGTGTAGTGCATGGTGAAATGTGTGGGTCAAGTTTTAGTTTCCTGCATATGGTTATCCAGTTTGTCCAGCACCATTTGTTGAAGATGCTGTCTTTTTTCCAGTGTATATTGTTTGTGCCTTTATCAAATATCAAGTAGCTATAGTTGCTTGACCCAAAGTCCGGGTCCTCAAGTCTATTCCATTGATCTATAGTCCTGTTTTTATGCCAGTACCATGCTGTTTTTATTACTATGGCTTTGTAATATAGCTTTAGATCAGGTATGGTGATGCCTCCAGAGGTATTTCTTTTGCAGAGGATATGTTTGGAAATGCGAGGCCTTCTGCCTTTCCATATGAAATTTGAGATCATTTTTTCTATCTCTGTGAAGAACACTGTGGGGATTTTAATTGGTATTGCATTAAATCTGTAAATTGCCTTTGGTAGGATTGTCATCTTCACAATGTTAATTCTGCCTATCCAGGAACATGGGAGGTCTTTCCATTTTCTCAAGTCCGCCTCAATTTCTTTTTTGAGTGTTTTTATGTTTTCATTGTATAGATCTTTCACTTCCTTGGTTAACGTTATTCCAAGGTATTTTTTTTTTTTTGTCGCAATTGAAAATGGGACTATGTCCCTTATTTCTTTTTCTGTATCTTTGTCCTTTGCATAAAGGAAGGCTACTGATTTTTGTGCATTGATTTTGTATCCTGCTACTTTGCTATAGGAGTTAATCACCTTCAGGAGTTTTGGGATGGAGTCTCTCGGGTCTCTTACATATATAATCATGTCATCTGCGAATAAAGCTAACTTAACTTCCTCCTTTCCAAATTGTATCCCTTTTATTTCCTTCTCCTGTCTTATTGCTTGAGCTAGGACTTCCAGAACTATATTGAAAAGCAGAGGTGAGAGTGGACAACCCTGTCTTGTTCCTGATCTTAATGGGAATTCCTCCAGTCTCTCTCCATTAAGTATTATTTGGGCCTTCGGAGCTTCGTATATTGCCTTTATTAGGTTAAGATATGAACCAACCATGCCAACTCTCTCCAATGTTTTGAACATGAAGTGGTGTTGAATCTTGTCAAAGGCCTTTTCTGCATCTATCGAAATGATCATGTGGTTTTTATGTTTAACATTGTTTATGTGGTGTATTACATTGACAGATTTCCGTATGTTGAACCACCCCTGTGTTCCTGGAATGAATCCCACTTGGTCAAGGTGGATAATGCTTTTGATGTGTTGTTGGATTCGGTTTGCAAGGATTTTGTTTAGGATCTTTGCATCTAAATTCATCAGGGAAATAGGCCGGTAGTTTTCTTTTCTTGTGGCATCTCTGCCTGGTTTTGGAATTAGGGTGATGCTAGCTTCATAAAAGGAGTTGGGTAGCTTTCCCTGTTCATCAATTGTGTGGCACAGTTTGAGGAAGATTGGTTTGAGTTCTTCCATGAAGGTTTGATAGAATTCAGCTGAGAAGCCATCTGGTCCTGGGCTCTTCTTTTTTGGGAGGTTTTTTATTACTTTTTCAATCTCCATGAGTGTGATGGGTTGATTGAGGTGATTAATCTGCTCTGTGTTTAGCTTTGGTAGATGGTATGCATCCAAGAATTTATCCATCTCCTCCACATTATCCAGTTTTGTGGAGTAGAGGTTTTTGAAATAAGTCCTGATGATTCTCCCAATTTCACTTATGTCTGTTGTGATCTCTCCTTTTTCATTTTGAATTTTGTTAAATTGAAGCTTCACCTTTTTTTGCTTGATCAGATTGGCCAGGGGTTTGTCAATCTTGTTTATTTTTTCAAAAAACCAGCTCTTTGTTTTGTCAATTGTCTTAATTGTTTCCTTGGTTTCCAATTCATTGATTTCTGCTCTGATTTTAATTATTTCTTTCCTTCTGGAGCTCTTTGGGTTGGATTTTTCTTGTTTTTCCATTGCCTTTAAGTGGATGGTTAGGTTATTGATTTGGGACCTTTCTGTCTTTTTTACGAAGGCATTGAGTGCTATGAATTTTCCCCTGAGGACCGCCTTCATTTTGTCCCATAAGTTTTGATACGATGTGTTCTCATTGTCGTTCAATTCCAGAAATTTTGCAATTTCATTTTTTATTTCATCCACTATCCATTTATTGTTTAAAAGTGTGCTGTTCAGTTTCCAGGTGCCTTTGTGATTCTTGGTGGCTCTTTTATTGTTGATTTCTAGCAATATAGCATTGTGATCTGATAACATGCAGGGAATTATGTCAATCTTCCTAAATATGTGGAGGCAGTCTTTGTGACCCAATATATGGTCTATTTTAGAGAATGTTCCATGGACTGCTGAGAAGAATGTGTAATCTGTGGATTTGGAATGGAATGTTCTGTAGATGTCTGTTAGGTCTAAGTGATTTATGGTTTTGTTGAGCTCTCTTACTTCCCTGTTGAGTTTCTGTTTGGATGGTCTGTCTATTACTGATAATGGTGTATTGAAGTCCCCAGCTATGATGGTGTTTGTGGTTATTTCTGTTTTATTGTCAAGTAGGTTTTGTTTTATGAACTGTGGTGCCCCTGTGTTTGGTGCATACAGATTTATGATTGTAATATCCTCTTGATGGATCGTTCCCTTGATAAGTAGGAAGTGGCCTTCTTTGTCTTTTTTGATTATATTTGGTTTGAAGTCTATTTTATCCGATATTAATATAGCTACACCTCCTTGTTTCTTATTCCCGTTTGCTTGGAATACTGTTTTCCAGCCTTTCACCCTGATGAGATGTCTGTCTTTAATGGTGAGGTGGGTTTCTTGAAGGCAACAGATTGAGGGGTCTAATGTTTTGATCCATCCTGTTAGCTTGTGTCTCTTGATGGGTGAATTAAGGCCATTAATATTTAGGGTAATGACTGTGAGATTTGATTTGATCCCTGCCATATTGTGATGGTAAATGTGGGTTGGAGTTTTCATGGACATTGAAGTTTTTTGTGCCTACTCTGAGTTTGGTTGTTGTGATCTGCTTCTTGTAGGCAATTGTGTTTGATTATTTTTTTCTTCTCTGTGTAGAATTTCCTGAAATACTCTCTGTAGGTTTGGTTTTGTGTTCATATAATTGTAAAGCTGAGTTTTGTCATGGAAAGTTTTTCGTTCACCATCTATTATGAGGGATACTTTTGCTGGGTAGAGTATTTTGGGTTGGAAGCCATAGGTTCTTAGACTTTGCTGTGTTTCATTCCAGGCTCTTCTAGCTTTCAGGGTTTCCATTGAGAAGTCTGAAGTAATTCTGATGGCGTTACCTCTGAAGGTGGTGTGCTGTTTTTCCCTAGCTGCTTTTAGGATTTTCTCTTTGGTGTCAATGTTTAGAGTCTTAATAATAATATGTCTTGGAGAGTTTCTCCTTTGGTCCAGTCTGTTTGGAGTTCTCTTGGCTTCTTGTATCTTGATGGGCCTTTCTTTTAAGAGATTGGGGAAGTTTTCTTCAATTATTTTGTTAAATAAGTTCTCCATGCCTTTGGTCTGGATTTCTTCTCCTTCTGGTATTCCAATGATCCTGATATTGGGACGTTTAACTGTATCCCACAATTCCCTCATGTTCTGTTCACAGGAGCTTTTAAACTTACTGAAATTTTTGAACTCTCTAACTATTTCTTCCATCTAGTCTTCCAGATCAGAGTTTCTATCCTCCACTTGGCTGACTCTATTCTTGAGAGCTTCTAGTGAGTTTTGGGCTTGTTCAATTAAGTTTGCATTTTCTATTATTTTTCTATGTATAATTTCCATCCCTCTGTCAAGCTCCCTTTTCACATCATTTTCTGATTTTCTTGATGATTCTTGGAGTTCATCCTTGCATTTCTTTATGTCTTCATTTAGCATGGTCAGCTGATTTTTAAGGTCTTCTTTTTTTTCACTTTCCCTCAAATCTCTTAACTCTCTTTGAAATCCTTCCATTTTCTTATCTAATCCTTCCAATTTCTTATCTATTAGTTCTAGTTTAGTGATGGCAGCATCCACACGATTGTCTGCCCTTTGTTGCTTTCCTGCAAGTTCTACCAATAGGTTGGTTAGAGTTGAATTGCTCATAGCTTCAATGTGGTGTTCTGGTCCTATTTGTTCTTCTATGTTTTTGTTAGAAGTATTCATTGTGGGAGTGGGTGATCTAATTGGATTTTCTTGCATTTGATTATTCATGTTATTTCTTTTGCACTGTGTTCTGCCCATGACAGTGTATGGGCAGATAAGTGGGCGTATCAGCCTGGGCTCAAGAACAATGGGAATCTTATGCAGCCTGGGGGCGTTGCCAAGAAGCCTGGGCTTTGGCTGTCACTTGCCAAAGCCGCCTATCTACTGCCTGGCAGGGGCGCCGAAGTTGCCTGAGTTCTCAAGCGGTAACGTGCCAAGGCTGCCTGCGTTCGAACTAGGAGTGGCACTGAGGCACCAAGCACTGATGCCGCCCGAACTCTGGCTGGGCACGCTAGGAATCGGAAGCAGTCTGCGCTCCCCCGCCACAGGACAATTGTGGACAGCCGCGCGGCAGACAGAGGGCGAGTGGAGGAGAGTGCGGAGCAGTCTAAGCTTCCGCACGCAGGGAATAATCTCACTTGCCAAAGCCGCCTATCTACTACCTGGCAGGGGCGCCAAGGTTGGTTGAGTTCTCAAGCGGTATTGTGCCACAGCTGCCTGCGTTCGAGCTAGGAGTGGCACTGAGGCACCAAGCACTGAAGCCGCCCAGACTTTGGCTGGGAACGCTGGGAACCGGAAGCAGTCTGCGCTCCCCCACCACAGGACAATTGTGGACAGCCGCGCGGCAGACAGAGGGCAAGTGGAGGAGAGTGCGGAGCAGTCTAAGCTTCTGCACGCAGGGAATAATCTCACTTGCCAAAGCCGCCTATCTACTACCTGCAGGGGCGCCAAAATTGTTTGAGTTCTCAAGCGGTAATGTGCCAAGGCTGCCTGCGTTTGAGCTAGGAGTGGCACTGAGGCACCAAGCACTGAAGCCGCCCAGACTTTGGCTGGGAACGCTGGCAACCAGAAGCAGTCTGCGCTCCCCCGCCACGGGACAATGGCGGCCCGCCGGTGCGGCAGGCAGGTAGGGGGTGGCACCTGAGCTGATGCAAGCGAGAGATACAGTCTGAGCTTGTGGGACTGGGCACACTCAGTAGGTGGGCGAGTGGACGAGAGTGCGGAGTAGTCTAAGCTTCTGTGCGGAGGGAACGATCGGCGCGCAGTGGCAGCCGTGCGGGCTCCCGAGCAGCAGCAGCGGCAGGGGTGGAGCTTTGAACACGGCGGTTATTTGGGGCGAGGGGTGCCTACCCACCCGAGAGGGGACCAGCAATTCCCTGTTCCCCCACCTCTGTGCCCTCCCAGATTTCTCTCCCCTAAAAGCCACTATATACCCTTAATATCTTGCCTTTCTTTCCCCGGGATTTGCAGCGCAGCTAGGCGGTCGCCATCTTGGCCGGAAGTCCTTAAAATTCTTTTAAAGTAGATTGTGTTCAGTTAGACAACATCCTGAAGGTCAACATAATTATTCATATATGAGTATTATTGGTCAATTATACAGAGCACTGCTTTCCAAACATGGTCCAAGGAACTCAAGGATGGCCTCAGGGGTGAATGTTGTTTTCAAAAAGCAACCAGTTGTTTGAATTAATCACATAAATCAGAAATGATCAATGATTGACAATCCAGTGAACATTATTTCAAATCACGCACAGTTATCCCTTCGGTTGAATCTAATTTGAAAGTGTATATATTTTCACCTTTTTAAATTAATCAAGAATATTAATAAACACATAAAATTAACCATATGTAATATAATACAAAGAGATTTAAAATTCTAACTGTGAAAATAATTATGATACTTATGGCCTTAGATTTCTAAATATCCTTCTTTATGAGTTTACTTCATAATATTAAAACAAGATCAAAACATCACAACATTAGGAAGATAAACACATAAGATGCACATGACATTTTTCTCCTAGGGTGAAATTTAATTCCAGAAAGAAATATTTAGCAATATAAATGACTAATACTTCCTTAGGAAACATAAATTATGTACTTAAGTACATCATAAATTTTATTTATTATAAATAGTGTATTTATGAAGCAAAAATTGTTCAAAAGCAGGTTCTAAATTTAGTCCAACCTCAAATAACCCAAATTGATTTAATATAGAATAGTATAAATATATTTACCCCTTTTATAAGTGAAATTCAAATTCAATGGATTTTAGTTACTTACCAACAATTTCTCAGCAAGTCAGTGGTAGAGATAGTATTAAAACCCATGATCTTATGCCCCATATTATATTACTTAAAAGAATAATTTGAGGGAAGGACCTCTATTAAGAGGACAGACTTGGGCATATCTTCTCAAAGAAGAAAGATCTAAACTTTGCAATGTGGTAACAAATTTAAAATTAACCAAAAGTAGTGTGTCTGCTAGTTGATGTTTATTAGAGAATAGTTTTATCTGAGAAGAAATTCAAATTCTGGAAAAGGTTAAAAACTTCAATAGAAGAATCTCAATTTAGAATACAAAATTTTGCTGTAAGTCAAGTTTAACTTGTTGGACTTGGACTCATTATCACACACATTCATTAACAGTACACAGGTGAGTAATTTTTTTTTTTTATCTATAAGCTTAGCAACAGTAAGATGGTGATAAATAGAAATACAACCAAGAGTAATTGCCTGCCATTTTCTAATTATGCTTTATTCTACTACTTTGGTGAAAAGACTTTTACTGATGCATGTAAAATATTCCAAAGACAAAAGCCATGTTTTTCTTCCTTTTTAAAATTTTTATTATTATTATTAGATATGGACATATTTTGTATGTAAACATCACATGTTGGTACCATCCTTTCCCTCTTCCCTGCCTCTTTTCTGAAGAAGCCTTCCTTGTTGGGGATGTAGATCAACCATATGGGGATTGTGGGTCATGCATTATGGGGGCAACAGTCAGTTATGGGGGAGAGGCAATGTCTCTGTGCAAAATGTCCCAACTTGTGGCTCTAACAATCTTTCCATCCCCTCTTCTTCAAAATTCCATGAGCCATCCTGGGAACATTTTTAAGTCTACTTCACTCGTAGTTACTTAGGAGCATCTAGATGTCTGGTTTGATAGGTGTAGAGTGTCCTCAGTACCTTTCTCCATCATCCATGTGCTGGTATCAGCATAACTAAGAGAGCAGCCTTCTTGCTCATTTCCCTAATCCCTCTGTGGTTTCAGTTGGGCCCTGGATGAAGTGCATTGGATCTTTTATCTTCTCAGGCACAGTTCCCATCTCACAAGGAAATCAGGCCAGGGAGGTGGTGGGAGGGGACCAAAAATGGGTCCTGCCTACTCACTCCAAGCTGCCATACCCACACACCAAGTAACAAGATCTTTTAGTGAAAAGTGCAGATCAAGTGTCTTGTAATATTCAGTGATAGTCATTCCATACAGCTAAACTCCCATGTGGATGTCTATGCATATACCCTTACACAACACAATAGTACAGTTTTTCAAATATCAGGAAACCTGTCCCTTTCTAAAAGCAGCTACAATTATTCCATAGCATGTGTGTTCAGCAGTTACTGTCAGGATTGCCTCAAAGACATAGATTATTTACAGATAATTCAGATAAGTCTGTGCAGTCAGATCATTTTTCTTTTTCTCCAAGAATGAACTGTTTGAGTCACACATCCAGAGCCATCAAGGAAAATACAAATTCATTTTCCCTGGTTGCACAAGTCATTGAGTTTGTTGCCATGGGAAGTAGGCTGACTGAGAACAGGAATTGCTGAAAATCATTCCCACCAAGGTGGTATCAGAAGCAAACCAGTGTCTTGTTGCTAAGATAACAATGATAGATTCGACTACCTAGTTATAAGAGTATAGCAGGAACTTAATGAAACAAGTCAGTTCTGCAAATGCTTTTCTTGTGTGTTAAACATACATTATGACACATTCAAATACTGATGTCTCTAAGCTACAAAATCATCATGTGAGCCAACACATTCCATGGATCTCCTGGAAGTCTTTCTGTCTTTTATTACCTGAGCAATCAAAAAAAAAAAAAAAGTTTCATTAGATATGTTTTTTGGACCAATCAAATTAAGTGACTGTAGCTATCACAAGAAATCTGAAAGTGTCATGGATTAAATGTTACAGAGACTGCTGTATGACCCATCACAATCAAAGTAGTGCTCCTCACACAATTCTAGGAAGGGAATTTATGATTCTGTGCCTAACTTGTTCTCTTCGCTAAAGTCAGGCAGCATCATTTAAATAAGAACACTGAAATTAAAACATATCTCCATGTTCCTAATAATGAAATGCTCATGGACCAAAAAATGATAATAATAATAATAATTGGGAAATGGCATTACATTGTGGGCGGATTGCTCTTATTTGCATGTGTTACACGGAGAAGAAATTGCTTGCTAGTTCTGGATATTGCCTTTGAAATGCATCAGTAATTTCTCTCCCATCTCACATACTTTTTTTCTTTCTGTCTTTCTTTCTTTATTTCACAAAGAAATAGGGAGAGAGAGAGAGAAAGAGAGGGAGAGAGGGCCTCCAGTCACTGCAAAGGAACTCCAGACACATGCACCCCTTTGTGCATCTGGCTAACCTGGGTCCTGGGGAATTGAACCTGGGTCCTTTGGCTTTGCAGGCAAAAGCCTTAACCACTAAGCCATCCCTCCATCCCTCATTCTTAATAGTATCTTAATATCAGCATCTATGGTTACAGCTTAATGGCATGCAGGCATAAATATAGATTATTTGGTAAAATTAATTCCTAGGTTTATGATAACCTACAATATGTAGATAGCTACAAGAAAATGGATGTTATTACATATTGAAAATTGACTGTACTGTACAAATTCTGAAAGATATGTGTGACGTGGCGACATCACATTGATTTACTAGTAATAAATTAGTGATGATAAGGTTCATCTGAGTTGACGGATTCATGAGGCATATGGCACTGTGTATCAATGTATTAAGCATCTATAAATCAGCTCTGTTCCTGTTCGTTGGCATGTATGAGTGAGACAGGTCAGGAAAGCAGAATTACTGGGTAGGCAATGACTAGGAAAAAACAATGAGGTATGAATAGGAAAACTGTAATGGAAGGGAGCTTCATGCACTCCTCCAGCACCATGACATAATGTTGATGTATCAGTGTTATACAGGTAATGACAATAGCTGTAAGGTCATGTCATGTCTGGAAGGCAGCATTCCATAGAACTCCTCGTCATCTGATTTTATATTCTTTCGTTCCCTCTTCTACAATGTCCCTTGAGTCTTGAGAGAATGGATAGAGATGTCTCATTTAGCACTGAGGACTCAGCAGCTACTTTGATGTTTTAGCTTCCCCTGTAGTCACTGCCAGATATGCAAAGAAACTCCCTAACTTTAGAGCAGCAATAGTGTCTGAGAATAAATATAAATATTTAGAGGGCAATTTGATAGGCACAACATATTCATTTAGCAGAAACAAAAACAAAGCAAACAAACAAAGAAATAAAAAAAAAAAAAACTATAGCAGCTTTCCTGCTAGGACCTATGACCTATGATCCAGTTATAGGCTTTGACTAGGTTTTCAGTACACAGCATGGATTCCTTCTTATGAATCAGGACTTCAATCAGAGTAAAGTTAATTACCCCCTTAATGGTTGTGGCCCTATTACACCAATGGACCACATCTTGCCTTGCCATCACTCTGTGCAGCTTATAGGTCTACTGCTTCCCCAAACCTGCAAAGCACCTTCCAAACTAAAACAGCTAGCCAGTAAAGAAGGCTAGTTTTATAGAGTACAGAAATCTAGATTGAGGCTTATTTTCTTTCTATGAGAACTTAAAATACTAAGTACACTATCTCCCTATTTGCATTGCTTTTAGGGAAATGTTAGACATATTTCTTACCTTTAGAGGTAAACTGCCACCTCTATTCCCAGTTTATTTCACAATTTTCATTTACTATTGATTTTCTGAAATTTGAAAGTGATGTACCTGGACATTAGTTTGTTTTGGGCATTGAATCTGATTCACAATTTCTTGGCTTCTTATTAATAGTGGCATAATGTATGAACATAATCAAAAAGAAATCCTGCTATTGTTTCTTTTTTTAATATTCCTTAATCTTTCTTCTTCTTTAAGTATATCCATTTTATACCTGTGACAGTTTTCTCTCTGGTTCTGGATATTCTGTTCTGCATTTTGTTTTTTACTACTAGATTTTTCAGTTAGGAGGTTCTATGAAGATATCCTCAAATTCAGAGCTCTGTTCCTCAGATGGTCAAGGTTACTAATCAGCTCATCAATGACACTCTTCATTTCTGTTGTAGTGTTGTTTCTGTCATGTATTTTTGTTGTTGTTTTTTTTTCCATCTGTTTGCTTATATTGCCCATCTGCTATTGCATGCTGTCTTCTTTATCCATTAGAACCCTTGGCATATTAATTATAGGTATTTTAAAACCCCATCTGATTATTTCAACATCATTTCCCTATTTGAGATTGGTTGTGATACCTGCTCTGTGACTTTGACTTTGACTATTCATTGCAATTTTTCTATAGGTGGGTGGGCTATTCTGGGTGGGTGGATCCACTGCAAATAGGTTTTTAGCACAGTGATTACAAAGTATGCAAAGAAAGTGAATCATACTATAGCACTATGATTCAGTTTTAGTCTTTGCCTTTGGACTGTGAATGACTCATCTGCTGATTTTCTTTTCTGCATGTGCATGTAGGTAATATATTTGTATATATGTATATGCATGCTTTCACATCTCTGTGTGCAGGTGTATATGTGTGGCATGTCTGTGTTTTCATAAGCATGTAAAGACCTGAAGTCAATTTAAAATTTTTCTTCAATCACTCTTAACCTTATATGTTGAACTCTCACCAGCAGTAAATAGGGGTTCCTCTTTTACATCCACTATGGGAAGCAATATGGAGACTCCTAAAAAAGAGGAAAATAGATCTACTGTCTGACCATGATATTCCACTCCTGGGCATTTACCCTAAAGACGTCACTCTTTGTTTTAGAAATACTGCTTAACAATGTTTTTGCCACTCTATTTATATCTAGGAATTGGAATCAACCCAGAGGACCATGAACAGATGAATGGATAATGAAGACGTGATACACATATACAATGGAATTCTACTCAGCAGTAAGGAAAAATGAAATAATGAAATTTGTAGAAAATAGGATGGACCTGGAAAATATCACCATAAGCAAGATAATGCAGTCTAAGAAACTCAAATGCACATGTTTCATCTCATATGGGGTTCCTAAAATGCACCAGCTGAAAAGAAGGGGAAAAGCAGTAAGTATTAGGACTATGGGTATATGACTAGAATGAGACCAGGAAAAAGTGAAAACAGAAAGGGAGGAAAGGAGGGGATAACAGACAAACTAACAGAGAGAAAGAATATTGGGCGTTGGAGGGGCCAGAAGAAGGGAGTATGGGAAGGAGAACTACACAAAATTAGGACTGAAGCAGTTAGTACATTAGGCACCACCCTCTGGGACACCAGCATACAAGATAAGACCCCCAATGAAGGGAAATGGACAGAGTAGACCGATATGCCCAGTAGAAGGTGGAGAAAGCTTAATCCTAAAACCACAGGCTCTGGCTTGGGAATCCCAGAACCAGAATTGGGTTACCTTACAACCAGCACAGGAAGAAGTTGGCCAGGGAGATCTGTGTGATCCCCAAAACAATGTAGTCCATTACCAAGCACTTAGTTACCCAAGAGAGCTAAAGTGTAAAAATCTAAGACCCCATTGCTGATGACACCACAAGCTGCCATCACACATGGGTACTAAGAGGAAAGCTAGTCTGTTCCTGATAGGCCTTCCTAGCACTGGAGAGTGCTTTGGGATAATGTGTCATCAGAAGCACAAATAAGTAGAGGGATCTTCTAAGTTTCACAACCCACCAGACAGACAAGAAGCACACACTTATGCAATAATGGCACACAGCCAATATTGGTATCCAACTACCCACCCATTGGACACGAGGCTCACTCAGTGGAGAGATCTCATAAGTAGTGCTGAGAACCAAGTCAATGCCCCATATACAGGAAACTAATAACCCCCAGAGAGAAGTTCGCACTGTTCTCTGGTCAATTTGTGTGGATATCTTCATCAAAATATCTCTCAAACTTCTTGGCATACCCCCCTGAATGAAAGTTGCTCTCACCCTTGGTTGGAGAATATGTTTTATTTTATAGGTGGCAAAGACTACTGGGAAGATCTCAAGATCAACCAATTCAACAAGAATAGGTAGCCTACTGCACAGTACAGTATGTGCTACCTTTATCACATTTTTCAGGGCTCAGGAGAAACCATAGAGAATGCAACATGAGTACTGTTCTCAGTGCTAGACTGGCAACACTTCCAGGGAAATAGCAACAAACACAGAGGTGAACTGAAATATATCAAAACAGAAATACAGAGGCTATAGAAAACTCAACACTAAATCAAAGTGTTAACACACACAAGGCTCAGGGATTGTTGTGGAAGAAGCAGCACAAAGATTGTAAGAGCCGCAAGGTGAGAAGAAATTTTCTAAGGTACAATCCTCCCTCTCACAGAAGTTAATAGAGGCCCTAGTTATCCCACAGTGACACCAAGGACCCTACTGAGAAGGTCCCTCAGGGAAACTGGGTCTAGGGGTGAGAGAATATAAGACTATAATGTGTGTGTGTGTGTGTGTGTGTGTGTATTGAGACAGAGATCTCTAATTTAGCTAGACTAATGAGCCAGCAATCTCAAAGGATTTTTCTGTCTCTCCACCTCTAAGCACTGAGATTACAGACCTGTGCTGACATATATGGCTTTTACATGGGTTCTGGGAATCGAATTTCATGTCCTCACACTTGGGCAACAAAAACTTGATCTAGTGAGTGATGTCTCCAGCCTCTCATCTGCTTCCTTGTGTTCTCCCACCAAGATTTTCCAGTTATGGTGAATGACATTTGTGTATTTCCCTTCCCTCTGATGAAACTCTAGCAAGTTTGGCTCTTGTTAACCCCCCCTTTTCCCTTAGGACAGATCTAGTTATGAGGAGAATGTTCTGACAAATTTCAGAACCACTCCTTCCCCTCCTCTGCCAGGAGCAGGAGATTTTTTAAAACCGTTATCTTTAATAATTATGGAGCTCTGGGGGATAAAACTCATGGGAAAGGGTTTCCCAATGTCTAGGTTCTTCTACAGTCAAAACCTGCCACACTAGCCACAATGCACCTCAGCATGGAAGTACTGCTTTCCTGCATCAGCCATGGTTTTGAAGGAGGTTTAAACTTGTTTTTATCATGTAAGTTGTCACATTTGATTCTCTGTTCCTGTCTCATAGTCCTTCCTGTTGGTGAGGGCAGTGGCTTGGTATGTGACTTCAATATTTGTAAAATTCTAAGAAGAGTTTAGTTTTCAGCTTATTCATTATTTATTTATTTATTTATTACCTATTGGGATGCAATGGATATTTTATAGTTTGTTGAATATCAAACCAAAACCCAAAAGGCAAAAACATTTTTTTCAAAAGCCCAACCCAGATAATGGATATTGAATATACAGCTGATATAGACATCAAGAGACAAATTTTACCAGACACTGTTAAATATATGAGTAAGATAAGTTTCATTCATATTTTCAACTAAACTGTGAGGTACTTCATTGACTGGATTTTACAAATGAAACATTAAAATTCAGAAAAATTAAAAATGTTGACAGTACTTGGTGCCTAAATTAAAAATTAAACACAGTTAAAACCAATAGTAGTGAAAGGCTTTTTGGACTGTGATAGACAGGAATAAAATGGAAAGACAGCAGGAATGAAGAAGGCTTGAAGGGAGAGACAAAGAAAAAGAGATAAGAAAAGATTACCTTTGTATTCCTTTAAATATGTTTTTTCTTCAGCTTTGAGCCTACTGGGACAATAGAGATAATGAGATTTTCAAAGCCAAGTAGAGACAATGTACTTCAAATTGTCCACAATACACATATTCTGTTTGATCTGAGTAAAATGTTGTCACCTGATGAGAATGAACTTATGATTACCAATAAACAACTGAAAAACTTTGAAGTGTTTTTCTTACAACATAGGAGAGAACAAAGAGACATTTTATATCTTGAATTAGGAATGCTGTTATTCCATTGCTATATAATCATATAACCAGGAAGGAGGATGACAGAATGTGGCTGTCCTCCCTGCCTGGCTGGTTTAATGTTGGACAGAGCTGGTCTTTTATCATCACTCTAAGAAGGTGTCATCATCTAGGTATATAAGACTCACTCAGGTACACTTCAGTTCTGTTAAAGCCAGGAGACTGGTGCACCTTATAAATCAATGGAGATGAGTTTACCCTGTGTTCAGTTTATGCTACATGCTCCTTGAGATGAAAAAACAAAAAAAAAAAAAAGAAAAGAAAAGCCGTATACCTTGGAAAAATGAAAGGAGACAGTTGACTGATGGTAGTGGATGCAGCTCTCACCAGTAATTTTACTGTCAGTTAGTCCATCATGCTTTTCTTCCCATGTGTATTTATTGACAGTTGCACACAGACATTGTTCTGGTTATCATCAAAGTACAGAATATATTAGTAAGCCTATCACAGACCAGCAGGGTTTCCAAAGTTTGCTTTAAGAAAAGATGTATTTAATTGAGGGAAAATATCTTTTTAACCTAAGCCTCTGCATTAATAACAAATGGGATTATACCTCACTTTTTTGTGTGTTTCAGCACAGTAACTACTTCAACATTCAAAAAATAATAATTAGAGGGAAACTATATCAAAGGAACTAAGAAATAGAAGTATTATGCAATTTTTGTTCATTTAAAAAGCAAACAGTAGGCTGGAGAGATTGCTGAGTAGTTAAGGTGCTTACCTGCAAAGCCAAAGTACCCAGGTTTGATTCCATGTTACCCATGTAAGCCAGATGCATGAGGTGGTGCATGTTCCTGGAGTTTGTTTGCAGAGGCTAAAGGCCCTGGTGCACCTATTCTCTCTCTATATGTTTAAATATATATGTTTATATATATAAAATATATTTTAAAAAGCAAACAATTTTATGGTGTGTGTGTGCATATGGCATAGTGTGGATAAGTACAGTGGACACATATGTGTATAGAGATGCAGACATGCCTGCAGAAACAAGCTGAATATAGGGTATCCTCCTCTTTGGGTTTCTGTTCATGCTTCCTTGAAACAGTGTCTCTTACTGAACCCAGAGCTGTCATTTTTAGTTAGAATGACAACAGTGCTGCAATCCACAGGACTAGAGTTGCACACATACATGGCCAAGCCAAGTTGTTTATTTTGGTGCTGGAGAATCAAACTTCAAAGTCCTCAGACTTGTAAAGCAAGTAATCTTACCCAATGAGCCACTGCAGCCCCAGAAAACAAGTACTTCTGTTGAGAAGCCTTTAGCATAATGTCTTCCTATACACACCATTCCCCTCAAAGAGTTAAGACCCTAAAATCCTTAAGTATGGGCAGCAACTCAAAGCAGGGGCAGGGTAGAGACAAGTTCTGAGAGTGCTTCTTATAGAAAGCCCACTTTAATCTTACAGGGCAGGTCAACAGATATGTTGCCATGGACCTGTGTCTCTAATTGACTACCTGTAAAAGAAAGTCACCTTTCCTTTAATCTCTATCATTAGTGGCATATTGCTTTATGAAAACTCAACATATATGTCTGTGGTAACCCAAATGCATTTGTTTGATAGAGTTGTCCTAAAAAAACTGTCTCAGACCGAGGAGCTTATAGAACAGAAATGCATTCTCTTTCACAGGTCTTTGGGCTCAAAGCTGATGATGGTTCAGGTTTGTTTTCTCCCCTTAGCATAACATACCAGTCTGTTTTCTATGACCTCACAGGGTCTTTATTTCATGACTGAGAATGCTTTATCTCTTTTTATGTGTTATAATCTAATTATGTGAGGATACCATTCATTTAAAATTAGGGATTTCCCAATTTGATTTAACTGTCTTTTGGAAAACCTTCATCTCCAAGCAACATTAGATTCTAAGACATTGGGTTTTAGTGCTTGTGGTGGTTTGAGTGTAAAATAGCCCCAAAGACATATATGTTAGAATACTTAATCCTCAGTTGATGCTGCTATTCAGGAAGGTAGACGCTTGAGAGTGTGGAGCCTTCTTATAGGAAGAATGTCATTAAGGAATCAACCTTGAGGTATTACAGCCCAGATCTGCTTCCTCTCTGTGCCTCTACTTTATCCTTGTTTATTTGAGGGTATAAGCCTGCTTCCTGTCCTCTCCATGCTTTTCTAGCCATGATAGACTCTACACTCTGGAACTTTAAGCAGAATTAAAGCCTCTTCCTTCCACAATGTGCTTCTTGTTGAGGATAATCCAGCAATGAGAAAGTAATTGATCCAGAAAATTGGCACCAAGAAGGGGAGCCATTTCTATGACAAATCTGACTATGTAGTTCTTAGTCTTTTGGAACTGGATTATGGGAGTAATGTAGAAGGATTTATAAATTTGGAGTAGAGAAACCTTACAATGCTACAAACAGAGCTCAAAAGGCAATTCTCTTGGGAGTTTGGAAGAGCAGAAAGCTAAGAGAAATGTGGATTGTGGAGACTCAGCTTATGAAGTTTCAGAGGAGAAATAATCACTCGACCAGAAACTTGGAGAGAGGCAGTATATGTGCAATGCTTGTGAAGAATCTGACTGTATTCTACTCACATCATGAGAACTTGAATGAAGTTGAATTTAGAAGCAAGGGGGTAATGTGTTTGGCAGAGGAAACATTAAGACAGATGTGTTTAGTGTCTAGTCTGACTTTCTTCTGCTGCTCTTATTCAGATATATAATAAAAGAAAGGGAAATATAGCAAAGAAAGACATGAAAACTATAAAGTTTGTCACAGAGAAAAAATGAAAGCAAGTTTCAAGTCCAAGGCACTGAGTCTGTAGCTGTTTCCTTTGCAATTGCTACAGAGGTCTCCACCTCTTTACAGTAAACCAACTACTTTGAACTGTGAAAATAAGAAGGATATCCTCATTGCAAGAGTAAGCCACTGAAGGCTCAAGATAGTAAGAATGTAAACTCTTGTGAAGGAAAAATGCTTGAAGGGAAGATGCTTGAGGAGGTCTCTGCTTCTCTAGGTCAGCATATAGATATTTCTACAATTGAGAGTCAAAGCCAGGTTTCATTTCAGCCTGATGGTAGAACATTGGTACTGGACTTGGAAGAATGAAAGATTCAAGATGGAGATCACACAATATTGCACTACTATCCTGAAAGCCATAGAGGGTAAGCAATGTGAAGCACAGTTGGAATCCCTACATAAAGGACTACTGAGGTCACAGCACGAAATTGTAAAAGTAAAACATAGGTTGCAATAGGGATCTTAGGATTTTGTAGATGCCAGAACTATGGGACATCCACCAAGGTAAGCTGCAGGATTGAGGTCTGACCAGCTGATGAGATAATTTACAGTAAGTACAGGTGAAGGGGCAGAGGTACCCAAGCCTTTTAAAAATATTTTATTCATTTATTTGAGAGACAGAGAAAAAAAATGAAGAGGCAGATAGAGAGCGAATGGGCATACGAGGGCCTCTAGCCATTGCAATCAAACTCCAGACCCATTTGCCACCTTGTGCATCTGGTACATGTGGGTACTGGGGAATCAAACCTGGCTCCTTAGACTTCTCAAGCAAGAATCTTACCTGCTAAACCATATTTGAAGCCCTGCTCAAGCCTTTTGGACCACAGAATAATTCATTATGACTCACAGATTCTAGACATATAATTACAGGATTTGATGTTTTCCATGCTGCTTTTCCATCTTACTCTGGTCAAAGATTTTTTTGCTACAACCCATTTTGGAATGGAAATGTTAATTCAGTGTCATTATATGATGGAAGTATATAACTTTTCTTTCCATTTAACAAGGGTCAGGTGAGACACTGGATTTTTAACAGTGTTGGAACTAATAAAACTATTGGTGCTTTTAAATTTGGACTGTGTTGTGATTTGAATGCCCCATAGCCTTGTGTGTTTGTGCTTAAGCTTCATACTGAATCGTTAGCTTGTTGAGCTTTAAGGAATTATAGCCTGACTGGAGGATATGAGTCACTATGATTAGGTCTTATGGTTTAGTCTAGCCCCACTGAGTGTTCATAGTGAGCTCATTCTCTGTACTTTGTCCCTAGTGCTATGGACATTGCCCCACTATCTACTTGGTGCAGTCAGGTTCACATTGCTGATAGAAATCACCCAACCAAGAGGAGCTTGTGGGAAAAAGAGATTTATTTAAGCTTACAGGCTCAAGGGGAAGCTCCTCCTTCATTATCATGTATATTAGCCAGCACAAACCACAAAAACAAAATATCATAGACTGAATGACTTCAGCAACTATAGTTGGTTGTATTACATTTCAGGAAGCTACAATTCTATGGTCCAATATAAAAGTACCAGGTATTCTGAATGCTATTGAGGGCTGTCTTCTAGCATCCAGACTATGTCCACTCAGTCTTTTCATGGCTTTTCTTTGGTGCTTGCATCCCTGAAAACAAGGCAGAGGACAAGAAGGAAGAGATTGAGCTCTCTAGAGTGCTCCCCTGTAAAGATATCAATCTTTTGGGATGACAGCCTGTTGAAGTCAGGTTCACATTGCTGGTAGAAACGACCCAACCAAATGCAGCCTGTGGGAAAAAGAGGTTTATTTTGATGTACAGACATGAGGGGAAGCTCCACAATGGCAGGGGAAAACAATGGCATGAGCAGAGGGTGGACATCACCCTTTGGCCAACATAAGGTGGACAATAGCAACAGGAGAGTGTGCCAAACACTAGCATGGGTAAACTGGCTATAAAACCCATAAGCCCACCTCCCAAAATTCACTGCCTCAAAGAGGCGTTGATTCCCAAATCTCCATCAGCTGGGAACCTAGCATTCAGAACACCTAAGTTTATAGGGAACACCTGCATCAAACCACTACATTCCGCCCCTGACCCCCAAAAAATGATATCCATACATGGTATAAAATACAATTCATTCAGTCTAACTGTAAAAGTCCTCATAGTTTTTATCAATTCCAATGATGTTTGTACATCACCATGGTCCAAGGTCATATAACTGAGCCACAACACCAAAAAATCCCCCCCCCAGAACCCATAATGGCACAGAATAAATGCTCACACTGCAAAACATGGCATTAAGCATAGCAAGGAAATATTCAAGCAATACATGATTTAAACAGGGCAAACACCAAACTCTGTAGCTCCAAGTCTAACAACTCTACCCAGTGACAAATCTCCAAGTCCACTAACTCTAACCAGCAACAAGTCTCTGGAATTCCAATTCCACCCCTCCAGCTAGGCTACTCACAGTACTGGAAAACTTCATTGGGGCTGGCAGGTCTCCTTAGTACCCATCTCATGGTCCAGCATCTCCACTGGATCTCCACTGCAACCCATGCTTTATCCTCATGGCCCCATGGGGTCTTCATGCAGGCATCTAGCAAACCTGCTACACACTGCCCATGGCCATTTCTAAAACACAAGACCATGTTGCAAACTCAGTGACCCTCTCTTTACTGAATTCCTTATACTCCACAATACCAGGTAGGGTGCCACTGTGTTAATCCAGGGGGGAATAAAGCAGACTTAGAAGAACAGGACACTCCTTGAGCACTCAGGCCCCTCCACAAGAGTCCACATTCCTCTTGTTGCCCCAGGGCAGGTCAGATGGCTCAATTTGAAAGGTTGTAATCTCTCAAACAATTTACAGGTGAATGGGCAGCAATTTAGGACCAAAGATTTCATTTTTTCTATGCCATATTCCTCTGCTCACATCAGTTCATTTCTATGCCAAGCAACCATGCACAACTTCTCAGGACCCAGGCGTAATAGCAAGCTTCCCCCACAACCTGCTAGCCCAGTCCAGGCACAGCTCTTTCTCACCCTCATAAGCCAAACCTCACAGTCCATAGATTTACTGCATTCAGGTGTTTCAACTCTGACCAGAATAGTCCATCGAGCTGTACTTACAGCACTGCATAGTGTCTCTTAGGCCAAGGTTTCAAATCCTTCCACATTTCTCTTCAAATTCGGCTCCAAAAGGCCAAAGCTGCACAGTCAGGTGTCTAGCAGCAATCCCACTCCTCGGAACCATTTTAGTGTTGCAGTCAGGTTCACATTGCTGATAGAAATCACCTGACCAAGAGCAACTTGTGGAAAAAAGAGGTTTATTTAGGCTTACAGGCTTGAGGGAAGCTCCACGATGGCAGGGAAAATGATGGCATGAGCAGAGAGTGTGCCAGAATTTGGCACACTCTCCTGTTGCTTTTATCTGCCTTATGTTGGACAAAAGCAAGAGGAGAGTATGCCAAATACTGGCAGAGGAAGACCAGCTATAACACCCATAAGCCTACCCCCAACAATGCATTCCCTCCAGGAGGCTTTAATTCCCAAATCTCCATCAGCTGGGAACATAACATTCAGAATACCTAAGTATATGGGGACACCTGAATCAAACCATCACACTACTTTTGCCATGATCATCTGCTATGATGCAACTTCCCCTTGAAACTGTAAGCTGGAAATAAACCCTTTCCTTCCATAAGATGCTTCTGGCTGGAAATCTTGTCCTAGTAATGAGAATCTATCTACTCCATATTGTTCCATGAGATACTTGTGAGGATGTGAAAGCCAGGGATAGAATATGTTAGTTTGGATATAAAATGAAGCCTAAAAACTCATGTGTCTGAATAGTTGTCCTCATAACTTGATGAATTTTGGAAATTTTATTTATTTATTCATCCATTTATTTATGAAAAAGAGAGAAAGATGGAGAGAGAGAAAGAGCACTAGGGCTTCTAGTCACTGCAAAGGGACTCCAGACACATATCACACCCTGTATATCTGGCTTTATGTAGGTACTGAGGATCACACCTGCATCCTTTACATTTGCAGGTAAGCATCTTAACTGCTAAGCTATCTCTCCAGCCCACAGTTTGGGAATTTTGTGGAACCTTTAAGAAGTTGAACCTTGCTGGAGGAAATGTCTGATTAAAGACATGCCTTAGATTTTATAGCCAGGCCCTGCTTGCTGTTCAACTTCCTGCTTGCTAATGTCATCATATAAGCCCTGCTTCCTATTCCACCCATAATTTCCCAGCCATTTTGGACTCTACCCTCTGGAAATGTAAGCTGAATCAAACCCTTTTCCTGCCAGAAGCTGCTTCTGGTAAGGTATTGTGTCCATTAATACTTCAATCTATCCCCTTTTTAGCAAAATATGATTCAATTAATGACATCACTATTTAGTAGTTTTTAGCAGTAATCTTATGGCAAATTCCTTCCTTTGTATTCTTCAGTATCAGTGGATTAGGTATTTTAATACTTTTTTTTCCTTTTGTTTATGATCAATTTTTAAACTTTCATTTATTTATTCACTCCTGATTTACAAGACATGTAGTATAATTATATTCATGAGAAAGCATTAGTGCAAGGACTACCAAGTAAAACAGAAAAAAAAATGTGAGTGGTAAAACTAAAATTAACTGGGGCAATGCAGTAATTTTTATTTTGTAATGTTGGACTGGCTAAGTTGTACTAATAATGCAAGCACCAAAAGAAACAAACAAATAAAAAACATAAAACAGTCAGATTTTTATTACAACATCAACATGTTCTATATTGAGAAAATTCACTAGCATCCTTTATTTTCTGTATTGCTCTCTGTTTTTAGTTACCCATAGGCAAACTTGGTTACAGAATATTGAATAGAGAAGAGCAGAAGTAAATAATTCATAGGTTAGAAATTGTACCCTTTTCTGAGTAGTATGATTAAAGTTCACACCTCCATGTTCCATGGAGCCTGGGAAGTGAATCACCCCTTTGTTCATCATATCCACATTGAATATGCTTCCAGTTTGCTAGTGACCTAGTAGCCCTCTCAGATATCAGGTCATATGTCAGGGTATGGTGGTACTTAGTGTTAAGAAACCATTATTTTAATTAATAATGTTCCTGTGGCTTAAAAGTGGTTATGATGGCAATTCATATCTGGCAAGGAGATATGATAATTCCTTTTAAGTAATCAAGTGAAAATTATTTTCTTAATAATAAAAATGTATATTTTGTAAGATGGCTAAGAAACACAATAAGAGCAAATTTTCTATATATGAAACTGTGAATAGCAGAAAAGCTTGTAAGTTACCTTGTCTCAACTCAAAATTATGTTATAAGACAGAGACCACATTCAAATAATTGTTATTATGCTATTTTGGTGTTATCCTATTTTATTACTAGTTATTGTTATTAACTCCTTTCTGTGCTAATTTATAAATTAAATTGTATCACAGGTATGCATGTGTAGGAAAAGAAACAATGATATACAAGGTTAAATATTACCTGTTTTCAATCATGTACTTGGGGTCTTGGAAAGTATTCCCTGTATATATGGGGAAACTACAAAAATGAACATTCATATAGCAGCAAACAAAACAAAACAAAAAACAAGTATGAACTGTATAAGGAAAATGGACAAAAGAGATGGACAAATGATTTACATTATTCACAAAACAATATCAGCATATTGCAGTCATGTTATGAACCCTTAAATAATTAAAAATTCAGCCACGATGAAATATTTTACACCTACCAGAAACCAAGATTACTGAAGGAGGATAAGAGAAAGCTAGCATTTTTGTCGGGGGGGGGGAACAAAAAGGATTTAATTTGGCTTTCAGTTCCAAAGGGTACAGTCTAAAATGATGGGGAAATCATGGCAGGAGCAGGAGTCAGTGTCACTTAGTCACATCAGCAGGGAGGGAAGAGACAGAACAGCAATCAGAACAGCAAAAATGCCTTTAGTCCTGCACCCAGTGACAAGCTTTCTCTAGTAAAGCTGTACCTGTTAAAGCTGCCACAGCCTTCCTGAACAGTGCCACTGGTAGGGGATTGTTTTCAAACATGTGAAGCTATGGGGATCATTTGGATATCCCTGCCCCTCTAGCTCTGCTGTCTATAGCCTCTTTCCTGGGACAGATCTGCCCTGACCCAACAGTTTTTCTTGGTAGGCCCATGGTCCTGGTATCTCTAATATTGTAAGATCTCCATTATAACTTAGGGTTCACCTTCACAGCTTCATACAGTGACCTTATAGGACCTCTTTGCAAGGACTTCGACTTGCCTCACATTGCTTAGCTTCAGTGGCTATCTTTAACTGTGGTGAAATACTCTACTACCCATTACATCTCTCATCTTTCATATCTTTTTGTTCTGAATTGTGTTCTTCATTGTAGATCTGAATCTTGTGGTTGTTGATAATCCTTCTTCTACAGTTCCGTGATAGGATATCAGGAGAACTTGTCAAAAGTAAGGTAGCAGAAGACACATTTTCTGGGTTTTTCTTTCTTTCTTTCTTCCTTTCTTTCTTTTTTTGGAGAACTACTGACTTATAAAAGATCACAGTCACAGGCATCATAGGATGATGATAGAGAACTCATACTCTCCTAGTAGAAGACAAAGTAAACAGAATCTCCATATAGACCCCTGGATTCCCTATTTTTTATAGGGGCAAAGTGATTTTAAGGCACTTTTAGACAAAGATTGAAGCCCAAAGAGAACAAGGAGATGCCACCTCATAAGCCACCTTGTCCTGACACTAGAAAAGAACTCTTGGCAGAAATGGAATTCTTTCTGATCAAGACTGATCTATAGTGACACCTGCTGTCCACAGTTTAGTTCGCAGCCTAGATGGGCTGGCCCAGGCATGCTGGCAATGGGATGTGCCCTCCAAATCTACAAAGCAATTGGGACTTCCCCTTGCCTATAAATGCTGTGGTTGTTTGCCTGTCACTAGCTCTGCCATGTTCAGCCACACTTTTTGGGATCTGCCTCCTCTTTGTTGGTCCACGGGAGCACATGTGAGTCTGCCTTACCCCTCACTCTCACCCTGCCTGACTGTGCATAACACAGTTTCTTGGTCTGGGGAGATTTTCTGCTTGTCTTTGCATTATAGTTTGGGGTAAATTCTCATTTTAATAACATGCATGGTTTTCCTTGGTCGCTGAATCTACCATGTGCATATTTCCCTTACATTCCAGATCTGCCATATGGGTTCTTTTTCTACTCTAGACCCACTACCTGTGTAGTTTCCTTAAACTCAAGGTAACCATGAGTGTAACTCTCTTCATTACTCATTTCTCATCTATATTTCTGGATCTCTCCTCTTATATTTTTCCTATTATTCTTCCTTGAGCCACACTGTTTGCCCTCTTAACTTCCCTCAACAGGAAAGCACATAGCAGATGTAATGTGTGTTCTAAGTTTCCCTACATGCACATTTAAGTTCTATCTGCCACGTGCTTGTGGCTGTACCTCAACCTTCCCTTGAAAGCCTCAGTTTAACTCCCCTTCCATGTGCTTGTGACCCTATTGCAGTTTATTTTTGCCCAGAAGATGAACCTTAAATACTATGTAGTGTTTCTACATGAAAGCATGTTTCCTGACTCCACTATTTATGATTTCTCCCTTAATTAAACCCACAATTTGTAATTTCACATTAAATAATGTCAGAATTCACAATTTCTCCTTCTTGAATCAATCTTCATTAATTCATTATTTAAGGTAAGACAGAACCCAAAACATGGGGTTCATAAAATTCTGGGAGACCCCTCCTGAATCCCAGTATCCTGCTTCATTACTACAGGTATTGATGATGCTATGTGGGAGGGGATGCTCAGGTAAGGTTGGTGAGAAGGCCAACTGGCACTCAATTTTAGCCAACAAATTGTACATAATACAAACAATAACCCAACATGTCATTTGTTATAATCTTTTGTATGTATGTTTCTAAAAGAAACAAGCAGGAGTATTCTCTATTACATTATTGAGGATGCAAGAAACTACTGCCAATCAATGAGTTTATCATTGTCAAAATAGCTAAGAAATTTAGTCAGAATATACCAAACATCAATTCAAGTCATGGAAAGAGAGGGATGGGAATCAAGTTGATTTTCTGACTCATTTACCCCATGTCCCTTGCTCGCCATCTCCACGTTTACTTCTGTCACTCATGACCGTGGCCTAAAAGGATAGATCTCCCTTTCTACCATTTGTAGGATATTTCCTTCTGATTTGGACAGAGAACATAGGCTGGTAGGTTACTAACCAGGTAAATCTCTTGGTATTACTTCAATATAAAAATGAAAATTTTTCAATAAATTCCCTAGCAAATAGTCTGGTTTTTCTTCCATATTTGACAGATTAAGCATAATTAGGGCTTGTAGTCCTTCCCATAACAGTACCTGGGTCAGACACTTGCTGGTTCAGTCACCAACAATGTCTCCCCAGAGGTTGATGGCCACATGTCGTCACATCTGCACTGCTACTTTCCTTTTATGAAATGTCTCTTTGCCAGGGGCAGTGTTACTATTGACTATACTGCCCTTAACTTTGTGCCAGATTATTCTCAGATTATATAGGGTTTTCCTAACTGAAAGGTCTTGTGTTTTGTTTGTCGATTTTACTTTAGAAAACATAAAAATAAAAATCTTTTCTCTTGAGATCTAACTCTTCTTCCAGTTTCTTGCCAATGTTACAACCCAGAAATGCCTTCCCTAAAGACCCTACATTAAAAAAAAAAAAAAGAATTCCTTTAAGTATCAATTTATTTGAGAGAGAGATGGACAGAATGGACACAAGGGCCTCTGGCCACTGCAGAGTCCAGACACATGTGCCACTTTGTGCATCTGACTTATGTGGGTACTCGGGAATCAAACCTAGGTCCTTAGGCTTTGCAGGCAAGTGCCCTAACAGTTAAATTATCTTTTCTGCCCAAAGACCCTACTTTTGACCCTCCCCCATGTAATCCTCTGTGGTGGTTTGATTCACATGTCCCCCCATAAACTTAGGCATTGTGAATGCTAGGGTTCCCAGCTGACAGAGATTTGGGAATTAATACCTCCTGGAGGCAGTGTATTGTTGGGGGAAGGCTTATGGGTATTATAGCTAATTTCATCTTGCCAGTGTTTGGCACACTGTCCTGTTCCAGTTGTCCACCTGATATTGGCCAGGAGGTGATGTCCAGTCTTTGCTCACGCCATCACTTTCCCCTGCCATTGAGGAGCTTCCCCTCAAGTTTGTAAGCCAAAATAAGCCTTTCTTTTTTTTTCCCCACAAACTGCTATTGGGCCAGTGATTTCTGATAGCAACATGAACCTGACTACAACAGTATTATTGGTACCAAGGAGGGGGATTGCTGCTAGACACCTGACTCTGTGGCTTTGACCTTTTGGAGCTGATATTCAAAAGGAACTTGGAGGGATTGGAAACCTTGGCCTAAGAGACACCTTGTAGTGCTGTAAGTACAGCTTGGTGGATTATTCTGGTCAGAGTTGCAAAACCTGAAAGCAGTAAGAACTACAGGCTGTGAAGTTTGGCTTATGGGGGTGAAAAGGAGCTTTGACTGGACTGGGCTGGAAGCCATTTATATGACAGGCTTGCTGTTATGCCTGTATCCTGAGACTATGTACAGAGTTGCACTGCTTAGAAATGGACCAGTATAAGCAGAGGCATATGGCACAGAAAGAAATATTTGGGCTACAACTTCTGTCTGTTCAGCTGCAATTGTATGAGAGAATATAATCTTTGAGATTGGGCCAGCTGACCTGCATTGGGACAACAGGAAGAATGTAGACTCTTTTGAATGGGCCTGAATGCTCAAGGAGTGTCATATTCTTCAAAGTCTGCTTTATTCCCCCTGGATTAACAAATTGGCACCCCACCTATAATTATGGTGTATAAGAAATGCAGGAAAGAGAGGGTCGTTGAATTTGCAGCATGGTCTAGTTTTTTGGAATGGCCATGGGCAGTGTGAAGCAGGTTAGCTTGATGACCACATGGAGACCTGATAGAGCCATGGGTCTGAAATGTGTGCTGCAGTGGAGACCCAGTGGAGAAGCCAGGATAACAAGATGGCTGTCAAAGAGAGCTGCCTGCCCCAGATGAAGTTTTCCAGAACTGTGAGTAGCCAGTTAGAGGTGCATAATTGGAACTCTAGAGACTTTTGCTGGTTAGAATTATCCAACTGGGAGACTTGTCACTGACTAGAGTTGTTGGACTTGGAGCTACAGAGTTTGATGTTTGCCCTGTTTAAATTTTGTATTGGTTGAATATTTCTTTGCTATGCCCAATGCCATCTTTTGTAGTGTGAGTGTTTGTTCTGTGCCATTATGGGTTTTTGGGGGGGGAGTTTTTGGTGTTATGGTACAGTTAAGAGACCTTGGATTATGGGGATGTTTGAACATCATCAGGATTGATAAAAACTATGGAGACTTTTAAAGGTGGACTGAGTGCATTGTATTTTACATCATGGGTTGTTATCCGTTTATGAGTGTCAGGAACTGAATATAGTGGTTTGATTCAGGTGTCCCCCATAAACTTAGGCATTGAAAATGCTGAATTCACAGCTGATGGAGATTTGGGAATTAACACATCCTGGAGGTAGTGTATTGTTGGGGGTGGACTTGTGGGTATTATAGCTAGTTTCCCCTTGCCAGTGTTTCGCACAGTCTCCTGTTGTCCACCAGAATTTGGCCAGAAGGTGATGTCCACCCTCTGCTCATGCCATCATTTTCCCCTGACATTGTAGAGATTGCCCTTGAGGTTGTAAGCCAAACTAAACCATTTTTTTTTTTCCTTATAATCTGCCCCTGGTTGAATGATTTCTGCCAGCAGTGTGAACCTCACTGCAACAACCTCCAAGAGGAATGTTCATGTAGGGTGAATGTGAGCCTAACTGTAGCTGGCTCTAATTAGTAAAGATGGTCAAATTATGTGCACCTACCTCCCTCCTCAAATATTCCTGTTGTTTCTGTTTCCACAAAGTTGAGTTCAGTCTCTCAGTCCTAAATCACCAACCATGACCTCTATCTTTCTATTCTATAGAAAATCAAAATGAAAAAAAAAAGAAACCATAACTTTAGATATTTTATGGAAAAACAGAAGATATACCCCTTAGTGAAAGTAAAGCTTATAGAAAAACAGAATAACAGAATAACATCTGCCCCTTAGTGAATATAAAGATAGATACATATGCAAACAAGCCAACTCATGTTGGAGAAAGTTAAACGTTGGCTGTTTTGTTCATTTGGGTGTCTGTGTAGATCTGCCTGTATTTGAATTTGTGACCCTCAGTTTATACTTTCACAAAAGTTAGAAGGAGGTTATTTTCAAGTACCTTCTGCTTTAGGCCCTGAAAGGCCCCTGAGGCAAAGAAACACAAAGGGCTTCTAAGAACAGAAGGAAAATGCATGGCATAGAGCACAGTCACCTCACATACTTCCTCATTGTTCCTCAGGGAAGGAAAGAAAACAAATGAATTTCCAGTAAATAATCCTGTCACAGAGTTGGTGAAGTACAGGGTTTACTGCTCATCTTCACTACCTACAATGTGCCTGCTTCTGAGTGATACAACAAGACACACTCAGTAGCAGCTTCTTGTCTGTTTTGCACTCCTTAATAAAGTTAGGACATTTTGCTTTTTTTTTATTTTGATCTCTAAGATCTAAGCTATAATAAGGATATTTTAGTGTGTCAAAGTCAATTTGAAATATGTTTAAATGTCCTGAGATTTTCTGATGAAAGAATCAAGGCAAATACTCATTTTCTCCAACACTAAGTCTAAATGGGTTTCTTCTATGGTGCCCAATGTAGCTCTTGCCCTTATTGTGAATCTTGCTGGGGTTAATCTGCACTCTGCTGTTCACAAAGTTTCCATGTGGGGTCATCCTAATTAACATTTGCTGCATTTGTTGTTGCCAAAGGCATCTTCAGGAGGGAATGACAGATCACACAGGCGTTCTTCAATTTGTCATCCCTCTCCCACAACGTTTCTTTATTCATCCAGTTTCCAAGATATGGAATGTGTGCTAATACTTCCAAATTGAAGTTGATATTGTACACAAAATAATAATTTCTTTGGAACACACAAATTACTACCTGCATATGGCTGTCATTTTTTTTTTTTTCCTCTAAAGGAAAAAGCCTTGTCTGTTTCTGTATCATTCTTATTTACAGAAGTTTGGAAGGTCAAGAAACCAAGCTAATCTCTTCTTCCTTGTGGAGGTTTTGTTTGTTAGGTTTTGTGCCTTTATCCTAATCTGTCTCCACAGCTGATAAGTCTTCACAATGCACATCTGAACAACAGCACATCAGGGACTTGAGACACTTGAAGAAAGTCTATGTTCTGACTTATAGACATGCATCCTCAAATTATAAATTATGCCTGAGGTTTGTGACTCCTTCACACAAATGTGCCACAATTCACATGCATATCAAGATTCCTTTTTGGGAGACCCCTGGCTTTAAATTACCTTTATAACACAGAATTTAAAAAACAAGAATTAAATTCACCACACTATCTGAAAGCACCTATTTTAGTTTTATTTATTTATTTTTGTTTCCTTATTGTTGTTGAGGAACAGGAGAAAATGACAAAGGCTGAGTAACTTTAAAGGTTTTTTCTATATTTTTTTAATTTATGATTTTCATCATAATCCCGTTCCAAAACATTCTTTTGCCAGCCCACTCTTTTCCACTAAACTCTTTCCCAGTCAGACCCTCTTCTATTTGAATGACGTGTTTTCCCCTCCTCCAACATCCATGTTGAAATACTGATGAGCCCAATATTGTAGAGGTCTTGTAAGGTCATGAAGTAATGGACATGAAGGATAAAGATAGTGTTCCCAAGTGTTCCTACTTAAACTCTGGCTCTCACATTCTTTCCATCCCGTCTTTTGCCTTATAATATGAGCTTTGGCAAGTTTAATAATGCCCCATTAAGGACTGAATGCTCAATCATTCCTTATTCTTAGCACTTTGATGAGTTTTGAGGCACTCCTGTAGTCATAGTTGGCCCCATTGCTCTTGGGCCTATGGTGAGGTAGCATTTATGTGGCAAATGTCATTCACCAATTGTCTGAGGATCAATACCAGTATGAGAAAGAGAGAGACCAAAGTACCACGATACTCACTGAAGGTAGAAGTCAGTGGCACACTTCCCTCCCACAAGCCTCCATCTCTTTCAGTTTCCACTTCCCAATAGAAGTATGGGTTGGCTACCAAGCCTTCAACATAAGGGCATCTGGATGACACATTACATCTGCATTATACAGCACATTCAGAGAACATTGCTGTCTTAGCTTTCACAGCCATTTCCATGCCCCCTCAGAAGCTATGGTATTTGTCCTTCTACTCACTTCCTCTGCATACTTCATGCACATATACAAACCCAAGTATTCTAAAAGTCAGATTTTTGATGTGTCCTTTGCTTTTGTTGTTAATTTGTACTGATTATTCATTTGCAATTATAAGAATAGCAAGAAAACTCATTGAAATAATGATATTCATAATGATATTTGTTCATCATTTTTGCTTGAATACTTACATAAATTATCTTTTTTTGTTTTTTGAGGTAGGATCTTGCTCCAGCCCAGGCTGACCTGGAATTCACTATGTAGTTTCAAGGTAGCCTTGAACTCATGGTGATCCTATCTCTGCCTCGTGAGTGCTGGGATTAAAGGAGCATGCCCCTATGCCCAGCTTAAACTATCTTTTAGTGCATTAGTGAAAACTTTAGCTACATTGAGATTCATATAAGAATATATATATATATATATATATATATATATATATATATGTATTATACATAATATTGTAAACATAAGAATATATATATATATGTGTGTGTGTGTGTGTATATATACATAATATTCTAAACATAAGATTATATACATAAGATTTTATACATATATATGTATATAAAATGTTATACACACAAGCCGGGCGTGGTGGTGCACGCCTTTAATCCCAGCACTTGGGAAGCAGAGGTAGGAGGATCACCATGAGTTCAAGGCCACCCTGAGAATACAGAGTGAATTCCAGGTCATCCTAGACTAAAGTGAAACCCTACCTCGAAAAACCAAAAAAAAAAAAAATGTTATACATACAAGATTATAATGTTATACATATAAGATGTTAAACCAGGGACAATACAGCTCAACTCTTAATTAACTTTGGATTAAATTTTTTCTTTTATTAAAATTATTTCTCTTTTTTTCAGGCAAGCCAAACAGATTGGAATTTTCTTTTTTCTTTTTGGAATTTAGGAGAGCAAGGGTGAAGAAAGACAGAGAAAATTGGCATGCCAGGGCCTCAGCCACCACAATTGAATTCCAGACGCATGCACCCCCTTGTGCACAGGTGCAGCCTTGCATGTTTGCATCACTGTGCATCTGGCTTATGTGTGACCTGGAGAGTCAAACATGAGTCCTTAGGCTTTTCACGTGAGTGCCTTGACCACTAAACCGTATCTCCAGCTCTTTGTTTAAGTTTTAACTATATTCATAAGTTTTTAAATACCCAAGCATGTCAAATAGAATGAGATGTACTTAGATACATTTTACCTATAAAGGTGCACTTAGTTATGTTTTTATATTATATATATCTTAAAGCCTATTGAAAATATGTTTATATTACTGTGGTAACTTGATTTGGGTGTCCCCCATAAACTTTGGTGTTCTGAATGCTAGGTCCCCAGATGATGGCAAATTGGGAATTAAAGCCTCCTGGGGGTAGTGCATTGTTGGGGGCTGGCTTATGGGTGTTGTAGCCAGCATCCTCCCACCAGTATTTGGCACACTATCTTGTTGCTGTTGTCCATCTGATATTGGCCAGGAGGTGATGTCCACTTGGTTCATGCTACTGTTTTTCTCTGCCATCATGGAGGTTCCCCTCACATCTGTAAGTCACAATAAACTGTTTTTTTTTTCCCCACAAGCTGCTCTTGGTTGAGTGTTTTCTGCCAGGAATGAAAATCTGACTGCAACAATTACATTTAAGTGTTAAAGCCTAAAATGTTCATTTCAGGCTTGGTGAGCAGGTACAGATAAATCTGTTTGTTACACTCTTCTCTTTTTATTTATTTATTTATTTATTTATTTATTTATTTATTTATTTCAGACATACATAGTATGGATACATCATGTGTTGGTACGATCCTTTCTTTTGCCCCTGGCCTATTCCACTGGGGACCCTCCTCTGTGTGTTGCAGGTATTCCCCATGGGGTTGTGGTTTATGTTTTGTGGGAGCAGCAGTCAGTTGTTGGGGGGAAGCAATGGCTCTGGACATGATGCCCCAACCTGTGCCTCTTACAACATGTCCACCCTCTCTTCCATAAAATTCTGAGTCATGTTGGGTGTGTTTTAAGTCTGCTTCAGTGATGAGCTCTTAGGAGGCTCTGGATCTCTGCTTTGGTAGGTATTGAATTTCCTTAGCATCTGTCTCCTTCACCCTGACACTTCTTGTCAAGTGCACAATGTAAGCTGCATTCTTGCTCATCTCCCCAATTCCTCTGTGGTTTCAGCTGGGGCTTAAATGTGAAGGGTAGATTATCTCCTCAGGTCAGAACCATCTGAAAAAGAAAAACAAATTCTCCAACAGAGAGTGAACTCAGCACAGGTTAAATGGGATAAACATTAATAATTTAGGGAGAATTTGATGTGTATATTCCCTCTATTACTCCCAGAATACTTGGAGCTTGACATTGGAGAGCATAAACTTTGTCTCTGTAGGATTCTGGCCTGGATCCCAGATGTGGGTTCTATTCCACTGAATGGATCACATAGCCAATCAGAAATCTAATGGTTACCCACCATGGCTGTGTGTGACTGTTGTACTTGTGCATACATTTTGTCAGAGTTTTTGTTTCCCTGGTTGCTGAGACCATTGTTGGCCACTTTCCCCAGTAGCTCATGTAGTGCTTTCTAGCACTAGATGGGCTGTCTGACTACTGGCTCTCTTCTGGAATCCAGCCAGATCTCTGTGTGTTCTGTGCCAGCAGCATATGGTGACTTCAGAATTAGGGTCTTTTACCTCATGTGGGTAATCAAGTATTTTGACAGAAAATTGCCTTGTTTTGGGGACATCATAGTTCTCTCCAATCAGCAGCCCATTATGGATACCAACTGCATTCTGGTACTGAGACTTACAAGCCTGAGACCCCAATTTTTTTTTCCATTTCAGATAGTTTTTATTTCTCTTTTCAAACATTTATCTTTATTAGATATGGACATACTTAGTATGTAAACAACACATATTGGTACCTTTCCCTCATCCCTGCTCCTTTTCCAAAGAGGCCCTCCTTGTTGCGGATGCAGGTCAACCCCATGGGGATTGTGATTCATGCATTGTGAGGGCAGCAGTCAGTTATGGAGGAGAGACAATGTCAATGTGCATAGTGTCCCAACTTGTGGCTCTAACAATCTTCCCACCCCATCTTCTGCAAAATTCCCTGAGCCATGTTGGGTGCATTTTAAGTCTACTTCATTGATAGGCTCTTATGAGCAACTGGATATCTGCTTTGGTAGGTGTTGAATGTCCTCATTGTCCATGTCCTTCACCCTTGTCCTGAAGTCAGGTTCACTGAGAAAGCAGCACTCTTTCTCATTTCCCCAGTTCCTCTGTGGTTTCAGCTGGGGCTGGGGTGAAGTACACTGGATCATTCATCTTCTCAGGTCTCACTTGTAAAGTTTGGGAGTGACCAAGTCCATGGAGACCACTCTTTAGCAAAGATAAAAGCTTTTATTCAGGAAAAGCACAAATTGCTAGGACTGACTCTCAAGAGCTGAGCACAGCCAACTTTGAGATTACAGATAGTTGGCTATATAGGGTTCTTCAGTTGGGGGAAGATAAGAAAGGGAAAAGAAAAAAATTAAAGGTTTCTTTAGAGGAGATCTTAGATAGTCAGGGTGTGATATCAGAAGGGTGACCACAATATAAGGGGGCTAAGAAACCTAGACTTGAGGCATTATTAGGCAAGGAAGGGATAATGGTTGGGCAGTTTCGTGAGGAATGTGGATGACCTACTTCCTTATGTCTCTGTCACCCTCCTGCTGTCCTTGGTGATTCCATTTTGTCCTGACCTAACACCATTCCCATCTGCAATCTCTGTGAAGAAGGATACTGAGGTGGGTGGGCGTGCCATGGAGTGAGTAAGCAATGTATCCTTCTGGGCTCTCCAAGTTCCCTGGTCCAGGTTACCCACACCAGACATTCTGCTGGAGGGTGGAAGGTATGTAGTGAGTAGGCCAGATCCCTGTTTCCTAGTTCCTCCCAGTCCCCTCATCCAGGTTTCCTGCACCAGATGGTGTGGGGGAGGGGGTGGTATGGAGTGGGTAGGCCAGATCCCTGCTTCCCAATTCCTCCCAGTTCCATGGTCCAGGTTCCCTGCACCAAATGGTATGTGGGCAGGTAAAGCATGGAGTAGGCCAGATCTTTGTTTCATGGCTGCTCCTAGATCCTTGTTCTGGTTCCATACATAGGATGGTGTGTGGGCAGGTGTGGTAGTGGGGACTGAGTAGGCCAGATCCCTGTTTCCTGATTCCTCCCAGTTCCCTGGTCCCAGTAGGTCTCATTGTGCCTTGCTTGGGGAGGCCTGCTCCCTTTGTGGCCTGTGGAATCAGGCCTTTTGCTCTGGTATCCTGACTGGCAACTTGGTACCAAAATCCCCATTCACCTGAGTCAGGGGGTACATAGACCAAATGCCAAAACTTGCTTCCTCCTCAATAAAATAGGTTCATGCATTATGGGTGCAGCAGTCATTTATGGGGGAGAGTCAATGTCTCTGTGCATAATGTCCCAACTTGTGGCTCTAACAATCTTTCTGCCCCAATCTCTCTTCAATAAAATTTAGGTCTGCCTAAAATGAGTAGACCACAATGCAAAAAAGCCAACAAAATCAGAAAACTGATAGATCAACAACAAGAAGGCTGAGTCCTATGATGAAAGCCTCCAATGAAATCATAGAAAAATCAACAGAACTTCAATCCCAAAATGAAAACACAACAATGAATGAGATCCTGATCAAAAGAATCACTGAACTGGAAG
Source organism: Dipus sagitta (assembly GCA_036346955.1). Classification (NCBI taxonomy): domain Eukaryota; kingdom Metazoa; phylum Chordata; class Mammalia; order Rodentia; family Dipodidae; genus Dipus; species Dipus sagitta. Next base: position 57,652,275 of record CM070772.1, read on the forward strand.
CAAACCGTTGAAAGAATCAACAATTGTATCAATGAAATTGAACTGAATATTCTCTTACAGCATTCAGCTTTCGACAGTAGGCTTAACTTGATTAAAGAAAGGTTAGAACCCTCAAAAGAGATATAAATGAATTGAAGGTAAGTCAAGAAACAGAAGATCTCAACAACCGATTGATTAAGCTTAATGAAAACTTGATCAAATGTAAGAATGATTCCAGGAAGCGGTAAAATGTCAGAATGTGAACTAAGATTATACCACAGAAAAAGTGATGGACACAGTGCAAAATAACACATAAAACAAAAATCAAACAGAAATTGTAAAAACCTCTGTAGAACCCCTCAATAGAGTTACTCATGTGTAAGACAGAACTTCTGACCTGGAAGAAAAAACAGAAAACAAATTGATTCGTAATAATCAGGACTTGATTCCAAAACCTCTACTCCAAAAAATTGTTTGAATAATCTGGAAGAAATAGATTAATTTCTAGATACATACCACCTACCAAAACTCAGAGCAGATTAATCTCCTAAACACACCTATCACACCCATGGAGATTGGAAAGGTAATTAAAACCTCCCCAAAAAGAAAAAGACAGGACCAGATGACTTCTCAGATGAATTTTATAAAATCTTCATTGAATAACTAAATCCATTTTTTTCAAACTGTTTTACATAACCAGAGACCAGGAATCCTCCCAATTCCTTTTATGAAGCTAACATCACCACAATAAAAAACCAGACCGAGATGCAACAAGAAAACAAAATTAGTCTGGCCTTTATCCCTGATGAACTTTGATGCAAAGATCCTGAACAAAATCCTTGCAATCCAAATTCAACAACACATCAAAAGCATTATCTATTCTGACAAAGTAGACTTTATCTCAGGAATTCAGGGATCGTTCAACTTATGGAAATCAGTCAACATAATACAACATATAAATGAACTTAACCATAAGTACTACATGACCCATGGAAGGCAGGCAGAGGTAGGAGGATCTTTTTGAGTTCAAGGCAACCTTGAGACTAGCTTGGGCTGGAGTAAGAGGCCACCTTGAAAAAAGAAAACGAAACAAAACAAAACAAAACAAAACAAAAAAGAACCACATGATCATATCAATTGATGCAGAGAAGGCCACTGACAAAATACAGCACCACTGCATGATCAAAATACTAGAAACAATGCGCACGGAGGGTTTAAATCTCAAGAACCTAAAGCCCAAATAATATGTAACCAGGAAAGACTCAAGGAGTTTCCACTGAGGTTTGGAAGAAGACAGAGGTCCCCACTCTCAACCCTGCTCTTCAACATATTACTAGAAATACTAGTCCAAGTAACAAGACATGAGAAAGAAATAAAAGGGATTCAGATTGGAAAGGAAGAAATCAAGTTAGCCCTATTTTCAGAGGACATGATCCTGTACATAAATGACCCAAAAGTCTCCATCTCAAAACTTATAAAGGTGATTAATTCCTTCAGTAAAGTGGTAGGATACCAAATCAATGCACAAAAATCAGTAGCTTTTCTATGTGAAAATGACAAATACACAGAGAACAAAAACAGTGAGGTTGTCTCATTTTCAATAGCAACAACAACAGCAGCAATAAATAAATAAATAAATAAATAAATAAATAAATAAACAAACAAATATCTTGGAATAACACTAACCAAGGATATAAAAGTACTATATAATGACAATATTTTAAAAAGTCAAGAAGTAAATTGAGGAGGACTTGAGATGATGGAAAGACCTTCCAAGCTCCTGTATGGGTAGAATTAATATTGTGAAATGGCAATTCTACCAAAAGTGATATACTTATGTAATGCAATATCAATAAAAATACCAGCATCGTTCTTTACAATTCAAAATTCATAAGGGAAGGCAGAAGGTCTCTAGTATCCAAACATATACACAGAAAAAAAAAACCCTCTGGAGGTATCAGCATACCTGATCTAAAGCTATATTACAAAGCCATAGTATAAAAAACAGTATGGTATCAGAATAAAAACAGAGACACAAATGAAACAAAATTGAAGACCCAGACCTTAGGCCAAGTAACTAGAGCTACTTGATCTTTGACAAGATGCTAATAATGTAGACTGGAGAAAAGACAGTGTCTTCAACAAGTGGTATTGGACAAACTGGATGACCATATGTAGAAAAATGAAACTATACCCACTCATTTCTCCATACACAAAAGTCAAGTTCAAATAGATTAAAGACCTCACTCAATATGAGACATAAAACTCTTTAACTACTGGAAGAAAAAATAGTAGGAATTCTCCACGATATAGAACTGGGAAGACTTCCTGAACAAAACCCCAGTAGCCCAGGAAATTAAACAATGGCCCAACCAATGGGATCTCATGAAGCTAAAAAGCTTGCACACAGACAAACATACCATAAGCAGAGCCAATAGATTACCCACTGAATGGGAGAAACTCTCTTCCAGCTATACCGCAGACACAAGCCTAATATCTAGAATCTACAAAGAACTCAAAAAACTAACCAATAAAAAAATCAAACATCACACTCCAAAAGTGGGGCAGAGAACTGAGTAGGGAGTTTTCAGAGGAAGAATTGCCAAAGGCTAACACACAATTAAGAAAATGTTCAACATCCCTAACCATTAGGAAAATGCAAATTAAGACAACTATGAGATTCTACCTTACCTCAATAAGGATATCAATCATTGAAAAATCAAATGAAAACAAATGCTGGTGAAGATGTTGGCATGGACCATGGAGAAATCTGGTTGGAATCCAGAAGAGAGCCAGTCCCCAGACAAGTAGGCTATCTAGTGTGGAAGGTGCTACAAGAGCTAAGGGGGAAAGTGGCCAACATCTGTCTCAGCAACTCAAAGTCTAAGTAACTCAGAAGTAAACAACCTAACATGATGCTCACACAAATGCAATAGTGGCACAAAGCCATGGTGGGTAGCCAATTGTCTTGGATTGGCTAACTGATCCACTCAGTGGAAGGGAAACCATGTCTAGAACTGGGAAACAAGTCAGAATCATATCCACATAACAATTTTGTTTCCAATGTGAAGCTCCCACTAATCTTAGGCTATAAGAGAGTCAATACCCTTTAAATTTTCTCTAAATTAATAATGGTTATCCCACTTAACTGGTGGCTGACTTCATTCTCAGGTGGATATTCTGCTATACTTTTTCAGATGAGAGTAGGACCTGAAGAGATAAGTGACCCAATGCACTTCACCGTGGCTCCAGCTGAAACCACAGAGGATTTGGGGAAATGAACAAGAGTGCTGCTTTTTCTATGAATCTGATATCAACACAAAGATGAAGGAGATTGACACTGAGGACCCTCAACACCTACCAAAGCAAAGTTCCAGAGGCTCCTAAGAGCCCAACACTGAAATAGACTTAAAATGCACCCAACACGGCTCAGGGAGTTTTGCAGAAGATGGGGCAGAAAGATTTTTAGAGTCACAAGTTGGGATATTATGCACAGAGACATTGTCTCTCCCAGATAACTGACTGTTGCCCCCACAATGCATGAACTACAATCCTCATGGGGTTGACCTGTATCCCCAACAACGAGGACCTCTTTAGAAAAGGGAAAGGGATGAGGGTAAGGATGGCACCAACATATATTGTTTACCTACTAATTATGTTCATATCTAAGAAAAAAAATAAAAAAAAATGATGCTGGTATTTTTATTGGTTTTACCTTAAATCCGTATATTGCTTTTGGTAGAATTGCCATTTTCACAATATTAATTCTACCTATCCAGGAGCATGGGAGGTATTTCCATCTTCTCAAGTCTTCTTCAATTTCTTTCTTGAGTTCTCTCTCTCTCTCTCTCTCTCTCTCTGTGTGTGTGTGTGTGTGTGTTTTCTGATATGCTGCAGGAAATTATGTCAATTTTCATGAATTAATGGAGGTAGGCTTTGTGGCCTAATATATGATCTATTTTGGAGTTGGTTTCATGGGATGCTGACACGAATGTTTATTCTGTAGAATTTGGATACAATGTTTTGTAGATGTCCGTTAAGTCTAGTTGATCTATGGTGTTGTGGAGCTCTCTTATTTCCCTGTTGATTATCTGTTTGGATGATCTATCTATTGATGATAGCAGAGTACTGACATCCCCAACTATGACAGTGTTGGTGTTTCTTTCTTTTTCTTTTCCTTCCTTTGTTTTTGTTTTGTCGAGTAGGTTTTGTTTCATAAACTCTAGTTCACCTGTTTTAGTTGCTTATAGATTTATGATTGTGATGTCCTTTTGTTGGATAATTCCCTTGATGAATAAGAAGTGGTCATCTTTGTCCTTTTTGATTACTTTTAGTTTGAAGTCTATTTTATCATATATTAATATAGCCACCCCTACTTTTTTCTTATTTTATTTTTATTTGCTTGGAATCTCATGTTACATCTTTTCACCTTGGGGAGAAGACTGTCTTTACTGGTGAGGTAGGTTTCTTGAAGACTGCAAATCAAAGCGTACATTTCTCTGATCTACCCTGTTAACTTATGTCTTTTTTTTCCCACAGTTGTTCTTAACGTTGTTTATTAGCATAGTAACAAGTGCAGACATAAGAAGTCTACAACATAGAACCAATCCACTGAGTGACACCTAGTCCATGCCTTATAGTTAACAGCTTAAGTTATTTCACTACAGGTTTTCAAAACTCCTGATTCAAACCTTTGAAGTACATTTGTAAAATAAAACACATTAACTACTCATTTCCTACATGGTGCTTTCTAGCCATGTCTTTTGATGGGTGAATTTAGACCATTCATGTTTAAGGTTATACCTATGATGTTTGATTTAATCCCTGCCATGTTGGGGGTGCTTTATAAGGTTTTGTGTTTTCTCGAACTTTGTACTTTTTTGTGCCTACTCTAGTTTCTGTTATTGTGATTTTCTTGTAGGCTGTGGAGATTGGTTGACTCTTCTATGTGGATTATTCCCTGAAGTATTCACTTTGTGTTTATATAATCATATAACTGGCTTTAATCATGGAATGTTTTTCTTTCACCATCTATTATGAGGAGTCCTTTCACTGGGTACAGTACTTTGTATTGGAAGCCCTATTTTTTTTTTTTTTTAACTTTGAAATGCTCCATTCTAGGCCCTTCATTTGATGGTTCATGTTGCTTCTTTTGTGTGGTGGTCTGTCTATCACAGCATGGGTATCTTATTCAATTCAGCAAGCATGAGTTTTCCCTTGTAGTGTCTTCAGTAAATGGTTCTGTTTTATGTTTGAATAGAGTAGCATAATTATGGCTCTTTATTTTAGGACGCACATGTTGTAAAGTGTGTAAGTGCACCAGCCTCTCTGGGCTGGTGCTTAATAACAAAGGTGGGGTTGGAGGTCTGGAATCCCTTTGACTAGTCTCAGTTGTGTCTTTCCTGCAGCTCTAGGGCCATAACACTTGTCCTTGTTCTCCTATTAAGCCCTCGTGGGCAGGTTATAGAAGAGTCACTGGTTCCCCTGGGCAGATGATTGCTTTGTTTTCCTTTGTTCACCTTCTGGGGCTGTTGTGATGTCCCAGGTAGTCACTGGGATTGGGACAGGGCACTGGGAGATGGTGAGGGTTATGAGATTCCACAACCCAGGCTGGATCAGGAAGCTGGCTGGTGTGTGGGAGACAGGGGCACCTGTAAGCAGCACAGGGTGTTGATTGTCTGTGATCAGGGGGCAGTAGAGGCAGCCTTCACACCAGCCCACCAAAGGTGCAGGACAGGGGAAGGAGCGCAGGTGGGCTGTGGGTTCAGTTGGTGCAGCCTGTGAGAGCCAGACATGAGCCAGAAGCAGTGAGGCAGGACCTCTGGGACACTAGGAGCACAGGCCACTGACAGATATAGTTGAGGAGGAGGGTCGCTCAACAGCATCTATGAATACCACTGACAGAATCTGGGGGCCTCCCCTCCTGGAGACAGGGTTGGTACACAGGCCATGGACAGATGCTGTGCACACCACCTACGGATGAAGTGGGAGGGAGCAGTGCTCTGGTAGACAGACAAGATGCATGTTCACTAACAGACACAGCGGGGGGGGGGGGGGGGGGCTCTTAGATAGAGGGAAAACACATAGTTGGTGGTTGGTAGGACCTCCAGAGAGAGGAAGAGTGGTCAGTGGTTGGTGGAGTCCTATGGGAGAAAGGAAAGGCATGCAGACCATGGCCAGAAGGGGCCTTTGGGGGAGAAGGAGGGTTCTGTGTCACTGACAGGTGAGTTAAGGGGAGGGATCTTGGAGAGAGGGACAGTACAAGGGCCCCAGCTGGCAGAGCCTGCAGGTAGCACAATAGAGAAACTGGTCAGGGAGTGGCAGCTGGGGCGGGTGGTTTGTATGTTACTAAGAATACTTAAGATACAGTATGTTGACATTTTGACGAAATAAATGAGTTTATAGGCATTTTGAAGTTAATTATGTCAATATTGGTCATAAGAAATACCATGCATTTACATTACAGTATCATCAGGTACGAGTCCTGACTCAATTCTGAGACCCCCAAATATTTGGTTCTATTTTCTGTTTTCTGACTTTATATTTTAATAAATGCAATGTTTATCCTTAAAACTCAAAGTTTATTGCTAAAGACCGGATGGAGAGTAGAGGGTGGGCAGGTGTACTCTGAGGCATTGTCCCCCACACTGAGACGGACTGATGCATTCATGTCTCCTCAGTGATTATTAATAACCCCACTGAGGAGGACCCTCAGTGTAATGGGGGCAGGGAAAAGGAGACATAAAATATAACCTGATGGGAATATGAATTATTTCCAATATGTTCATATATTAAAGCTCTCAATATTGTTCTAAAGCCAAAGATCATTAATTTGAAAACATTCCATGGGTGAAGGAATCAGTAGGTATTGGATGACAAACTCCAAACCTACATTATAAGCAAAAATGTCAGGATTTTCTGTTCCTCATTACATTCGTAATGGACTTTGAGCCAAATTGTATTTTCATATGTCTTATAAAACCTTCCAAATTTTGGTTACTGGAGGTTGGGGAAATACATGGAAGAAAACAGAGAGAAAAGTTGATCAATGTGTACTGTGTGACAGTGAGGTAAAAATAAGAAGCTCCTGTATGCTATTGTACTGAAAGGTGCTTGTTTCTAATAGCATTTAGATTTGTCTACTTGAAATCATTGTTTGCCTCTTCCTATTTTTTAATAGATTCAGGAGTAAACAATTATATTATCTTGTTAGGAAGTGTTTTTAATCCTGACTTGAAGAAAGACATTTTTCCAAGGTATGTTGACATTCTGATTCCTGGGGGAAATTTTAATAGACATTTCCTGCAAGGCTTCCTTGTAAAACAATCTACAAGCCATGTGTTGTACTCATAGCAAGCCTGTAGCACTCAATCCTGATGCCTGGATCAACCAAATGAAACAGAAGGAGAAAATGGCCTGAAACTATAAGGCATTGGGAATCTCAGGGAATAGAAGCATGAGTGAAATGAATGCTCATCTTCTCAACATGGACATGGTGGCGAATCTCATTCTGATTGATTTTGCTCTGGGTTTCTATAAGTAAATCAGTTGATTTTCTCTGAAATATGTGAAATTGTTTTGGAGAATGTCATGGAAAAAGTCTGATTACTGGTTACTTAAACTCAGATGACTTAAATTGTGTAGCAGATGTGGTTTGCACCATTCTCAATTAAAAATATATCTTGGAACCATTCTAAAGGAAATTACTCAGAGTTCCTCTTTTTCCAAATTGCTTCATTCCACCCTCAGTATCCAGTACTAATTTTTTTTTTTCTTTGCAATGGCTCCCTTCTTTGAATTTATTTGTTGCTGTTTATGGAGGCAGCTTCTCTCTCCATTGAATCCACCCCTGGTGAAACAGGTCCTGGCAAGATCAGGGAGGCATGCTCACAGCTGGCTTGCAGCTGCCTTCTCCACAGGATTCTCTCTCTCTCTCTCTGTCTCTCAACACTTATCATCAGCACCCCCAGGAAGACATAATAACATATTTTTCTTGATTTTTAAAATGCAAAATGATAAATTGTTTTGTATCAATTTTCACATCTATGCTTATTTATAGAAATCAAGTAGCATGCCCTATTTGTGAAATTCTTCACAATATCTCATTAAAGATAAACATTTAGCAATAGGAATCTCAAATATAAACCATTTTGAGATGCCATTAATGACAACTGACGCTTTAGTTAATTACCCACAAGATTGATAGTTTTCTGTATGCCTGTGCCACTTGATACTTCCACAGTCTCATGACAGTTGCTGTGAATCTCATAAGTATACTTGGCATGGTATTCAAAAAGACCCTATAATAATTTTCATGATGACTGTGATAACAATTGCTCAGTGTCCCAATTAGAGAACAGATAGCACAACAAAAAGAGACACTTGAACAGAGGTTATTAAAGGCTCTGTGTGCAAAGTTGTAAGTTCATTTGAGGAGCTCCAACAATCAATAGTGCAGTAATAGTGAAGCAGGAAAAACATGGCCACCCTGAGCCTGAGGTGGCCAGTAGAGGAAGGGTAGACTGGAGGCCTTTCCAGCTATTTACATGCTAGGGGCAATGAGGAGGACTTTACAAAACATCAAGGTCCTCCTGGAGTTCAGAAGTTTAGTTGCTGCAAACCCAGTAGGGATTTAGAACCATCTTGAAAATGGATATGGAGAGTCATGAGTAGTATTGAGAAAGGAAGAGCAACATTGGTTCTTAAAGGAAGAAGAGACTAGCCAACATGCCACTGGATAAAGACCTCCAATGAATTATTTGATTTAAGTTTCACAACAGCTTTTCATCATGCTAACAGTTGAAAAATTTAATCTCAGCTTTTGAGAAAACCTAGATGGAGACTTAGAGAATTGTGCTTTAAACATATGTCTATCCAATTCCAATACTGATGCTACTTACTGCAGTGTGCTCATATAATGAATCCTAATTTCAAAAGTTTCCTTCACAGATAAATACAAATATAGTTTTGTTTCTCTTTCAAGGTGACTTTAAGAATGGTTTAAAATTTACTTTAAACCACTGGCTGTATCAAAACTCTTTCCAAAACTCGTCAAACATTTCATTTTATGAATAAGTAGTTTCTCCTCCATTTATAATCTCAAGAATATTCATGCTAAAATGTATATTGAAATATTTGTGTATGTTTTTCCTTGGCTTACCTCATTATTTACAAAAAATCTGTCTTTCTTACCTTACTTTTGTTGTTCTATCATATTTTTAGCTTTGTATGCTGAATTTGAAATATTCTATAACCCAGTGATATTTTTGCATTTAACACCAGGCCCAGTTCATACCATTAAAGTGAGGATTGTGCCTTCATAATTTAGTTCAAGCAGAAAGTTCCTCTGAAGTATAGACAGAGGAATGGAAGGAAAATACAAGTAAAACAAGTCAAGAATCTGGCACAATTAGGAGAAGGAGTTGACAAACTAAAATTATTCTTGTTAGTTCTGCAGAACTCTCTGCTCTTTTTCTCTCTCTTTCACACACACACACACACACACACACACACATACAAATAAAATTAAAAATTTTAAATGTTCAAATGTTTTTTAAAAAAAGGACTGGAGTGATTGCTTAGCAGTTAGGGCCCATTCTATCTCTCTCTCTCTCTCTCTCTCTCTTTCTCTCTCTCTCATAAAATAAAATAAAATAAGAATATAGGATGATTCTCTGAATATGCTTCATATCACTACTTCATATGTCAATTGATCAAGGACCTTGATATCTGATTATCTTTTCATATACAATATAGTAATATGGATACAGAATTTTCTTTTTAAAAAAAATATTTATTTTTATTTATTTATTAGAGACAGACAGACACACACACACACACAGAGAGAGAGAGAGAGAGAGAGAGAGAATGAATGAATGGGTGCACCAAGGCAAACTGCAAATGAACTTCAGATGCATGTGCCACTTTGTCCATCTGGCTGATATGGGACCTGGAGAATCGAACCTGGATCTATAGGATTCGCAGGCAAGTGCCTTAACCACTAAGCCATTTCTCTAGCCCTGGATACAGAATTTTATGGGAATAACATATAAAGTTAAAAGCAACAAAAAAAAGTCAGGACAGGAGAGATTGCTTGGCAGTTAAGGCACTTGTCTGTAAAGACTAACAGCTCAGGTTCAGTTTCCCAGTACCTATATAAAGCCAGATGCACATAGTGGTACATGCCTCTGGAGTCTGTTTGCAGCAGATGCAGGCCCTGGTATGCACAATCTCCCCCCCCCCCATCTCCCTTTCATCTCTATCTTTCTCTCTACATGCCAATAATAAATAAATAAATAGAACATATTTGAAAAAACAGTAAGTAAAGATTTCATAAGGATTGTTGCTTATTGTATCATTTTCTTCCTCATCGCTGGGGCAAAATACCTGTTCAACAGCAGCTTATTGAAATAAATGGTTTACTTAGGCTTGCAGTTTCAAATATAAGTCCATCATGATAGGGTAAGTGTGGCAGGAACAGAAATACAGAGTCACATAATCACATGAGCATGGAGGATGTAGAAAGCACAAAAGGACAAATGGCAATGAACTTTAACTGCCCAAAGCCTTCCCCAGTGAGACACTTTCTCCAATAAATCCTCAACATCCTAAAGGCTGCACAAAATTCCCAAAATTACCACCAAGTGGGGTTAAATATTTAAATGCATTGATTTTATGGGGGACATGTTACATTCAGACATTTTTCTTTTTATTTTTCAAGGTAGGTTCTCACCCTAGTCCAGGCTGACCTGGAACTCACTCTTTCATCCTAGGCTGACTTCAAACTCACAGCAATTCTCCTCCTTTTTCTCCCAAGGGTTGTGAGTAGAGGCATGAATTATCACACATTGGTAATATTTTACATTCAAATCACCATAATATAAGCATTTTTGCCCCCTCAGTGGAATGGAACCTATAGCTAGAACTCGGAAACAAGTCAGAACAACATCCAAAAGATGAGTTCACTCTCCAATATCAAGCTGTCACTAGTCTTGGGCTACAAGAGAGCCTACACCTGCTAAATTCTCTCTAAAACAATAATGGTTATCCCAGTTATCTGGTGCTGACTTCACTCTCAGTTGGAGAATCTACTTCTCTTTTTTGGATGGTAGAAACACCTGAGAGAGAATCAGCCCATTGCACCTCACCAGAGCACCAGCTGAAACCATAGAGTAATTGGGGAAATGAGCAAGACTACTGCTTTCTTGGTGAACTGGGTACCAACACAAGGGTGAAGGAGAGAGACACAGAGAACACTCAACTCCTAACAACCAGATATCCAGAGACACAGAGGCTCCCAGGACCTCATCACTGAAGTACACCTAAAACAAACCCAGCATGGCTCAGGGAAATTCACGGAAGAGGGGCAGAAAGATTGTTAGAGCCACAGGTTGAAACATTATGCACAGAGACATTACCTCTTCCCCATAACTGATGGCCACCCCCACAATGCACAACCCACAATCCCCAATGAGGAGGGTCCCTTTAGGTGGGGGGGGGATAGGGTGGAGGATAATGATGGCAACAACATGGCTGTTTACACACTGACACACTGAGTATGTACATAACTAATAAAGAAAAAAATCTGGTTATTTTTCTTGGCGCACAATACTTATTTTTTTATTAGGTTTGTTTTTCTGTTTTTCAAAAGTATGTGGAATTTGGTGGAGTACTGATCACTGTAAAGGAGAGCAAGATAAAAAGTGATGAGAAAGCAAGAAGTATATAGATAAGGAAGGGTGGGAGAGTTATTTCTATGTTTCAACTGACAACATAAATTTATTACCTGATTTTTATACTATTGATAATGAATTATTAAGTTGAATGAGCAGAGCACTTATGTTGCTTTTGCTGGAGGCAGCCACAAGTCACATTTTCACATATTACATGTATTTAATGCAACTATTTATTTTTTACAAAGGAGAATGAATAATTTCTTTGGTAATTGCCAAATCATGCACTTCCTGAAATCCATGGTATCTTCTTTGGATAATAAATTTACTAAAATGTCATGTGAACTTATGCATATTTGAAAGTAAATTCAGAGGAAATAAGTATAAGTGCATTCCAACTTCCTTTCCAGAGTGACACTGAAAGACAGCTTGCCCTTTGCTGTATTAACTTTTATATGATTTTTTTTGTAAATTTTAAATGTTTCTCACATTTCAACAAAATTTACTTAGATGCCAAAGAGGGTATACACTGTATTAAGGCTAATGTAGGATAATTATATATATATATATATATATATATATGCATATATATATATATATATATATATTTGTGCTTTTTCATCCATTTAGGAGACTATCAGAAACATATTAAATATGCATTTATAATTTCATATTTGTATAGTACATATTAAGTATGTATTTTTCATTTTATGCTTTGAATATTCATACATTTCATATATACATACACACACACACATATATATGTATATATATATATATACACATATATATATACATATATATATATATATGGAGAGAGAGAGAGAATAAAGACAAGAAATCAATCTTTACAGCATTTTAGTTGTGTCTTTCTAGGACTTAGTAGTTAATATATTACTAGAAAAGAAAGCATGTATCTTTGGACAAAATTGAGAAATTTAAAACCAAAGGTAAAAATAAATTTACCCATAGATAGATGTGATCATTTAGTCACTATTTAGTGTTCTCATCTGAATTAGGTGGGAGGATAAGGCAATGTATATTAGAGCAAATCTTGAGGTAAAATTATCTATTTTTCTCTTCAGTGATCTTCATTACCATAACACAAATTCCAAACACCCCTTACCTCTGAGAATAAATTACCATTTAGTCTTTTTGTTGTCGCTATTTGTTTGTTTGCTGTTTGAGGTAAAGTTTCACTCTAGTCCAGGCTGACCTGGAATTCACTGTGTAGTCTCAGGGTGACCTCCAACTCATGGTGATCCTCACACCTCTGCCTCCCAAGTGCTGGGGTTAAAGGTGTGCACCACCACACCCAGCTACTGTTTAGTCTTTAGCATTTAGACAAAAGGCTAAATGTTCTTTGGAGTAATGTGTTAGATATTAGAATATTATCTTGAACTATTCTAAGAAATACATTTCTCCAATTTTTTTTATCCAAAGAAGTTTTAAAAGTTACACTTTTTATCAGAATAAGTTACAATCCTTGACTGAGCTTCAATAAAATCTAGTCTTTCACTCATTTTTATACCTATTAATAGATGGAGCAAATTCCATCCAGTAATTCTGACAATGAATTCACATTCATTTAAAAACCAAGCATGTTCTCTCTTTTCCATTTTTCACTCTTGACATAAAATCTTGTACCATTGTTTCTTTTTTACTTTTATAGACTTTTAGAAATTATCACTCATGTCTTTAACTACCTCTAACACTTCTTGAAATAATAACTAAAATGAATTCAGAAACACTTAGAATATCAGTGAATCATAATGATATAATTATTTTTTTACCATACCTATTGCACTTTCATTATCTTTTACATATGGAATTATGTTAAATGAAGATCACAAAAATATTGACTGCATTTTTCAAACAACATAATGAGATTTTCAGTTCTGATGTAATTCCTCTGCATAAGACAAGACAAAATTTTATAAGCAGGAATTGCTTACAGTGACAATAAGGCAAAAAGTTATCTGTTTATGTGTAATGCTCTAAAAGTAGTTTTCTTGATCATTTATTAACTCATTCATTTTAAAAAATAAGAGCACTTTCCATGTCTATTTAGATGCTGGGCAAGCAAAGAAAATTTGCCTTTGGAGACACTTAGATCAAATAATAAACTATAGATTCTACAAAATGAAAATTAAAATATATCAGAATGCCAGAAGAGAAATAAAATGAAATATGTTATATACAGCTATAATATGAAAAGATCAATCCCTACTGAAAAGATCAGGATGTGTAGGATATGTTCAGACAGAGGAGAGGAAAGATGTGAAGGAAAGAAGAAATGGTTTTAAGAAATGAAGAAATTTTCAAAAAGTAAGATAAAAAGTGCTTGGAGCAAATGAAGGAAAACAGGAATATGATTTAAAAGTTATGAGGTAGCTTTATCTGAATATAATGGAGAACAAGATGCATCTTGAACCCAGCCACCTATCGAAAGCTGTGGAAAGAAAACTTTCCTTAACAGCTCTCAATAGCATGCATATATGTTAGACATAAGAACAGGGGAAATCAAGAATAGGTCAGTTTAAAGTCTTTCTTAATAACGTTCAAAGTGAATGCCACTCTGTTAGGTTGAAAGAATGTCAAATCAGAAGGCATAAGATGAACACCATGACCTAACTGTACCATGCTACGTGCCCACGCAGCCAGGAGGCACTCCTTGACTATGCCTGACAAGTTCCTCCATTTTCTAGTCTAGAGCATTAATGGTTAGCAACAGAAACACTATATTGTATTCCTATTGTGCATAGAGTTCTGTTTCTGTGTGCTTGTCTTCCTGTTCAGCAAACACAATCTAGACAATTTCTCTAGCTAATGTATTTGCTATCTTTCTAGAGTTTTGAATTAAAATAAGATAAATACAATTGTCCATGTAATAATGCTTGAGATGAATTCTCAAGCAGTGATTCCAAAGCATTATATACCTAGTGATATTATAGCCATGGTAGTTGGTGTAAGTATGCTCTATGATGTTTGCAAGAAGATAAAACCAACCAATGATGCATCCCTTCATTTAGCACTGCATAACTCTATTAGGAAAATCAACTCATCCAGCCTTTTCTTATTCACTGTTTCTATTTCACTGTTGATACTTAAGAAGTTACTCAACTGAATACTTCTTGGACTTGTGCATTTAATGCTTTGAGATATAACAGATTCAGCCAAGGTGCTCATTAAAGTAAAGTGGCTTCTTTACTTCCTACGCTGGATTGTCATGCAGCATTATTTTAGCAAAGGAATTGTGGTGTTCAGAAATTCTGCTAGGAGTGGTCTGAATTCCACACAGTAAGACGACAGTGATAAAAATATTAGGCAGGCAGTCTCCCGCTACTGTATAACCAATACTTTATCTGTCCAGAAAAATAAATAATAATAAAATGATTTACCCACAACCTTATAACTAAAAAAAAAAAAAAAGGTTAACATAACTGGGTTGTATCTATAGTGTATTTCTAAATCTGATGCATTATTTCTGAGATCATGAACAGATTTTTCTTTTCTTTTTTGTATGTGCCATGGTGAGTAGGAAGGTCCTTGAGTACTAGCTATAATTTGACTATAGTAGGCTGGCCCATGCTGTAGAAGCAGTTGGCCATGACTACAATAAATGGCAGAAATGGACAGTCTATGGCCAAAAAGCTATGCATGCTCACTTACCTCAGGTATGCATTGGTTATATTTAACTTATTTCTCAACTTGGTGTAATAAAGTTGGCAATTCTTTCTTTTTACTTGGTGTGTTTTATCTTTAATGTTCTATGTTTGTTTAAATTATCAAGTAAAACTTGGTGATATTAATCACATTCAATATGATATTTTAAAAATATAAATGCAATGTGAAATGTTTAATTAATATGTGCTACCACATGCATGTTTTTCCAAAGGAAGCTACTCTCACAAATCTTTAAGAATGTCATTGCCTGTTATTACCTACAGTCACAGTGCTGTACAGTGTCCTTCAGGTTTATTCCTCTGTTCTGCTGGATTTCTTTTCTCTGCTATGGACATACTTACCTGCTTCTCTGTCAGATTGATCAGGTTCTCACTGATGGAGACAGTACATATGTGTGTAGATTGTCTGTTCTCCTTCTACATACAACAGATAGGTTTTCTCACGATTCCTTAATTTCCGTACCCTTGACTTCCCTTTCTTTTTCCTTCTCTCTTCCTGTAACTCTAATGCTTCGTAATTCCTAAATAAAGTAGATGTTAATGGCTTGTTTCTTCCTTCTGAATGGTGAAAGATTTGTATCTTTTAACCCCAACAGTACAAGAACACCAGCAAGCAGGCCACAACCTTCCCATAAATGGAAGACAAAGTTAAATATTTTGTTAATTACAGTGTTAAATATATCACTTGTGCATTATTCCATGATATAAAACAGTTTAAGTAACATTTGAATAACATTCAGTTAATGAAAAATGTTGTTTAGGAACACTTTCTTATGGTTTGGAAGAATTCCCAGGAGGTTCATAAGCTACAGGCTTGTTTTGTAACCCTTGGCACTATTTGAAAGTAGAAGAGGGCCTACATGCAGAAATGTTATTGAAGGCTTGCCCTTGAGGTAAACATTAGGACCTCGGCCCTTTCTGTCTCTCTTGTTCTCCATCCTGCCTGCATGGAGGTGAACAGTTTTCCTCTGTCATGCACCCCTATCGTGATACTTACCAGTCCCCAAAGCACTGAGGCCAAATGGTCATATATTGAAATACCTGAAATGGTAAATCAAAATAAACCTTTTCTTCTCTTTAGTTGATTTTCTTAATTACTTTGTGAGAGAAATGGCAAATTGACTAACTCATGATTCATAAATTTAAAACAGTATTTTATTCAGCATTGTTCTCACCACAATATAATTATGTACTTCTGTGGTTGTGTAGGTATGCATGCAATACATGATAAACTAAGGAATATTAGGAACAGATTAGGGTTTTAATCAGGCTGAAATGTCATTTCTACTTGGCTAAATTTTTGTTTTTTGTGTTTGCTTATTTATTTATTTGAGAGTGACAGAGAGAGAAAGAGGCAGATAGAGAGAGAGAGAATGGGCGAGCCAGGGCCTCCAGCCACTGCAAATGAACTCCAGATGCATGCACCCCCTTGTGTATCTGGCTAATGTGGGTCCTGGGGAATCGAGCCTTGAACCCGGGACCTTAGGCTTCACAGGCAAGCGCTTAACCACTAAGCCATCTCTCCAGCTCCTAAATGGTTTTTATATATTGAGAGAGAGAGAGAGAAGAGAGAATGCCATAGGAAAAGAGGCAAGAAGGTATGAAACAATGAGTGTCTCAAAAAGTTAATTTAGTTTATTCCTAAGCCTATGTTTGCTTCTGAGTAGCTTAGACCCCTGGTTGCTCAGATCCTTGTTGACCACTTTCTCTCAGTAGCTCACGTAGCACTTTCCAGTACTAGACAGGCTAATTGTCTGGGGTCTGGCTCTCTTCTAGATTCCAGCCAGGTCTCTTGGCATTCTGTGCTGGCAATAAGGTCGTATCTTTTACCTCAGGCAAGGGGGTGGGGGATGGAGGGTAATCAAGTGCTTTGACAGAAGCCTGTCTTGTTTTGGAAATCTCATAGATCTCTCTGATCAACAGCACATTGTGGGTAGCAACTGCTTTCTAAAGACCTTCTTTTTTTTTCTTGTTTTTTTGAGGTAGGGTCTCACTCTAGCCCAGGCTGACCCGGAATTCACTATGGAGTCTCAGGGTGGCCTTGAACTCATGGCGATCATCCTACCTCTGCCTCCTGAGTGCTGAGATTAAAGGCGTGCGCCACCACGCCCAGCCAAAAGACCTTTTTTTATACAAAGTCTTTCCAAATTCCTGAATCAAATGCTTATGAACGCATGGATTTCTGAAGCACATGTTTAAAAGACTAGGGCTTTAAAAGTCATTTATCTTACACATAACTGTGGGCTAACTCCACAATGCATGACCCGTATACCTCAACAAGGAGGAGCCAAGGGGACAGAGTAGGTCACGGATGAGCCTAATAATGGTACCAAACTGACTGCATTTGCTGGATACAAAACTAACTAATAAAGAAAAAAAAAAGTTGGAGATGGTAAGAAAAGGTGCTGCAGAAGATTTTATGCCTCACTCCTCAGTGCTTCTGAATTTAAAATTAGAAGTGTTTCACCGCACCTGAATTACCTGAAGTACGTTGGCTTTGGTAAGTCATTTCAATAGATCAACTCTCAAAATAATCTCCCAGCCTTAAAATCAGACCCACTGAAATGCCTGTTCTCATCAAAATATTGTTTGGGAAGTTAAATATGTTGTCTAATGAAAATCTGATAAGCTTTAAGATAGAACCACATGAGGTTTGTTACATCACATGCATAATACAAGTTTGACTCACTCCTCAAGGCTTCAATTTTTTATAAAGATTTACAGTTCAAATACAAATTCAAGGGATTCCTCATTATGCTTGTATCATTCTTAAGGGAAATGGTAGGAATAATAGTTACTGTAATGTTGTGCTAGCAATGAAAACTAATTAGCTTGGGTCAAAGGATATAAAAACAAAAGAGTAAGAAGATATTGAGTCATTAGAAGAAAGAGGAGAGAGACTCCAAGAAGGAAGAGATCACAGGCTCAGGTACGTCTGTTATTAGCACAGTCTACCTTAGTGCAATGAAATAAATAAAAAATAACGTGGAATTTCCATTATTTCCAACATAATATTTTCAGCCCACAATGATTTGCCAAATCTGTAGAAGTTCAAAAAAAAAGTAGAAAAAAAGAATTGGCATCCATAATCATCATTTATCTTAGGGCTCAGTTGATGATGAAGATTATTAACGAAGTAAGATAGTATTTCTTTTTTTTAACAACCACACCATTTAATTATTTAGCAATCATTTCTTAGAGCTTTTTTGTGAATCTATGCACATTAGCACTAGCCATTTCTTTGTGGACTCACCCTTTTTAATGTTTATTATTGTTATTATTATCATTATCATTATCATTATGTTTCATATGGATACATGATTTGTTGGTAACCTTTTTGCTCTCAACACTGTCCCCATTCCATTGGGGACCCTCCTCAGTAGGGTTGCAGGTATTCCTCATGGGGTTGTAGTTTATGTATTGTGGGAGCAGCATCCAGTTGTTTTTGAAGAAAGGGAATGCCTCTGGGCATGATGTGTCAACCTGTGGCTCTTACAATCTTCCCACCCCCACTTCTGCAAAATTCCCTGAGATGTGGTGGGTAAGTTTTAAGCCTACTTCAGCGATGAGCTCTTACGAGCCTCTGGATCTCTGCTTTCATAGGTGTTGAGTATCCTCAGGGTCTGTCTTCTTCACCCTGGCACTGATTGTCAGGTTCACCATGGAAGCAAGACTCTTGGTCATCACCCTAATTCTCTGTGGTTACAGCTGTGGCTTGGCTGAAGTGTGAGGGGTAGTTTATCTCCTCTCATCTCACTACCTTCTGAAAAAGAAGAACATATTCTCCAATGGAGAGTGAAGTCCGCAGAGTTTAAATGGGATAAGCATTATTGATTTAGGGATAATTTGATAGATGTAAACCATCTTTTAGCTGAAAATGAGTGAGAGCTTGACACTGGAGAAGAAAATCTTTGTCTCCTTAGGATTCTGATCTATCCAGTTCCCAATTTCAGATATGGATTCCTTTACACTGAATGGATCTCTTAGCCAATTAGCAGACTGTTGGTTACCCACTGAGGCCGTGTGCCACTTTTGCACTGGCATGTACATCCTTTCATGGTGTTTGCTTCTGAGTAGCTTAGACCTCTGGTTGCTCAGACCATTGTTGGCCACTTTCCCCCAGTAGCTCATTTAGTACTTTCCAGCACTAGACATTTATGTCTGGGACCTGGCTTTCTTCTGAATTCCAGCCAGGTCTCTGTGTGCTCTGTATCAGCAGCATATTTTATCTTCAGCAATAGGGTTTAGCTTTTCCCTCAAGTGGGTCAACAAGTGCTTTGACAGAAAGCTGTCTTGATTTGGGGATCTTGTAGGTCTCTCTGATCAATATCTCAATGTGGGTAGCAAAAAAAAAAAAAAAATCTAGGATACTGGGAGTTATAAGCCAGAGACAGAAAAACCATTATTTTAAGCTTAGGGTTCATCCCACCCTCACTGAAGCCCTACTTTTCAGGTGCTGTGCCCTTAATCCTTTTGAGCATTGTATTATTTAGGCTATCTCCAAGGATAAAGTTTTCTATGACATCATCTCATTTTGGATTTAATTTTGTGTTTACTTTCCCCCCTCCCCTTCCCCTGCCCTCAAACCTTTTTATCCATGTTGGCTGGGCCTAGAGTCACCTATCAGGTATGTCAGCAACTCGAGCAGGTCCAGGTAACCACAGATAAATGACACCATGCAGCATTTGTCTTTCTGATTGCTCTTTCCCCACATCCTTGCCAACGTTTTTCATCATTAGATTTTTAGTGATGCCATCCTCACTGGAGTAGGGTGGAATCTCATGGTAGTCTCAGGGTGGCCTCGAACTCATGGTGATCCTCCTACCTCTGCCTCCCAAGTGCTGGGATAAAAGGTGTGCACCACCACGCCCACTCATTGGATTTTTTTAATGGTTGCTATTTTTACTGGGGTAAGGTGGAATCTCATAGGTGTTTTCTTTTGCATTTCCCTATGGTTAGGGATGTTGAACATTTTCTTACATGCATGTTAGTCATTTGAATTCTTCCTCTGAGGACTTCCTATTCAATTTTCTGCCCCATTTTTGGAGTGGTTTGTTTGATTTTTTATTGTTTAGATTTTTTTTGAGTTCTATGTAGATTCTAGATACTAGGTTTCTGTCAGTGGTACAGGTGGTGAAAATTTTCTCCCATTCAGTGGTAATGTATTGGCTCTGCTTATGGTATGTTTGTCTGTGCAAAAGCTTTTTAGCTTTATTGGTTGTGCAACTGTTTAATTTCCTGGGCTACTGGAGTTTTGTTCAGGATGTCTTTCCCCACTCATATCAAGGAGAGTGCTTCCTATTTATTTTTCTTCCAGTAGGAGAAGTGATTTAGGTCTTATACTGAGGTCTTTAATGCATTTGGATTTGATTTTTGTGTATGGACAGATGAATCAGTATAGTTTCATTTTTCTACATATGGTCATGCAATCTGTCCAACAGCATTTGTTGAAGATGCTGCCTTTTATCCAGTCCACATTACTGGCACCTTTATCAAAGATTAAGCAGATGTAGTTACTTGACCTAAGGCCTGAGTCTTCAATTCTGTTACATTGGTCTATGTTTCTGTTCTTATTTCAGTACTATGCTGCTTTTGTCATTATAACTTTATAATATAGCTTTAACTTGGGTATAGTGATGCCTCCAGAGGTGTTTTTTTTTTTTTTTTTTAACTGAGGATATGTTTGAATATCTGAGGCCTGCTGTTATTCCATATGAATTTTGGGATCATTTTTTCTACTTCTGTGAAGAATGATGCTGGTATTTTTATTGGTGTTACATTAAATCTGTATATTGCTTTTGGTGGAAATGCTGTTTTCACAATATTAATTCTACCTATCCAGGAGAATGGGAGGTCTTTCCATTTTCTCAAGTCCTCTTTCTTGACTGAAAAAAATATATTTTCATTATATAGGTCTTTCACATCCTTGGTTAGTGTTATTCAAAGGTATTAAGATAACATTTCTTGAAACCCTTGCAGCATCTATGAATAAAATGAAAAAAATATATAACGTGATATAATTAAACATATGTAAACACAAATAAGACAAAAATGGAGTAAAATGAATATGTAGGATATCTCCTATAATTTGCAAAACCTCTTGTTAATTTATTCAGAAAATTTAATTCAGAACCCTCAAATAAGCTAAAAAAAGCATGCTCCTTTTTTTTTTTTTTTTTTTGGTTTTTCTTTTTCTTTTTTTTTTCTCCATTTTTATTAATATTTTCCATGATAACAAAAAAAATTCCATGGTATTACCCTCCCCCCTTTCCCCTTTGAAATTCCATTCTCCATCATATCCCCTCCCCATCTCAATCTTTCTACTTACATATATACAATACCAACCTAATAAAAGCCCTCCTCCCTTTCTTTCTCTTCCCTTTCTATCTCCTTTTTTAACTTACTGGCCTCTGCTACTGAGTTTTTTCCTTCTCACACAGAAGCCCAATCATCTCTAGCTAAGATCCACATATGAGGGAGAACATGTGGCGCTTGGCTTTCTGGGCCTGGGTTACCTCACTTAGTATAATTCTTTCCAGATCCATCCACTTTTCTGCAAATTTCATAACTTCATTTCTCTTTACTGCTGAGTAAAACTCCATTGTATAAATGTGCCACATCTTCATTATCCACTCATCAGATGAGGGACATCTAGGCTGGTTCCATTTCCCAGCTATTATAAATTGAGCAGCAATAAACATGGTTGAGCAAGTATCTCTAAGGTAATGAGATGAGTGCTTAGGATATATGCCTAGGAGAGCTATAGCTGGGTCATATGGTAGATCAATCTTTAGCTGTTTTAGGAACCTCCACACTGATTTCCACAATGGCTGGACCAGATTGCATTCCCACCAACAATGTAGAAGGGTTCCTCTTTTTCCACATCCCCGCCAACATTTATGATCATTTGTTTTCATGATGGTAGCCAATCTGACAGGAGTGAGATGGAATCTCAATGTAGTCTTAATCTGCATTTCCCTGATGACTAGGGATGTAGAACATTTTTTTAGATGCGTATATGCCATTCGTATTTCTTCCTTTGAGAATTCTCTATTTAGCTCCATTTCCCATTTTTTGATTGGTTTGTTTGATTCCTTATTATTTAACTTCTTGAGTTCTTTGTATATCTTAGATATTAATCCTCTATCAGATGTATAGCTGGTGAAGATTTTTTCCCATTCTGTAGGTTGCCTCTTTGCTTTCTTCACCGTGTCCTTTGCAGTGCAGAATCTTTGTATTTTCATGAGGTCCCAGTGGTTAATCTGTGGTTTTATTGCCTGAGCAATTGGGGTTGTATTCAGAAAGTCTTTGCCAAGACCAATATGTTGAAGGGTTTCCCCTACTTTTTCCTCTAGCAGTTTCAGAGTTTCAGGTCTGATGTTAAGGTCCTTAATCCATTTGGACTTAATTCTTGTGCACGGAGAAAGAGAAGAATCTATTTTCATCCTTCTACAGATATATATCCAGTTTTCCCAACACCATTTGCTGAAGAGGCTGTCTTTTCTCCAATGAGTATTTTTGGCATTTTTATCAAATATCAGGTGGCTATAACTACATGGGGTTACATTTGGGTCCTCTATTCTGTTCCATTGATCTACGAGTCTGCTTTTGTGCCAGTACCATGCTGTTTTTGTTACTATGGCTCTGTAGTATAGGTTAAAATCAGGTATGGTGATACCACCAGCCTTATTTTTGTTGCTCAGTATTATTTTAGATATTCGAGGTTTTTTGTGATTCCAAATGAATTTTTGGATTGTTTTTTCTATTTCCGTGAAGAATGCCTTTGGAATTTTGATGGGGATTGCGTTAAATGTGTAGATTGCTTTTGGTAAGATTGCCATTTTCACAATATTGATTCTTCCAATCCAAGAACAAGGGAGGTTTTTCCACTTCCTAGTGTCTTCTGCAATTTCTCGCTTGAGTGTTTTAAAGTTCTCATTGTATAGATTCTTTACTTCCTTAGTAAGGTTTATTCCAAGGTACTTTATTTTTTTTGATGCAATTGTGAATGGGAGTGATTCTCTGATCTCATCCTCTGTGTGTTTGTTGTTAGCATATATGAAGGCTACTGATTTCTGTGTATTTATTTTGTATCCTGCTACATGACTGTAGGTTTTTTACAGCTCTAACAGTTTGCTAGTAGAGTCTTTAGGGTCCTTTATATATAGAATCATGTCATCTGCAAATAATGATAACTTGACCTCTTCCTTTCCGATTTGTATCCCTTTTATGCATGTCTCTTGCCTTATTGCTATGGCTAAGACTTCCAGAACTATATTAAATAAAAGTGGGGACAGTGGACACCCTTGTCTTGTTCCTGATTTTAGTGGAAAAGCATCCAGTTTTTCCCCATTTAGTAATATGTTGGCTGTAGGCTTATCATAAATAGCCTTTATTATATTGAGATATGTTCCTTCTATTCCCAGTCTCTGTAGGACTTTTATCATGAAGGGATGTTGGATTTTGTCGAATGCTTTCTCTGCGTCTAATGAGATGATCATGTGATTTTTGTCCTTCAACCCATTTATATAATGTATAACATTTATAGATTTGCGTATGTTGAACCATCCCTGCATCTCTGGGATAAAGCCTACTTGGTCAGGGTGAATGATCTTTCTAATGTATTCTTGTATTCTGTTTGCCAATATTTTGTTGAGAATTTTTGCATCTATGTTCATGAGGGAGCTTGGTCTGTAATTTTCCTTTTTTGTTCTATCTTTGCCTGGTTTTGGTATCAGAGTGATGCTGGCTTCATAGAAGGAGTTTGGTAGAATTCCTTCTTTTTCTATTTCATGGAAAAGCTTAAGAAGTAATGGTGTTATCTCTTCCCTGAAGGTCTGGTAAAATTCAGCAGTGAATCCATCTGGGCCTGGGCTTTTTTTAGTTGGGAGATTTTTGATAACTGTTAGGATCTCCATGCTTGTTATAGGTCTATTTAAGTGATTAATCTCATCTTGATTTAATTTAGGTAGGTCATATAAATCAAGGAAATCATCCATTTCTTTCAGATTTTCATACTTTGTGGAGTATATGTTTTTATAATATGTCCCTATGATTTTTTGATTTTCTCTGGCATCTGTCGTGATGTTACCTTTTTCATCTCTAATTTTATTAATTTGTGTCTCTTCTCTCTTTCTTTTGGTCAGATTTGCTAAGGGTTTATCAATCTTGTTTATCCTTTCAAAGAACCAGCTCTTTGTTTCATTAATTCTTTGTATTGTTTTTTTGGTTTCTATTTCATTAATTTCTGCCCTAATCTTTATTATTTCTTCCCGTCTACTGATTTTTGGTTTGCCTTGTTCTTCTTTTTCCAAGGCTTTAAGGTGAAGCATTAGGTCATTTATTTGCGACCTTTCTAATTTCTTAATATAGGCACTTAAAGCTATAAATTTACCTCTTAGAACTGCCTTCATTGTGTCCCAGAGATTTTGGTATGTTGTGTTCTCATTATTGTTTGACTCTATAAATTTTTTGATTTCCTTCTTGATTTCTTCATTGACCCATACATCATTTAGTAATGTATTGTTTAGTTTCCATGATTTTGTGTATGCTCTATATCCTTTCTTGCTATTGATTTGTAGTTTGATTCCATTGTGGTCAGATAGAATGCAAGGAATTATTTCAATTTTCCTGAATTTGTTAAGATTTGCTTTGTGTCCTAATATATGGTCTATTTTAGAGAATGATCCATGTGCTGCTGAAAAGAATGTATATTCTGCAGCATTTGGATGAAATGTCCTGTATATGTCTGTTAGGTCCATTCCTTCTATGACCTCGTTTAGTCCAGATGCCTCTCTGTTTATTTTTTCCCGGGATGACCTGTCAATTGATGAGAGTGGGGTGTTAAAGTCACCAACTACCACTGTGTTTGGTGTTATCTGTGACCTTAGTTCTAACAGTGTTTGTTTGATGAATTTGGGAGCCCCCATGTTAGGTGCATATATGTTTAGGATTGTAATGTCCTCCTGTTGGAGTGTGCCCTTAATCAATATAAAGTGACCTTCCTTATCTTTCTTGACTAATGTTGGAGTGAAGTCTGCCTTGTCAGCTATTAGGATAGCAACCCCTGCTTGCTTTCTGGGTCCATTTGCTTGAAACACCGTTTTCCAACCTTTCACCCTAAGATAATGTCCATCCTTTGTAGAAAGGTGAGTTTCTTGGAGACAACAAATTGTAGGGTCCTGCTTTTTAACCCAGTCTGCAAATCTATGTCTTTTGGTTGGAGCATTGAGGCCATTGATATTAAGAGATATTATTGAAAGATGTGTATTTATGCTTGCCATTTTTTTTTTTTTTTTTTTTTTTGTGGTTCTGGTTCTACCTTTGCTCTCTTATATTAACTAGTATTTGAGTGTTGTTTGCTGTTTTCCAGGTTCCTTATATGTGTGTTTTTCTTTCTCTTCGGCATGGAGGATTCTTTCAAGTATTTTGTGTAGAGCTGGTTTTGTCTTCAAATACTCCTTTAGCCTGCTTTTGTCATGGAATGTCCTTATTTCTCCATCTATTTGAATGGATAGTTTTGCAGGATAAAGTAGTCTTGGTTGACAGTTGTTATCTTTCAGAGTTTGGAATACTTCACTCCAAGCCCTTCTGGCTTTGAAAGTTTGTGTTGAGTAATCTGCTGTGATCCTGATGGGCTTGCCTTTGTAGGTAACTTGATTTTTCTCTCTAACTGCTTTCAATATTTTTTCTTTGGATTGTGTGTTTGGTAGTTTGATTATAATATGGCGAGGAGAGGTTCTTTCCAGGTTTTGTCTGGCTGGTGTTCTAAATGCTTCCTGTATCTGCATTGGCACCTCTTTCCCAATTTGGGGGAAGTTTTCTTCTATGATTTTGTTGAAGATGCCTACTATACCTTTGGATTGAAATTCTTCTCCTTCTACTATACCCTGAATTCTTATATTTGATCTTTTCATAGTGTCCCGAATATCTTGAAATTCCCATTCATACTTTTCTATTAGTTTGTCTTTCTCTTTGTTGGATTGTATTAGATCTGCCACCTGGTCTTCTAGCTTAGATATTCTGTCCTCTCCTTCATCCATTCTACTGGTGAGATTTTCTACAGAGTTTTTTATTTCATTAACTGTGTTCTTCATTGCTAGTAATTCTGACTGGTTTTTCTTCATTATTTCTATTTCCTTATTTATGTCTTGTATTGATTTCTTTATTTCGTTAAATTGGTGTCCTGTATCTTCTCTGATTCCTTTGATTTCTTCTTTGAGTTCATTGAACATATTTACAATCATTCTTTTGAAATCTTTCTCAGGCATTTTCTCTAACTCGTTTTCACTAGAGGTCATTTCTGAAGCATTGATGCTTTTTGGTGGATTTATATTGCCTTGGTTTTTGGTGTTTCTTGTGTTATAATGTATATATTTTTGCATCTTGGATTAAGTTACTGCTTAGATTTTCCAGTCAGCTGGGTATCCTTTGCTGTATCTATTGATCTGATATTGTATATCTTCTATGTAGGAGATTAAGATGTTAGGTGTGGCTCTTACCACTCTCAGAGTATCTAGACACGTGGTCCTAGGGGTTAAGTTTGCCTGCTGTGGGGGTATTCAAATAGGTTGAGTGGAATAAAATACAGGTGTATTCTAAAATTTAACTAAACCCTATACACATTCAGTCAAGAACAGCACCGAGCATTTATGCAAGATTAGGTATTATAAAAACCAGATCCTCTATCAACAAAGAAGTTAAGATTTCTGGTCTGTTGAGGGATCCAAGTCAGCTTGTGACCAGGTGAGACCCTTCCCTGGTTCAATCCCAGTTACCTCTTTGGATGCTTTTGGTCTCAGTCAAGTTGCTGGCTGGGATGTTGGGCCGCTGTTCTGCTTTCTGGAACTGGGTACTGGCTTTTCCTGTGGGGCAAACCAAGCCTGGCAACTGTGGCCCTGCAGATTGGCGCCCCTGATGCTGGATCCCCGCTGCTGCCGCTGGAGCTGCCGCTGCTGGGACCACTGCTGCTGGATCCGCCACTAGAGATGCCGCTGCTGGGTCTGCCCCCGCTGATCCGCTGGAGCTGCCGCTGCTGGGTCCACCGCCTCTGATCCGCTGGTGCTGCCGCTGCGGGATCCGCCTCTGCCGCTGAAGCCGCTGGAGCCTCCGCTGCTGGATTCGCTGCCCTGAAGCCGTTGTGGCCGGTACCAGAGCAGCTGATGGTGTTTTGGGGGCTGGAGTCACGGCTTCCACGGCCGCTTCCGGCTTCCACCGCCGCTTCCGCTGCCGGGGTCTGAGCCGCCGCTGTTGGATCCCTAGTCGCCACTGCCGGAGCCCGTGATGCAGCTGCCGGTGCCCGTGCTGCCGCTGCCGCTGCCAGAGTCTGAATCGCCGCTACCGGGTCCCGAGGTGCCGCTGCCGGAGCCCAAGTTGCCGCTACCGGGTCCCGAGCTGCCGCTGCCGGAACCCGAGCTGCCGCTACCGGGTCCCGAGCTGCCGCTGCCGGAGCTGCTTCGGCCTGCCCGTGTGGGCTCTGGATATCTCCTACTTCTCCGCTGCTGTTTTAATCTCTTATACACCTCTCTTGTGTATTTTGCTGGGTTTTCTTTGGCTTTTTCTCCCCTAGGCTGCTTAGGCGTGGTTCCTATGCCGCCATCTTGACCGGAAGTCTCGCATGCTCCTTTTTTTAAAAAAAAATTTATTTATTTATTTGAGAGTGACAGAGAGAAGGAGGCAGAGAGAGAGAGAGAGAGAGAGAGGGAGAGAATGGGCGTGCCAGAGCTTCCAGCCTCTGTAAACGAACTCCAGATGAGTGTGCCCCCTTGTGTATCTGGCTAATGTGGGTCCTGGGGAATTGAGCCTCGAACCGGGGTCCTTAGGCTTCACAGGCAAGCACTTAACTGCTAAGCCATCTCTCCAGCCCAAGCATACTACTTTTATTAAAATGCTTGAAAGTAGGATATTGTAACATAATAGCATTTACTCAGTTTTACCAACATATACCCAGGTCTGGTATAATGTATGTAAAGTTGATTATTATATCTTATGCATAAACATGGTACAATATTGGTGGCTTCTTTCATACCTCATCCTTTCATAGACCCTTTGATATAATACTACACTTCTCAGCAAGTTCCTTGTTCCTTTTGCCATCATATCATATCTTCTCTTCCTGCCATATGGTAAGTACCAGCCTCATTTTACCTTCATGACTTAACATCAATACTCTACTTTTTTAATAAAATGTTTAGTATTATTATTATTATCAACATATTTCTCATTAATATATCATGGTTGGGTACGCCCTTTATCTCTCATTCTTGCCACTATTCCATTGCGGCCCCTCCTCTGTGAGGTTGCAAGTATTCCCTATGAGGTTGTGGATTATGTGTTGTGGGAGCAGCAGTTACTTATTTTGAACGGGAGGGAATGCCTCTGACACAATGTCTCAACCTGTGGCTCTTTCCAGCCCCTCTTCTGCAAAATTCTTTGAGCTATGGTGGGTGAATTTTAAGTCTACTACAGTGATGAGCCATTGGGAACCTCTGGATGTCTGCTTTGGTGAGTGCTGAGTAGCTTCAGGGTCTGTCTTCTTCATCCTGGTGCTGATTATCAGGTTTACCATGGAATCAGTACTCTTGTTCATCTTCCCGGTTCCTCTGTGATTTCAGCTGTGGCTTGGCTGAAGTGTAAGAGGTAGTTAATCTTCTCTGGTCTCACTACCTCCTGAAAAAGAAGAACAAATTCTACAACAGAGAGTAAAGTTAGCATAGTTTAAATGGGATGAGAATTATCAATTCAGGGAGAGTCTGGTGTATGTAACCTGTCTTTTAGCCAAAGATTAGTGAGAGCTTGACACTGGAGAACATAATCTTTGTCTCCATAGAATTATGATCTAGTTCCCAATTCCAGATATGGGTTCCTGTATACTGAGCAGATCTCTTAGCCAATCAGCAGACTATTGGTTATCCACTGAGGCTATATGCCACTATTGCACTGGCATATACATCCTGTCAGAATGTTTGCTTCTACTTTTTACAATACTATTCTGCCTACATTTCTTCTGAGGACATTTTCTGAGCTTGACCAAGTGCGATGTGTAGAAAAATTCAATCAAGCCAACTAATAACCACTTAGAAAGGACTAAAGTAAAATAGAATGGATTCCAATATTGTCTTTCATAGCTACAAGATAGGTAGTTTATAGGTATTTACACTTATGAAATCATTAAACAAACACAATAAAATTGTGGCAGTAAGAAAATATGATGATATGTTTCAGAAGTTGTCTAGCTACAATGATGTATGGTAAATTTCCTCAGAAACCACTTAGTAATTAGTCATGCCATCTCTATTATTTCTACTATATGAAAATAACTTTAACTTTTAAAAGTCTATATTTACATCTTGATCATTCATAGGGTCAAAGCCTAATGATCATGAACAAAACCCCAGTACTTGAATTTAAAAAGCAGTATTAGCACCACACATACTGTTATTCCAGCAAAAAATATTTTTCTTATGCAAGAAATATAACAAGACCAACCATTTTCTAGAGACCCAGGATCCAAGACTTACTGCCTCAGAAGTGAACACAATGGCATGAACGAAGTTTGAAAGCAGTGAAAATAAGTGTGAATTAGACAATGTATTTCTACCACTACATGAAGTACTAACACTGTCAAAAATGTTTGCACTTGGTGAATATTTCACTGTATATGTATTGTAGAATTGATTTCCAGATTTAATGCAATACAAATAAAAATACCAGGATCATTCTTCCCAGAGATTGAAAAAATGATTTCAAAATTCAAATGAAATGACAATATGCCTTGGATAGCCAAACACACACACACACACACACACACACACACACACACACACACACACGCACAAATAAATAAATAAATAAATAAATAAATAAATCATCTTCCAGTATCACCATACCCAATCTAAAGCTATATTACAAAGCCATAGGTGACAAAAACAACATGGTACTGGAATAAAACAGAAGAAAAGAAACAGAGACAAATGGAACAGAATTGAACACCCATGCCTTAGGTCAAGTAATTACACATGAATGATTTTTGAAAAAGGTACTAATAATGTAGACTGGACAAAAGATATCATCTTCAACAAATGGTATCAGACAAATTGGATGACCATATGTAGGAATATGAAATTAGACCCACTAATTTCACCCTACACAAAAAATCAAGTCCAAATAGATTAAAGACCTCAATATAAGACCTGAAACTCTTCAACTACTGGAAGAAAAAATAGGAGGCACTTTCCATGATATGGGACTGGTAACAGATTCCTGAACAAAACCCCAGTATCCCAGAAAATTTAACAATCACTCAACCAACGGCATCTCATGAAGCTAAAAAGCTTTTGCACAGACAAACATACCATAAGCAGAGCCAATACATTACCAACTGAATGGGAGAAAATCTTCACCAGCTGTAGCACTGACAGAAGCCTAATATCTAGAATCTACAAAGAACTCAAAAAAACTAAACTATAAAAAAAATCAAACAACTCACTCCAAAAGTGGGGCAGAGAACTAAATAGGGACTTCTCAGAGGAAGAATTACAAATGACTAACACACATGTAAGAAAATGCTCAACATCCCTAACCATTAGGGAAATGCAAATGAAAACAATATGAGATTCCACCTTAACCCAGTAAAAATAGAAAGCATTAAGAAAATCAAATGAGCCGGGCATGGTGGTGTACGCCTTTAATCCCAGCACTCAGGAGGCAGAGGTAGGAGGATCACTGTGAGTTTCGAGGCCACCCTGAGACTACATATTCCAGGTCAGCCTGGGCTAGAGTGAGACCCTATGTCGAAAAACAAACAAACAAGCAAACAAAACAAAATCAAATGATAACAAATTTTGGTGAGGGTGTGTAGAAATAGGAACCCCCATTCACTGTTAGTGGGAATGTAAGCTGGTACAACCAGTATGGAAGTCAATATGGAGATTCCTGAAAAGGATGAATGTAGTGTTACCAACAGATCCTGCTATTCCTTTACTGAGCATTTACCCTAAAAGCTCCACATCTCAGTTCAGAAATATTTTCTCAACCATGTTTATAGCTGCTTACTTCATAATAGCTAAAACTGGAATCAACCCACATGCCCATCCATTGGATGAATGGATATCCAAGATGGAGTATATCTACATGATGGAATTTTACTCAGTAGTAAGAAAAAAGAACACAATGAAATTTGTAGAAAAATGATTGAACTTGAAACAGGTCATTCTAAGTGAAATCACACAATCACAGAAATACAACCGTCATATAGTCTTACTCATCTGTGGTTCTTAACCTGAATCAGCCTGAGTTACTGATACATCTGAATAGCATCTTGAAGCTTCAACAAGAGGGAGGGCAGGGCTTGCAGGAAGGGAAAATGTGGGGGGAGGACACACCCAACTGAACTGGTACTATAGAATCCTATATCCTGGAAGTTAGACTAAAAGGTGGAACCCTCAAGAGGAACTTTGGGGGGGGGACACCTGAGTCAAAGGGCCCCGGAGAGGTGAGATGAAACCTAACCGTAAATTTCTCCTGTTTCTCTTTCTTCTCTGCTTTTTGTTTTTCTCTTTTTCCTTTTCCTTTGGTAGTTTCCTGTAATTCCCTGTACCAGGATGTGGTTTACAACTGGAGATTACTTTTCAACAGACTGCTAAGATTGCATTCAATAGTTTTCTGTTAAAAAATTCTAAGCAAATGGAAATGAAATAAGAATTAATGGTTTAAAGGTAAAGAGGTTAGGAAATAGATGAAAGTATATAAAAGCTTTAAAATATGAGAGTAAAGAGAGCACACAATTTTGTCCAGAAACTTTTGGGTTTGTGTTCCTTATATGTTTAGTGATTGTGATTCATACTCAATGAAGCGGAATATATCTTGGAAATAACTATTGAAAAGAAAAGAGTTTGGAATTACTTGTTCCAAATTATGCATTTATATCAAAATATAGAAAGTTCTATATTGTGTACATTGTGTACAAGGCATTTTAAGCTAAATGGACATTACATGAAAACAAATGCTTCTTAATTATTGTTTTAAATAAATCTTTCATAATTTGGTTTCAATATATTTTGCATTCAACAAAATCTAATCTTTGATTGGGAAAAATATATTGCACGATGACAGATAAATTTGCTGGCCACTGTTTCACTTGTGGAAACAGATTTAGCTTGTGAGAAACAGATCCTTTGAAGCTTCCTCACAGCAGAGCTTTGTGCTACAGTGGCAATTGTGGAATCTAGAAACATGTGTATCATAAATATCCCTAACAGGGAAGGTGACTTCTTGACACTTTTAATGCTTAAATCAACAGGAGTAATATAAATGTTTTTATCATCAAAAATCTAATTCAAACTATAGATCCTGCATGATTCCTAATAAAAAAGCATGCAATTTTATCCAGAAATATATCATGGTGAACATCTACAAATATGCCTAGTCTTCAAACTAAACTATGATTATCATTTTTATATTTATTCAGAAATGACAGTAGGATATTTGCCATGGTTTCTTTGTTATGAATTAGCATTGTGCTTTCCATAATAGACTCAAGAACTGTACAAAAATATTTTTCATTTCATTGTGAAGTGAAAATAAAACAATCTTATTAAGTAAAGCATGTTATAATGAGTAGGGAGCAACTGGGGTAACATAACTATATGGTGGGCAAGGCTTCAATGATAGCTACAAAGTAAGTACAGTCCTGAATTGAATGGTTTTTGGTCAGATACTTTAAAGTAAACAAATTTGTCACAATAAAATAATATTTCTTCAAGTCTTTCACTAACCTTAAGTCACCTCCTTCTAAGAGTAAAGAATCATAGAAAATCAGGCATTCCTAATGATATGAGGGAAACCATCTGGTGTTATACTGAATACAGACCTGAGGAGAGTTCTTCTTTAACCCGTGTTCCTTGAAAACATGTTCTCCCATCCTCAAGTCTTTGAGGACTGTTGATACATCTTTCAATACTGACTTGTACTTCAATCCCATGGTACTCTGAGATCAGGTATTGTTTTATTTCTATCCATTTTAATTTATTAACTTGTGTTTTGTGTCCCAGCTTATGTTCATTTTGTTACACTTTCCTGTGAGCTTGATAAGTATGTATATTCTGCTGTTGTTCAATGAGGTTCTCTATAGCTGTTCACTATGTCTAGTTGACTAGCCACATTATGAAGTTTAGTTATATTCAACTGACTTTCTTCTCTGGATATTTTCATTTTCAGTGATGGATTCTGACTTTTCCATTGTGACAGGAAATTCATATATTTATTCTTGAAATTCCATCAGATTTTGCCTCTTGTATTTTGGTGATCCTTTTGAAGACATCCGTATTCATTCTGTATATGCCATATTAGAAAAATGATCCCTTTTCCACTTAATCAAGGGATGTTCTCAAGCAATACTTCTAACAGGTAACTTCTGCAATGTAGGGGCAAAGAGATATCATTTCGGGGTACCTAGTCTTTTAACCTTTTTATTTTAGAAAGACTTAAAATTTCTTTGTAAAGTCATTACAGGTTTTTGGAGTGGATGATTTTCAACTAGAGAAGATCTTGATAAATTGTCCTGTCATTGAAGAAATATAATGAATATACTTTACTTATAAATATTTAATTTCAGCCCTGTCCATACAAATACTTACAAAACTTTTATTTTCAGCTTGGATGTGCCTCCAATTATTCAGTCATATCATTCAACATTTCACACTACTCACTTTCCCATTTCCTATTACTTATTTTTGGTAGTCACTGCTACTTCATATACAGACTGTCTAAGATGTGTTCACCATTATCTTCTCACCATCACTAGACCTGTCCTCCTACACTTACTTTTCTGATTCATTGCCATTCTTAGTCACTCACATACAAAAATTCAGTCATATTTTCTCCTTGTAGCTCATGTGGATAGCACATTATCACAATGCAATTATTGCATAATTTTTATCCCCCTTTACATTTGCACTATCAACATAACTATGATGAATGGCATTACTGAGCTAGTATTACAGTTTCTTATATCTATTTGTCTATATTATTGGTACTTGCCTGACTCCCCACCATTCATCTTAGATAAGGTAGGGATCCCTCAAAATCTCTGGGGTTGTGTTACAGAATCTCTATTGATATCACAATCCCTTATGCACAGTGCTGTAAACTGGGTATGGTGATGCATGCTTGTAATTCCTGAAGTAAGAAGTTTGAACCAAGAGGATTAGGAGTTCAAGGCCAATCTGGGCTACAAGAGACCCTAGCTCAGAAAAAAAAAAATATGTTGTATTATATATCTATCAAATACACTAAATCATCTCTAAGTTACTTATTTTTAATAGAATGAAAATACTACAAACTAGATATATTGCAATCTTTAAGAAATAATGGGTAGAAAATAAGTTCTTACATGTTATATTTTCACATATTTTTATCTGAATTTAGTTGACTTTCTGGAGGCAGAGACCTTATGTAAAGTGGACTGACTGATTGGACTAACAAGTAACTAAAACATACTGTTGTCAGCAAATGACTATTTTGTCAAATTACTTAAATTGCCCAGTCTCTCAAACTACAGAATATATTACATCCTTTGATAGATGTAGTATTTATTCTCTCTAACATTTTCAACCAGAGCCAGTAATTAAACCCAATTTTTTCAGAACTGGTTTGTGTTAGTTTATGTCTATGGATATATCCTATTTCTTTTGTTAAGTTGACCATCAAACACTCCAGATTTATTAAATGCTATTCAAATCCTTAAGTCTTACTTTATGTGCTAAAGATTATGGTGATGATTTCTTTCAGTTAATTTAATTTGAAAGTGTGTGTGTGTGTGTGTGTGTGTCTGTGTGTGTGTGTGTATTGGTACTACAGAGTATCTTTTCTCTGCAAATGAATGCCCATCCTCCTTTACATAGATGGCTGGAAATGGGACCCAGGCTAGCAGGCTTTGTAAGCAAGTGCCTTGAACAGTACTCCCCAGTCCCCACAGTGACCATTTCATCTTCAAAATTACCATTTTCATTGCACTTTCCCCTTTTCATTTCTGAATATGGGATCTCAGGTTATGAAGCATTTTGCCCATATATGCATGTATTAGTTTATCATTACAATTACCAATGTAAGATGAAAGAACATTTCATTTTTCACTGCTTTTCATGAGCATTTTGTAGCATGTTTAGACATGGCAGAAACACTGTTTTATTATTTTAATTTTCTGTTTCTGTTTTTAGGGTTGTTGTTATTAATGATTATGACTGTTCTGTGAAATAAACTTGAAAGTATGAAATCTCTAATCACTGTTAAAGATTAAGGGGGGAATTTGGGTGTTATTTAGATGATATTAAATCAGTGACTCATGGCTTCCTGAACTCTAAAGCATTAGTCACAGCTCTGTTCCTATGTGATGTTTAGTGTTAGACACAAATCACTCATGAAGTCTCATCTGAAGTACAGCCATAGCCTAATATTTAGTCTGATATATATATATGTGTGTGTGTGTGTGTGTGTGTGTGTGTGTACTTCCTTCCTTTTTCCAACTTATTACATATAGAGACCTTTGTATTAAGAAAACATTAAAGTAAAAACATGAATCAGAAAAATCTTTTTTTGTAAAAAAAAAAAACTCTACACATATTTTCCTTTCCATTGCATAGAGATTCAAGAAAGGAGTGGCAGAGGCTGAGAAAGAGAAAAAGAAGAGAGATAATATAGAATTTTTAGAATCCTTGTCTTAATTGTACACATTATATTATGTGACAATTGAAATATTCCTGAGAAATGACTCGGCTAGATTTGGGAAGAGGGCAAGTCCCCAGATAACTAGAGCATCTAGTGCTACATGAGTACTGGGGGCAAGTGACCAACAGCAGTGTGAGCAAGCAGGAGTCTAAGCTACTCAGAAGCAACCAGCCTGACAATAAGGACACACCAGTGCAAGGGTGGCACACAGCCTTGCTGGGAAACCAATGGCTTACTGAGTGGCTAAGAGATTCATTCAGTGGAAAGGAAACCATATCTGGAGCTGGGAACCAGGTCTGAATCCTATAGAGACAAAAAATTATGCTCTCCAAAGTCAAGTTCCCACAAGTCTGTCTAAAATAGGGGATACATCCCTCAAACACTCCCTAAATTAATAACACTTATCCAAGTTAACCTATGCTGATTTCACTCTCCATTGAAGAAACTGTTTTCCTTTTAATGAAGGTAGAGAGATCCAAGGAGATAAACCACCCATCACATATCAGTCAAGGCCCAAGTAAAACCACAGAGGAAGCGGGGTGATGAGAAAGAGTGCTGCTTGCATGGTGAGCCTGACAATCAGCACCAGGGTAAAGGATACAGACCCTCAGGATACTGAACACATACCAGAGCAGAAATCCAGAGGCTCTGGAGAGATCATCACTGAAGTAGACTTAAGACATACACACCAAGGCTCAGGGAATTTTGAGGAAGAGGAGGTAGAAAGATTGTAAAAGACACAGGTTGGGATGCCATGCCCAGAGGCACTGCCTCCCCCAAATAACTGACTTCAGCTCACGTAATCCATGACCCACAACTACATGGGAAATACTAGCAACCCCACTGAGGAAAGCCGATTGTGGAATGGGGACAGGGAGGAGGAAAAAGATGGTATCAACACTTGATGTATCCATACATAGTTTGTTCTCAATAACAATATTTACAAAAAATGTAACAAAAAAAAGAAATAATATTCTCAGAGCCAGGCTGGTGGTACATACCTTTAATTCCAGCACTCAGGAGACAGAGGTAGGAGCCATGAGTTCAAGACCACCCTGAGAATAAATAGTGAATTACAGTTCAGCCTGGACTAAAGTGAGAACCTCCCTTGAAAAACCATATATTATTATTATTATGTTGTGATATTGCATGCACTTGTACTTTTGATAACAAGAGAGGAGAAAGAATCTAAATATGCATTAATATGTAGTCTGTATGGCTCTTCATATATAGCAACAACATTCTCCATATTGCATTTCAATTTCTTTACCTTTAAACTATGATATTGTACTTTTAACATATTGCAATTGTAGGACAGCTTTGGGTAATAACTAGAGAAACAGAATTTGTAATTGGTTTCAGCTGAAAATCATAGGGATTATTTTGTCCAGTTGATGTGGTTAAAGAAGTGCATTAGTATGGTATTAGGATTCTCTAGAGGAACAGAACCAGTAGAATGAATATTTAAAAATGGAGGATTTATTGGATTATCTCACAAGATAAAGGCTCTGCAATTCAACAACAGCTGTCTAGAGACCAAACAGTCAGAGAATCAAGCAGCTGCTTAGTACTCCAGGCTAAGTGCCAACGAGAGTCATAGAACCTGGAGCTTGGGTGTACACAAGATTAGACTCAAGCTGGGAAGTCCTAAAGCCAGGCAACTGGTTGGTTAGTGAGGCTGGAAGCAGACCAGAATCCTAAGGCCCCAATAGCTTCTTAGCAACAGGAGAGTGTGTCAAACACTGGCAAGGGGAAGCTTGTTATAACACATATAAGACCACCCCCAATATTACATCACTTCCAGGATGCTCCAATTGCAAAACTGCCACAAGCTGAAAACCTAATGTACAGAACACATAATTTTATGGGGGATACCTGAATAAAAACACATTCTTCCCCTGACTCCCAGAAACTAATAACCATCCATGATCTAAAAAGCTGTACATTCAGTTTAATTTTAAATGTCCTCATAGTTTTTAGCCATTCCAATGATGTTCAAACATCCCCATATTCAAACATCCCCATATTCAAACATCCCCATAGTCCAAGGTCTTTTAACTGAGTTGTAATAAAAAAAAAAAAAAACATAATGGCACAAAGTAAACTTTCACACTGTCACTCTGCAAGAGATAGTGCAGGGAGCCACATCTAGTCGCCATCACTAGATGGCGCTGGCACTGCAGGAAGCCACATCTAGTCGCCATTACAAGATGGCGCTGGCCTCATGGTGTTCAACTTCATATACGGCAGTGCCTTGGCGCCAACCATGTTCAAGGTATGCGCATGCGCTTGACGCAACCTGTCCTGAGCCTATCCCGTGGCGCCTGGTGGTGGCAAGCAGATAGCAGCCAATCAGTAGGTGCCTCATTGCCTATCCCCTATAAAAGTAGCTGCACATCCCGCCCCCGGGTCCTTCCCCGTCAGCTCTCCTGTTAACCAAGAAGCTCTCCAATAAAGTGTGATCAAGAAGGATCCTCGTGTGGTGATTGTTCTTTTCCCGCTGGTCGGGGGGCTCGCCGCAAAGTGGTGCCGAAAACCCGGGAAGGACCAAAGGAGGATTCAGAACTTGACACACGGAGAGGCAGGCGCCGGTAAGTCATTCTGTCTTTTTCTGTGTCTCAGTCATGTCCGTGTCTGAGGGCCTCGCTGCTCTTGCTGTTTTCTGTTTGTTTTGTCTGGGTCTTTCTATTGTTTTGCGTTTGTTTCTATCTTGCCTAGTCTGCTGATAGCCTGGACCGGTTAAACCCGTGGTAGATAACGCGGCTCTGGTCCTTGGAGCCTCGAGTCAGATAAATCCCCGGTAGATAACGTGGTGCTGGCTGTTAGTTTCACTTCCAGCCTTCCAGCTCGTGATGGGTAATACATCGAGTGCCCGGTATTCTCCCATTGATTTTACTCAGCCTATAAAGGAAGTTTTGAAACAACGTGATCTAAAGATCTCTAATGCCACTATTAAAAATATCGTTAAAGATATTGATGCTGCTGCTCCATGGTTCGCGGTGTCCGGAGATCTCTCATTGCCCTCATGGGAAAAGCTGGGTAAAGACCTTGAGGCGGCTAGGGAGGAGGGTCACTTAGGTCGAGGTACCCTCCCTTTCTGGAGGATGATACATTCTTGTTTACGTTCTGGAAGCCACCCGGACCCACTTCAGGAGGGCCGGAGACGGCTCATACAACATCAGGATAGTTTGTCAGAATCTGATGCAAGTGGGGATAACAAACCCAGATTATATAAGGAAGTACAGGAAAAAAGGGCCAGTCATTTCCCGGGAGGAGTTCCCAATATGGCCAGTCATCTCAAGGAAAAGGTTCCCTGCCATGGAGAGGAGAAGGCACCCCCGTTAGAAGAGAGTAATGAGGGCTCCGGCTGTATGCACAGGAGGGGTGAGGACTTCCCTAGGGCCCCGCCGCAACAGGGGGCTGTGGGGTTATATCCTTCCCTACAGCCGCTGCAACACCTGAGTATACGAGATGATCACGGCAGTAGTTCTGCTTCTGATCAGGAGGGAGAGGAGGACTCCAGTGGGTCAGAGGGACAGGATTTAGAGGAGGCAGCTTTGCATCGTGCTCAGGATCCTCAATTTGTGGGCGGGCGTGTCTGCCCTCCCGCGGTTAGGGGGAGGAGTGCCTTAAAAGAGAAAGTTGGTATTCGGAACCGAGCACCGCCTAGTGCTCTGCCACGCCCTCATGTTCCCCCCCCCCCCCATGTCCCAGCCGAGGATCGCTGCCATTTTGTTAAGCCGCGGACATGGACCCGCCTGGCCTCCGCTTTCCCGGTTTTTTTGAATACCACTACCAATCAAAGAGATTGGGAGCCAATCCTCTATACGGAGCTTAAGGATTTAGTTCAGGCCTGCAAGGATTTTGGACCCACTGCTGACTATTCTCTTATGCTGCTTCGCAGACTCACGCAGCGCACCCTTACTCCTGGTGATTGGTTAGAATTAGCCCGAGCTTGTCTAACGAGAGGGCAATATTT
This sequence comes from Dipus sagitta, assembly GCA_036346955.1. Lineage (NCBI taxonomy): Eukaryota > Metazoa > Chordata > Mammalia > Rodentia > Dipodidae > Dipus > Dipus sagitta. The sequence continues at coordinate 57,692,315 of CM070772.1, forward strand.
GGATTTCAGATCACTGATTTCTGATAAAGCCCAAGAACAAGCTAGACAGAATATTAAGAAAGGGGAATGGGACTGGACTTCTGATATGCTTCTGGGGACTGGTCCCTTTCTTACAGATCAGCTCAATTTCCATCCAGACGTGTATGTCCAAATTAATAACATTCATTATCAGGCTTGGAAGGAGCTCCGTAACAAGGGAGAGGTCGCAGGACAGTTGACTAAGATTGTTCAGGGCCCTACAGAGCCATTTTCTGATTTCTCAGCTAGAATGCTGGACGTGGCAGAAAAGACAATTGGCCTTGCTGACCACACCATGCCGTTTATACAACAGCTAATATTTGAACAGGCCACTAAGGAGTGCAAAAAGGCTATACAATCAGTAAGAAGGGGAACATTGGATGACTGGCTCAAAGCCTGTCGAGAGATAGGGGGTCCTCTGTCTAATGCAGGATTAGCGGCAGCGGTCATAGCTGCCGCTAAGGCTCAACGGACAGGGAATCAAAAGGGCTGTTTCCGATGTGGTCAATTGGGACATTTTAAACGCCAATGTCCTCAGCCGGATGGCCCAGCCCCTGTCCGAGATGCGGGACCGACACAGCGCCCCCCTGGGACTTGTCCTAGATGTAAGAAGGGAAAAAACTGGGCTAATGAATGTAGATCTGTGAGGGATATTAATGGTCTGCCCCTCCCCCCTCTTTCACGTAATCAGGACCAAAAAAACAGGGGGAAGGGCCCACGTCCCCAGGGCCCACAAATCTATGGGGCAATGCAGACACCTCAGGTCCCGGTGACTGTGGCGCCAGGTCCCCCGCTGCCTCAGCCCGGAGAGCAACATCGGGCTCCGCAGGCCTGGACCTCTGTGCCGCCTCCGGACTGGTCCTAACCCCGGAAATGGGCGTCCAAATTTTGGACACGGATGTGTCTGGCCCGTTACGGAGGGACACGGTTGGACTTCTCTTGGGGCGATCCTCTTCTACTCTAAAAGGTCTCTTGGTTCTTCCTGGAGTAATTGATCCGGATTTTACAGGTGTCATTAAGCTCCTTTGTCACTCCCCATTTGGGGCGGTGTCTATAGCCCCTGGGGACCGTATTGCCCAATTGCTGATTTTGCCTTCTAACCATTCTCTATTTCCTGCACTAGATAAGGAAAGGGGTGACAAGAGCCTTGGGTCTACCGGTGTGGACTTGACCTGCTTGTCTTTGGAGTTGGATCAAAGACCCCTTCTGCGCCTGACCATAGAAGGAAGAGAATTCTCAGGACTGGTGGACACTGGGGCAGATAAAAGTATAATAAAATTGGATTCTTGGCCAAAAGCCTGGCCCTTGCAGAGATCAGCTCAGATCTTGCAAGGCTTAGGGTTTGCTAAAACACCACATATGAGTGCAAAGGAGTTAACATGGACCACTACAGAGGGTCAAAAGGGAAAAATCCAACCTTTTGTGTTGGATGTTCCCATTAATTTATGGGGAAGAGATATTCAGACCCAGATGAATCTCCGCTTGACCAATGATTATTCAGAAGCTAGTAAAAACATGATGAAAATTCAGGGCTTTGTTCCAGGCTCAGGTCTAGGGAAGCACCTTCAAGGGCGACCTCAGCCCATCATCCCGGAGGAGAAGTTGGATCGCTTTGGGTTGGGTTTTTCTTAGGGACCACTGAAAATTCTGCTTCCAATTTTGAACAGGTGCCCATACCCTGGATGACTCATAAGCCAGTGTGGGTTCCTCAGTGGCCCCTCTCACAGGAAAAACTGGAAGCAGCCCAGAGGTTAATTGAGGAACAATTGCAGTTAGGCCACCTGGAGCCCTCTATTTCCCCTTGGAACACACCTATATTTGTGATCAAAAAGTCCTCTGGAAAGTGGCGATTATTACATGATTTGAGGGCTGTCAATGCTCAAATGCAGGTCTTGGGCCCAGTTCAGAGGGGCCTGCCAGCGCTTTCTGCTCTCCCCAGGGAATGGCCAGTGATGGTTTTAGATATTAAAGACTGTTTTTTCTCCATACCCCTTTGCCCTCAGGACAGAGAGCGTTTTGCTTTCACATTACCAGCTGTAAATCATGAGAAGCCTGATGCCCGCTTTCAGTGGCGTGTGTTGCCACAAGGGATGTCCAACAGTCCCACTATGTGCCAGCTTTATGTAGACTCAGTGTTATTTGTAGTAAGACAACAGTTCCCCTCTTTACGTATGATCCACTATATGGATGATATCCTACTCACAGCCCCTACCTTAGATGTTTTGCATGTCTCCTTTCAGGAGGTCGTCAAGGCGTTGGAACATAAGGGTCTTTTTATTGCCCCAGAGAAGGTCCAGCAAACGGATTCAGTAAATTTCCTTGGGTCCGTCATTGGCCTTCAGTCTGTGAAACCTCAAAAAATTTGCATCCGTACCTCCCACTTGCATACATTAAATGATTTTCAAAAACTTTTGGGGGACATTAATTGGTTGCGAGGTTTTCTCCATGTCCCCCGTGCAGATTTGTTACCATTGTTTTCCATTTTGGAGGGTGATCCTGAGATTACCTCTCCTCGTGTGCTCACTGAGCCAGCTCGTCAGGCCTTAAACAAGATAGAAAAGGCCCTTATGAAGGCACAGCTTGAACGCTTTGACCCTTCTAGTCCGCTTCTTCTTTGTATCCTAAAAACAAGGGATGTCCCCACGGGAGTGATATGGCAGGACGGCCCTCTTTTGTGGATTCATGGACATTCCTTGGGAGCTCGCACCCTGCAGTACTTCCCACAGTTGGTTGCCCAACAGGCTTGTTTGGGTCTGAAATCGTGCCTAACTCATTTTGCAAAGTTGCCTGATAAGCTTATCATCCCCTATACTAAGGAACAAGTAGAGACTCTATCCGGTACGGTTGATGAATGGAGCATTCTTATGTGCGCTTTTCCAAATCCTATAGATAACCATTACCCAAAAAGCCCCATTCTGTCCTTCGTGGAAAAAAATTTAGTCTATTTTCCCCGGGTCACATCAAAGGGCCCTTTGCCCTCAGTCCCTGCCATTTTCACTGATGGTTCAAAAACAGGTCGCGGAGCTTATATGGTTCAGGGCTCAGAACCTGTGGTGAAGTTCTATAGGCCTGACTCTCCCCAAATTGTGGAATGCATGATTGTCTTGGAGGTGTTTCAGACCTTTGGTAGTCCCTTTAATTTGTTCACAGATTCACAGTATGTGGCTAATGCAGTTGTTGGACTGGAAATTGCTGCCTCTATTCGTTCTGCTAGTCCTGTCTCAAACATTCTTTCTCAAATTCAATCTCTCATTTGGCAACGCTCCTCCCCCTTCTATGTTACCCATGTTCGTGCTCACTCCTTGCTACCAGGACCTATATCTCAAGCAAATGACTTGGTAGACAAAGCCACGCGGATGACCATGTTAGCCATGAGTAGTCCTAAAGATATGGCCACTGAGTTCCATCGGCTGTATCATGTTCCTGCTAACACCTTAAGAAAGACCTTTGCCATTTCTAGGTCCGAGGCACGTGATATTGTTAAGGCTTGTCAATCCTGTGTCACTTTCCTGCCTTCTCCACATGTGGGTGTGAACCCACGGGGCCTAAGACCTGGTGATCTTTGGCAGATGGATGTTACTCATGTCTTGGAATTTGGCAAGCTTAAATACCTGCACGTCTCGGTGGATACTTGCTCAGGAATCATACATGCTTCTCCTCTTGCAGGGGAAAAGGTTACTCATGTAAAAACTCATTGTTTGGAAGCCTGGGCGTCTTGGGGAAAACCGCGACGCCTAAAGACTGACAATGGCCCTGCTTATGCTTCCTCTGGCTTTCGTGCCTTCTGTGCCCAGATGCAGGTTGCCCACACTACTGGCCTACCTTACAACCCACAAGGCCAAGGTATTGTGGAGAGAGCAAATAAAAGTTTAAAAGCTATCCTTTTTAAACAACGAAGGGGGATAGCGGAGAATGCAACCCCCAAGGAGAGAGTCTCCCTAGCACTCTATACCCTTAATTTTTTAGTTTTGGATGTTCATGATAGGTCTGCAGCAGACAGACATTGCCACCAGGGGGCACAAGCACATCCGGAACTGGTCATGTGGAAGGATGTGTTGGATAATAAATGGAAGGGACCGGATCCTGCTTTGGTAAGATCCAGGGGAGCTGTTTGTGTTTTTCCACAGGACCAGGAATCGCCTCATTGGGTCCCGGCCCGGCTAGTCAAGACGCTGACATCAACTCCAGAGGAGAGTCCAGGGGACGAGGATGGCCATCCAAGTACGAGTGCCAAAGATCCTGTGGATGCTGATCCTTATGTGCCTGGAGACCAGTAGAGGAGAATTACGCTGGGGCATCCTGTCTGTTTTCCCCAAGCCCCTGCCCGTTCGCCACACGGCGAGAGTCTTTCCTCGGTTCTTTACTACTCAGAAAGGTCTCAATCTCCCTGCGATTGTTAAAGACCTGACCCTTGCCCCCCTGGGGGAGGCTCGACACTTCGAGGAAAGTGGAAGTCTCTGCTTTACTCTCGCCCGTGAACGTGACTCTTGTATACAACTGGAGATGCAGGCATTTGCTTGGTTTAAGGGGGACAGGAAATGGGGCCCAGTATCTACCTCTCGGAATTCGTCCCACAAACTTTCTAGTCAGCCCTTCTCAGAAGAGGCGATATGGTTCAATGGTACCTTTTTTCGTGGCCGGAGAGGTACTGTGACTCTGCCTCAACCACGCCTGGCACCTCACTGTGTGGGAACTTATGAAGGGGACCTTTGGCCATGGACGGAATGCCAGTCCAGTACTGTGGGCTGGGCAGATGTGGGACGGACCTTTACTTGTTCCCCGAATATGAAAGGGCCTTTTCCTTTAGATTTTTCGTGGACGGAGGGACAATTTCTACAGGATGATACTATGAACCCATTTTCAAAGTGGGTTCTGTGTGGGGTTAATGGTAGCTGCACAGATATGACACCCTTTGTTTTATTACGGGGGGGGGGGGACAGTTGCCCGTAATAATGTGTCTGGAGTGATCCATGAGCTAGAAACGAGCGGATTAATAGTTGATTTCTTAGATAGGACAGTCCCTGGATGGCAATTTGAGAGAGTGTTTGGGGGTGTCACCCGGATAGGAAAGTACTTAGGAAAAAATGCCTCTTATGTCCCCACCCCGGTGTGTGTCCATCCACCATTCCTGTTTGTCCTTAGTAACTTTTCTTTCAGCAATTGTTCTAATGCTTCTTGTCGTTTGTCCCAATGCTGGGACGCAACACTCTATCACAGAGCCATGGTACTTAGGGTCCCCCGTTGGGTCCCCGTGCCTGTAGAGGCCCCTAGTACATTGTCTTTGTTCAGGCATAAGAGAGATTTTGGAATTACGGCCGCTGTTATTGCTGCGGTGGCGGCTGCTGCTGCCGCAGCTACAGCCGCAGGTGTAGCCATGGCTTCTTCAGTTCAAACCGCCTCTACCTTAAATACCTTGGCTTCTTCCACAGCTGCCGCCTTAGACACACAATCAAATTTAAATTCCCAACTCAAAGGTGGCATTATGATCCTAAATCAAAGGGTGGACCTAGTTCAGGAGCAAATTGATGTTCTTTGGCAAATCGCTCAGTTGGGATGTGAATGGAAATTTAATGCATTATGTATCACTAGTGTTCAATATGAAAACTTTACAAGAGCAGCAAATCTGTCAAAGCAACTGTCCTTGTACTTGGCAGGGAATTGGTCCCTAGATTTTGATGCGGAATTGGAAGAACTAAGAAAAGCTATTGTTATGATCAATTCCACGCGAGTGGACCTTAGCCTGGCTGAGGGTTTTACCTCTTGGCTTTCCTCTGCCTTTTCCTTCTTCAAGGAGTGGGTAGGGGTAGGGATGTTTGCAGTTTGCTGCCTTGGAGGCTGTGTGCTGTGCCTCTGGTTGATTTGTCGCCTGCAAGCCCAGACCAGGCGGGACAAGGTAGTTATTTCTCAAGCACTTGCCGCTTTGGAGTGTGGATCCTCCCCCCAGATTTGGCTGTCGGCCCTGAAAAACACCTAGTTCTTCCTTGGCCCCTGCCCCCTTAGGGCCTGAGGTGCCCATTACACTAGGATGAACAGAAGGTTGGTGTTGGGAACACGACATTTATTGGCGCTCAGGCTATGAGACAAAGTACTGCACATGAGGTATGCTCTTAGCAGCCTCATGGAGGGCATGTTTGATTGCATATGGGTTGGTACCGACATCCCATCTCTGAGAAAAGGTACCGGACAGGTGTGGCACCAGCCTGGCTGGCCACTTGGCCTGGGGTCTTCACAATGTCCTTTTGTTTATCAGAGATCAAACCTCTGCCTTCGCCTGCTGCGCTTTATAATAGAAAGGGGGAACTGCAGGGAGCCACATCTAGTTGCCATCACTAGATGGCACTGGCACTGCAGGAAGCCACATCTAGTCGCCATTACAAGATGGCGCTGGCCTCATGGTGTTCAACTTCATATACGGCAGTGCCTTGGCGCCAACCGTGTTCAAGGTATGCACATGCGCTTGACGCAACCTGTCCTGAGCCTATCCCGTGGCGCCTGGTGGTGGCAAGCAGATAGCAGCCAATCAGTAGGTGCCTCATTGCCTATCCCCTATAAAAGTAGCTGCACATCCCGCCCCCGGGTCCTTCCCCGTCAGCTCTCCTGTTAACCAAGAAGCTCTCCAATAAAGTGTGATCAAGAAGGATCCTTGTGTGGTGATTGTTCTTTTCCCGCTGGTCGGGGGGCTCGCCGCAAGATAGCATTGAGCATAGAAAGAAATATTCAACCACTACAATATTTTAAACAAACAGATCAAACATCAAACTTTACAGTTCTAAGTCCAGCAACTCTAGACAGTGACAAGTCTTAAATTCCAATAATTCTAACCAGTTCAGAGTCTCTAGATTTCCAATTCTGCCCCTCAAGCTAGGCTACCACAGTCCCAGAAAACTTCATCAAGTGCTGGCAGCTCTCCTTGGCAGCCATCCTATCGTCCTGGAATCTCCATTGCAAACCACAATTAATTCAGATGGCTCCATAGGGCCTCCATGCAAATGATACAATAAGCCTACTTCACATTGCCCATGGCCATTTCCAAAGAACCAAAATGTGCTGCAAATTCAATGACCTCTTTTTCCTGCATTTGTTATACTCTATAGTATCAGGTGGGCAACCAATTTGACAATCCAGTGGGGAATAAAGCAGATGTTGAAGAACAAAACACTCTTTCAGCATCCAGGCTCCTTCACAAGAATCTTCCAGGCTGAAGAGATGGCTTAAGAGTTAAACCACTTGCCTGAAAAGCCAAAGAACTGAGGTTCAATTATGCATGACACATATAAGCCATATGCATAAGGTAGCACAAGTTTTAAGAGTTTTTTCCAGTGACTGAAGGCACCGCCTCTCCCCTCCCCCCAACATCTCTCTCTCTGTCTCTCTCAAAAAAATAAATAAATAAAGAGCTGAAGAGATGGCTTAGTGGTTAAGCATTTGCCTGCAAAGCCTAAGGACCCCAGTTTGAGGCTTGGTTCCCCAGACCCATGTTAGCCAGATGCACAAGGGGGCACACATGTCTGGAGTTCATTTGCAGTGGCTGGAAGCCCTGGCACATCCATTCTCTCTCTCTCTCTCTCTCTCTCTCTTTCTCTCTCTCTCTCCCTCTTTTTTTTTTTTTTCGTTTTTTCGAGGTAGGGTCTCACTTTAGCCCAGGCTGACCTGGAATTCACTATGGAGTCTCATGGTGGCCTCGAACTCACGGCGATCCTCCTACCTCTGCCTCCCGAGTGCTGGGATTAAAGGCGTGCGCCACCACGCCTGGTTCTCTCTCCCTCTTTTATCTGTCTGTCTGTCTCTTTCAAATAAATAAAAATAAACAAAAAATTGAAAAATTAATTAATTAATTAAAAAATAAATAAATAAAAATAAAATATATTTAAAAGAAGAGTTTTCATACTTCCTGTTGTCCTATTGCAGATCAGATGGCCTAGTCTTAATTATAATCTCTGAAACAATTACAGCTGAATGGGAAGCTGTTTTGGCCATAGCTATTTTCTGTGCCATACCCCTCATCTCACACCAGTCCATTCTTATGCAATGCAACCTTGCACAAGTTCTCAGGGCATGGATGTAACAGTAAGTGTCTCACATAAACTGCTTCTTGCCAAGTCCTGGCAAAGCTCCTTCTTATCTCATACACCAAATCTCTAAGCCCATAGTCCTTACTGTATTCAGGTCTTTCAACTCTGACGGGAATGGTCCATCAACCTCTACTTACAGTACTGCAAGGCATCTCTTATACCAAGGTTTCAAACTCTTCCACATTCCTGTCACAAATCAGCTCCAAAAGGCCCAAAGCAACAGTCAGATTTCTATCAACAACAACCCACTTCTCAGTATCCATTTTACTGTTGCACATACCTTTGCATTGCTGTCAGGAAACACCTGACCAAGCACAGTTTGTGAGAGATAAATGTTGATCTTGGCTTATAGACTCAAGGGGAAGCTTCAGGATGGCAGGAGGAAATGATAGCATGAACAGAAGGTGGAAATCACTTCCTGGCCAACATTTGGTGGACAACAGCATAAGGCAAGTAGGTGAAACACTGGCAAGCAAATGCTGTCTATGACACCCATAAGCCCACCCCCACAATATATCACCTCCAGGGTGTTCCAAATCCAAAATTGCGACTAGCTAGGGACATAATATTTAGAACACATAAGTTTATGGGGGTCACTACACCCATAAGCAAACCCCCAGCAATGTATCACCTCCAGGATGCTCTGTTTCCCAAACTGCCACTAGCTTGAGACCTAACATTCAAAACAAATAGTGTTTGTGAGTTTATGGGGGTCACCTGAATTAAACCAACACATTTGGTGAGAGTTTGAAAATGCTAAGTACAGACAGAATTGGGTTAGCTTTGGAACTTTCAAAGGGGAAGGAAAGACCACAGAGAACTTTGTTAGAACTGGACTACTAGAATAAAAGCTGGCTTAGTTCTTCTGCCCATGCCCAGAAAGTTTAAATAAAATTAACTTTAAAAGTAATTTGATGTACTTGATGGAAGATATGGAACTGAAAGAAATAAGATTTAAAGTTGAAAAAATTCAAAAAAGTTTAAAATTTATAACACAGAGACAGGTTTTAGGTTGCTGAAGCTGCTCTTGTGAAGAAAGTCTAAATTTATTGACAAAGAGACTGTTTGTTGAAGCTGCTATTGTTAACAAGTTTACCACCATTAAAGATGACTCAACAGCTTCATATTGAAACAATGGAAAGGATGTCTGAGGTGACTTCACCCAGAAAAGGCTGAATAAATTGAAATGCAAGCTCTTTTGAGATGACTGAAAGATAATAGCTCTTCAAGAACACGATTTATTTCCTCAAAGAGGCTGTGTTGCTGCACACCTGATATTGGTTTTGGAAACACAAAAAGTACATGGAATAATGACTTGAAGTGTACAAGGTTCTAGGAGCCACTTCTGAGACATGGCATATGAAAAACAAGGCTTGAAGTTGCTCTATTGGAAGCTGACAAGGACATTGTCTGAAGTTCAATCAGAGACTCTGTTGAGATAAAACATGGGAAAGAAGATATTCCTGCTTTAAATGCAAGTAAGGCCAATGTATGGAGTTGAAGATGGACTGTGGTTTGAAATAGGGACCCAAAGGTGCAATAAATATACTAGAACTATGAAATGACTACTATGGGCTGCTGGTGGCTCATGTTGGAAGTTTTCCCTGGTACTCAACTGAGCTAGAGGGACAGAATTGAAAAATCTGGAGAATGTCATCACTGGTTATAAATGTCGATCTTAAACTACAGATGTTTGATGCTTACTTGATGGTTATTGATCTTACATTGGTCCAGTCTCTCCTTGTTATGCTTTATTACAATGAAAATGTTAACTTTGTGCCATTATATGTTGGAAGTGTATAACTTGGTTTGATTTTATAAGTCACAGTTAAGAGACAATCTTAATGTTGCTAAAGACCATGGGAACTTTCAAAGTTGGATTGAAAAGTATTTACAATAGGAGATGATTATGAGTCTATTGCAAGCCATCAACAGAATTAATAATTTGAATATATGTCCTCACAAGTTTTAATAAAGCTTGTATCTAGCCATATGGCTATAGGAGGTGCCACTGGCTGTGAATCATATGGTCCAGCCATAAGGTATGTTTAGGTGGATCTGATTTCAAGCCAAAAGGTATGCAGAAGGGTCTGATCTCTGCCTGGATCCCTACGATTTGATGCTGGTTTGTGTTTGTTTCTTTTTGGTGCTTGTTGGCTGGTGATTGTTCTTCTATGCTTTGATGTATGGAAGCACCTTTATCTGCAAGCAATAGAACTTCCCCCTGGACTTAGAGACTTAAAATAAATCCCTTCCTCCTCTACACTCTGCCTGGTTAGTGTATTCATCCCAGCAATGAGGACCTAAGGCAGGATTTATTCTAATTTACTTTCCTAGTAGTTTCATAGGAAAGGTATCTTTATTAGGAAAAAAAATAAAATAGCACCCACATGAATTTTCTCATATTACAAATATGAGTGTCAAGAATAGCAACAAATATACCAGCCAGATCATTTTTCAGGAAATAAAATGAATTACCCTATAGGCTTTATTTTTTTTTAGAAATTTCTCTCTCTCTCTCTTTATTTTTTTATTAAGTATATACTATGTATGGAGACATCATGTGTTGGTACCATCATTTCCATCCTTGCTGGTCCCATTTTACTGATGGCCCTCCTCAGTGGGATTGCTTGAATTCACTATGGGCTTGTGAGTTATGAGTTGTGAGAGCAACAACCACTCTTTGTTGGGGGTGGGGGGAGGGCAATGCCTCTAGATATTCCAACCCACCCTGTGGCTCTTACATTTTTTCCACTTTCTATTCTGAAACATTCCATGAGCCTTACTGGGTGTGCTTTAAGTCTACTTTTTTTTTTTTTTCTTTATTAGTTATTTTTGTATTCAGCAAATACAGTTAGTTTGGTACCATTATTAGGCTCATCCATGACCTACCCCCTCCCTTTGGCCTCTCCTTGTTGAGGTATATGGGTCATGCATTGTGGAGTTAGCCCACAGTTATGGGTAAGCTAAATGTCTCTGCATATCATGACCCAACATGTGACTCTGACATTCTTTCTGCCCCCTCTTCCGCAAAATTTCCCTGAGCCATGTTGGGTTCATTTTTGGTCTGCTTCAGTGATGAGGTGTTGGGGGCCTCTGAGGCTCTGGCTCTCTGATTTGGTAGGAGTTGATTTTTCTCTGTGCTGATCTCCTTCCCCCTTGTGCTGGTGTCCGGTTCATCAGGAAAACAGCGCCCTTGCTTGTTTCTCCAATTTTTCTTAGTTTCAGCCGGGGCCCTTTTGAGGTGTGATGGGGTGGCTCTCTCCTTAGGATCTACATCTATCTGAAAAAGAGAAGCAAATTCTCCAACGGAGAGTAAGTTAGCACCAGGACAAATGAGATAACCCTTTTTTTATAGAGAATTTAATAGGTGTAGGCCCTCTTGTACCCCATGATTGATGGTAGCTTGATATTGGGGAGTGGGCTTATGTTTGGATCTGGTTCTGACTTGTTTCCCAGCTCCAGCTATGCGTCCCATACCAGTGAGGGGATCAGTTAGCCAAATTGAGAGCAGTTGGTTCCCCACCATGGCTGTGTGCCACCACTGCACTTGTGTGGGCATCACAACTTTTGTGTTGAGCTCTCAGCAGCTTCTGGATTTCTGCTTTGGCGCATTTTGAGTATCCTCGGTATCTGTCTCCATCACCCTTGAACAGTTTGTCAGGCTTGCCATGGAAGCAGCACTGTTGCTTATCTCTCCAATTCCTCTGTGGTTTCACTTGGGCTGTAGCTGATGTATGAGGTGTGGTTCATCTCCTGCCAGGGAGCTAGCTATCTTTTCTTCTCTTGTTGATAGATTTTGGTTGTCCTCAGTTCTCACTGCCTTATAAAAAACAACAGATTCTCCAACAGAAAGTGTGATCAACATAGGTTAAAGGGATATGAATCGTTAATTTAGAGAGATGTTGAAAGATGTAGGTCCTTTCTTTTGGCCAAAATCTAGTGGAAGCTCGCCATTGGAGACCATAATCTTGGTCTACAGAGGAATATGACTTGGTTCCCAGTTAGAGCTATGGGTCCTTTTTCACTGAGCAGATCTCTTATGTCTTTTAGAAGTAATTTCTCCTTAACCAGATCCTGTGTTCCCATTGTCTTGTCATTCATTTTCATAGAACAGAAGTTTTAAGTTTAATGGAGCCAAACTTTTCAACTATTTCACAGATCATACTTTTGATTTCTATATCTTTATCATGGTCATCAGCATACCCATGGTCAACTAGATTTCTTGTAATGCATCTTCTTGTGTCTCTGTAGCTTTGTATTACACATTTAGTTCATTTAGTTCACTTTTGTGAAGGCTGTAAGATCTGTTTCTATAAATTTTTGTACAGTATGTCCCACTGGTTTCACTTTCTCTCCTGTGTCAGATGTCATGAAGCTATTTTTATGTGAATGTGAAAGGGTGGAAGATGATAATCCAAGCAAACAGAAATAAGAAACAAGCAGGCATAGCTATACTAATATCAGATAAAATAGACTTCAAACCAAAAGGAATTAAAAAAAAAAGATGAAGAAGGTCACTTCCTACTTATCAAGGGAAAAATCCTACAAGAGGATATCACAATTATCAATCTATGTGCATCAAACACAGGTATACCACAATTCATAAAACAAAACCTACTTGACAACAAAACAGAATTAAGCACCAACACCATCAAAAGTGGGGACTTCAATACTCTACTATCAGCAATAGATAGATCATCCAAACAGAAAATTAACAGGGAAGTGAGAGAGCTCACCAAAACCCTAGATCAATTAGACCTAACGGTCATCTACAGAATATTCTACCCCAAATCCACAGACTCCTGAACTCTCTACTGTAAGTGTTTCATGCATCTATGTATCTGTTACTTCTATAATTTCTCACTGTCACAATTGTGATAACCTTACAGTATGGCTTTAAGTTTGGTAGTGTCAGCCCTCCAATGTTCTTCTCTTCTACTATTTTTTTGGTTATTCTGGGTTTTTGGTTTCTTCATAAAACCCTTAGAATAAGGTAATAAGTAACCAGGAAATGATTTGTTGGGATTTTATAAAATCAGTATGTCAAATTGGTAGGAACTGATGTCAGTATTAAGAATTTCTATCCTTGAACAAGGATAGCCTTTTAAATTATTTAGATCCTTTTTGGTTTAATTAATTTTAAAAAGTAATGGCATTCTTGCTATAGGGCTTTGTTTTAAATATCTCATCTTTTTAAAAATTTATTCATTAATTTGTTTCATATTTGATATTTTCATACATGTAAATAATGTATTTTGGACTTATTCCCCAATTACTTTCTCTTGTCCTCCTCCCCCTCTCACTAATAACCTTCTTCACCATTAATTCCAGTTTTACTCCTGTGGTGGTTTGAATAGATGGCCCCCAATATATTCAGTTTTTTATTTGTTTGTAGTTTGCTACCTGGCTGGAGGCAGTGTCACTGGTTGGATCTTAAGGTGTGGTGGTGGGTTTCAGATTTCAATCTAAAGATATGCAAAGTGTGCCTAGCTGGAGTTCCTAAAGTGTGCTATGCTGTGTGGCTTTTGGGCTTGTGCTTCTCTCTCTTTCTGCCTGGTCCTGTGAAGGCAGGCCAGCTTCTTCTGCCATTTATGGAACTTCCCCTGGATCTGTAAGCTTCAATAAATCCCTTCCTCCATAACTGTGCCTGGTCTGGAAGTTCATCTCAGCGAACCTGAAGCTGTCTGCTACAACTTCCATGCTTTATTTTATCCATTGAATTACCTTAGGGTTGCTTCCAAGATAATGGGTGGAAAGTTATTTAACATGGAATGGACCATGTGCCAGTGGCTGTTTCCACTAATGAACCTGACTCTCTTCTCCCAGCAACCATTAGCTACCCTAGCAGATGTAGGGACTCAGGCATCCTTCCCCCATCAAAGGTGATACATTGAACAGATCAGATTTGTTTAGGAAACCACAGATACTATAAGTTCATGAATATAAATAGCTTGTTGTATCCAGATGACAGAGTTGTTGTTGTTTTTTTTGTTTTGTTTTGTTTTGTTTTTTTTTTTTTTTGCAGCCCTCCTCCCCATCCTCCTGCTCTTAATTTTTTTTTTTTTTTCTGTTCCCTCTTCCATAAGGTTCTCTGAACCTTGGAGGAATCATTTAGATGTCCTGCTTGAGGGTGAGCAAACATTGGACATTTATTCTCAGCTATGCATCTCTGCATTAACCACTGTTCAGTGTAGGAAAAAAAAAAAAAAAACTCTGTAATCTGTATACACAATAGCTAGGAAATGGAATCAGCCACGATGCCTATCAACTGATGAGTGGATTACCAAGGTGTGATACAAATTCACTACTGATTTTATAAAAACTTTATTAGACTTATTTTTGGTGGTACTAATGTATATAGTAGTGCATTTTTAATTTCCAATTTAACTGTTTATTACTGGAATATAGGAAAGCAATTGGTTTTTACAAATCAACTTTTTGTTCTGAAACTTTCTATAATTGTTATTAGTTCTAGGACTTTTTGTTAGTTCTTTCAGTTTCTTCCTAAGATGAACATGTCATCTCAAATTTTTATTTCTGCTTTCTTATTATGTATAACTTTTCATCTCCTGTCTTATTGCATTAGGTAAAACTTCCATTGTGATACTGAAAAGGACAATTTTGTTTTTTCCAATGTTGTCACAAAAGGTCCAGGTTTCTCACAGTAAAGTGCAATGCTACCTTCAGAATTGTTTTAGACCTGCCTTATCAAGTTGAAATTCACCTCTACTTCTAGTTTTCTGAGCATTTTTTTGTTTTTTTCGTTTGTTTGATAATAATAGGTGTTGGGTTTTCTTAAAGTTCTGTTCTGTCCCTATTAATATGACAATGGAAATTTACATTTGAGCTGCTGATGTGATGGATTATGTAAATTTATTTTTAAATATTGCTTTGACACTTAAGCTCAATCTTATTATTTTTCTTTTATGTAAGAAAAATATTTCTGAATAAATTTTAATGCTTTCATGAAAACAGTTGACCAGAGTCTTTTTAAAGGATGACAAGAATTGGCAAACACACATAGAAGGAATTTCAAATCCTTTTGAGCTTTTCATGGGTCTTGAACCCCTTTGAGATTCTAATGAAATATCATGCACTTTGAGGAAAAGTAGAGGTTGCATTAATCTACATATTTTTGCATATATTTTGCACTGTGAAAGCAAATATGCTCACTGACCTATGCTGACAGAGCAAGCAGGACTATAATGGAGGCTCTGAACAGTTAATTTTTTTAATAAAGTAGAATAAAAATAATTACAACTCATTAAGTTCCTTTAAGTTAAATTGATTCATGACAATTAATGGAAGTATATAAGAGCAGTTACCTTTAAAATAAAATTGCAAGCACATTCTGAATTTTTAAGAGTAACTTGTTATTACTTGTATATTGACTACTCTTAGGCATGTTTTAAAAACATGACAAAGAGAAATCATTCCTATGCAATGTAATTATAAGTCATATTCCCATGGTAATACTACCAGGCATTATCAACTCTTTATTTTTTATTGTAATATGGTGCAATTCCTTAGATAGACAATTAATAGTTATTTACACTAATAAATGATTCTAAAAGTTTACTGAAGGGGTCTCTCTCTGTGGTTTTGTTCATGCTGTTTTACCCTAGAGTGTTCTGGGAGGGAGATCTTAGCAAATTAATGCTGGGCTTAAGGTCTAGGTAAGAAATATTTCCTTGTGAGTTCTTCTAACACTTCAGATGGACAATCTCACTGACTTTCTTGTACTGCCACAAAGCCAAGTCACGCAATGGCTGTAATCCATTTACTTGTGTTCTGTGGTCAATACCTGCTAATAACTTATGAGTTCTTTAGGGCAGGAATTGAGTGTTACTGCTTTCCTCAGCCACAGTACAAGTAAAGGAACTAAGTAATCATGTTAGTTTACTGAATCAAAAGCCTTAATTATTTTTCTCTTTAAATATAAGAATATTGCCAGTAGTAGCTAATGGTATTACGAAATTATACAGAGCTCTATAACAAAGTCATATTTATCCTTTGCACCAATGCAAACCTAGTATTGGACATGGTATCTGATACACTGTAGATAATCAATAAGTAATGGCTGAATGAATTTTAAAAAGCATGACACATACATAGGAATATATTACTGCAAATAAGTGGAATTTGGGGGGTTGTTTATTTTACTGTTGTATTGTTGGGGTTTTGTTTGTGTGTTGATGCCAGATTTATCAAACAAACTTTAGAAACACTGTAAATAGTAGGAGGGCATTTCTTTCAGTCCACAAAGTATTATTTTCATTTATTTATCTAATAGGCAGGATGATTGGGAGTCAGGAGGTCTGAAGTCCTTTACATCACAGTTAATTGTAGGAGAAATAAAATTCATCATAATAAACTGTGGCAAGGGTGACTAATGTGCATAAGACCTTAACAAAATGTACACACGATGCAACTATTGTTTCTTCAAAGACAAGAAAGATTTTCTGGTGGAATTAGAACTGAAACATGAATGAGTGAGGTGGGGAAGAAGTCATGGGACATGGGTGAAGAGTGTCATGGGGAAAAGGCTTTCCTTGGAGGTTGGAAAAGAATGAAGCACAGAATTTCAGAAAAAAGTAATAGCTATAACCAGTACTCAAGACTGCTGCCCCCACATACTAGACCCTTCCAAGCATAACATATTCAAGTATTTATGGCTCAAAAATAGGAAAAAAGAACAACAAAACAAAATCAGTCTTGAGAACTTCTTTCCCTAGCCCATCCATTATGTCACTTCCTTCCAGTCTTCACTGAAATGCTGCTGCCATCTGAAGACCTGTTCTCACACCCTGCCTCCTGCACACTATTCCTGCTTTGCTGCAACTGCATGTAGCAACGTCTAGTCCAACCACTTGAAGATAAAGCTTATTTACCTGCACTTTCACCCTCCTCAGGTAAAATGAAAATGAGATCACATGATTGTCTAGACTGGCCTCGATGAGTGGATGGATGACTAAATATAGAGGCTTCTATTTTTACTTTCCTTATTCTTTGCTATCCACAGGGCAGCCTTTTAGATACTTTAAATGCAAATGTTTCTATGTCCTTCACACAGTTTTTCTTTTTTGAAATATTTTTTATTTATTTATTTATATGGAAAGAGAGAGCATGAGAATGAGAGCACCAGGGTCTTTAGCTACTGTAAACTCCAGAGACATGTGCCACTTTGAGAATCTGGCTTTACAGTGGGTACTTGTGAATTAACCTGGTCGGTCAGTGCCTTTAGCAAGTGCCTTTAACTGCTGAGTCATCTTCCCCGATCTCCCTAAGTTTTTCTACTGTCTGGATGGCCAGGGCTAAAATCTAAAGGACATTAAGTCTTTAATATCAGCATTTGGGATGCAGAGGTAGGAAGATCACTGTAAATTGAGTTTGAGGGCAGCCCAAGGCTACATAGGGAATTCTAGGAAAGCCTGGGCTAGAGCAAGACCCTAATTTGAAATATATAGATATATATTCTGTAAAGAATTTCACTTTCCTCTACAGCACCAAGATATAGGTTTGTTGTTTGTAGTTGTTATTTGTTGTTTGAATCCAGAAACACATTTTCCATTCCTCCTGTTACTTGTCACTTTCCAAGGTGTTCTTTCCTCTTCTGAACACTCTTATTCCTGTCTTCATTTACATTAATAAGTATTTCATTCCTCCATGTAGACACATGGAAAAAATACTGAGATTTAGTGGCTGGGAGATAGCTTAATCAGTAAAGTGCTTGCCTTGCAACCATGAGGGCTTGAGTCCAATCCCCAAGGGAACAGAAAAGAAAGAAGCAGCAGCAGCAGCAGCCTGGAGTGGCCCGCCCTTATATTCCAGCATTCCGGAGGCAGACACGCAAGGATCTCTGTGCTCTTCTGGCTAGCCAGTCTCCTCTAGTTGGTGAGTTCCACAACAGTGAGAGACACTGTCTCGAAATAAAATGTGTACAGCATTTTGGAGGAACACCACCAGAACTTGTGTCCTGCCCTCCACACACAGCTGCATGCACTTTTATACCCACATTTACACACACATGTGTTTAAAAAAAAGAGGCTCTGGGAAAATAGCTGCACAGTTTGAAGGTATTTGCCCTTTAAGTTTTCTGACCTGAGTTCAATCCCCAGAACTCACATAAAGCTGGGTGCAAAATGGAGCATATATCTGTACTTCTAATTTTCCTGTGGTAATGGGAGACAAGCTAAAAAAGTCCAGAAGCCTGGGAACTAGCTAGAATTATGTTTTCAGGGGCACAAACAAGGGAGATCCTGTCACAAAGAAAGTGGAGGACCCATGTCCCAAGGTTTTTCTCTGACCTCCATGTGCAGGTGCCAACATACACACATGCATGAGCACACATGCGCGCGTGTGCAAACACACACACACACGTAAAAAAAATAAATAAATAAACGAGATTTAGAGCAGAAAAGCAGGCTCATTTATTAGATATTTCCCAAAAGCAATGCTTCCTCAAGGACTACACGTGGGTTGATTTATTCCATTCTGTGTTCCTTTTTTCTTTCTTTCTTTCTTTTTTGGAGGGTAATAGCATTTTCTAATTCTATTCATTTTGTGTTTTTTCTTTGGTGAAGATTTTTTCAATTAAACATCTATTTTTTTATACTCATTGCAATATATTTGCTGCCAAAAAATTAATTGGACCCACATTTTATTGGCTTTTCAACTTTAGGGAAACTATGTTCCCCTGCCTCTCTCACAGCCATTAAGAAGAGTGAGATTCTGTCAAATGCAGCCATGGATCTAAAGTGCTCTAAGTGGGTGGGGGGGGGGGCAAGACTAAGAAAGAAAAGCACACCATGTTCTTTACCATATGTGGACGTTTCAATATATGGTGAACTTGATTGTGCAATAGTGATTACTAGAGGTAGATAAGAAAGCTGTATTAAGTCAGTACTCACTATACATGTATTGAAATTTCATACCAAAACCCATTAGTTGGTAAATTTATACTAATCAAAAATTATTGCCAAAGAATGTAAGTAAAGGATACATATTTTTCATTCTACCCTATCTTTATTTCTCTGTAACTTTTTAGGTTCTCTAACTTTATGAAGTCATGAAGGAGGTTACAACCCACCTGAATAATGTTTCTTTTTCTTTTTCTTTTTCAGATTTCAAAGGCTTTCACTTCATTTTCTTATTATAATTATGAACTCATATTAATTGAGCAAAATAATAGGTTTCACTGTGGCATTTCAATATTTATATATTGAATTTTCTAGAATTATATTTTAATTCTTTATCTAATTTAATAACTATACATTCATCTAGAGCTTTTGGCAATTACACATGAAATAATATTATCCCTAAATAAGTTTAAGCAGCCTAAAATTAGTTCATAAAAGATATCTTAAAATAGGATCCTTTTCCTAAAATAATTTCAGTTGTGTATTATAATATTTTATACCTTGCTTTGAAATTACTACCAAAAATCCTATTGTTTATGACATAATGTAACACAACTGCAGCAATTGCATAATCCATATGAATTTAACCAGACTCAATTCACAAAGAAAGTCTCATTAAAAAAATAAAAACCTGAGCTGGAGAGATTGCTTAGTGATTAAACGCTTGCCTGTGAAGCCTGAGGACCCAGGTTCGAGGCTCGATTCCCCAGGATCCATGTTAGCCAGATGCACAAGGGGGTGCACGTGTCTGGAGTTTGTTTGCAGTGGCTGGAGGCCCTGTCGCACCCATTCTCTCTCTTTCTCTGCCTCTTCTCTGTCGCTCTCAAATAAATAAATTAATAAATAAATACCGATTAAACTAATTCTCTTAAAATATATCTAATATTTCATTCAAGAACTATTGATTTTTGAGAAAATTCTTATGAATTTAATAGCTTCTAACAACATCAACATCTGTAAGACAGAATCAAGGAAATATTTTAAAATGCTTTTTTTATTTGTTCATTTTCCATCAGTGTGACCAAAATACTTGGGGGAACAATTCAAAAGAGACAACACTGATTTTGCCTTAGTTTCAGATATAGCCACGGTGAAGGGATGAGGTGGTGGAGCAGAGAAGTTCACTTTAGGCAAGGAGGAAGCAGAGAAGGAAAATGCCTCTATGTAATGAATCCATCAAGATATTAGTCCATTATGACAGAGTCCTCATGATCTGGATACCTCAGGAGATGCCACCATGGCTGTGTTGATGGCTCTGTGGTTTCAAACATTTGCTTGCAAAGCTGCTGGTCAGAGTTTAATTCTCCAGTCACACACATTAAACCTGATGCAAAATAAATAAATAAATAAATAAATAAATAAATAAATAAATAGCAGAAGTATCTGGCATTCTATTTGGAGTGGCAAGATACCCTGGTGTGCCCATACAAACTCTCTCCTCTCTGTCTCAAAGATAGGCACACACACACACACACAAACACACACACACACACACACACACACAGAGAGAGAGAGAGAGAGAGAGAGAGAGAGAGAGAGAGAGAGAAATAACAGGGCTCAAGAGATGTCTCCATAGTTAAAGGCACTTGTTTGCAAAGCCTGCTGGCTGAGGTTCAATTCCCCAGTACCCATATAAAGCCAGATACACAAAGTAGGACCATGCATCTGGCATCTTTTGCACTGGCAAGAGATCCTTGCACACCCCCACACAAGTTCAAACAAATACAATATATTTTTTAAGGAAGGAAATACCACTGGAGACATAATCATAGGGGATGTACTCTATAAATCTGTCAGGTATCTTTTAATCCAATCAAGTAGACAGCCACAATTAATGCTAAAACCTAGACAAAATTTATCTGAGAGGAATGACAGGGAGACACACCGGGCTGAAAAGACACTCGAATAGAATATAATTGTTTTAGGGAGTTATATTGTGTTTCTGTATGGCAGCATTCCTCTATTTAATCATGTGAATTCCATGATCAATTTTCTAGTTAGAAGATTCACATAATAATTGCAAAGGGTAGAAATAAGTCATACAGCCATGTAGTACATTTCTCACATACATGTTTTCTCCTTTACTCTTTGAAATCAAAGATCAAATATTCTAGGTATACGAAATATCTTTAGATAATTTTGTTACATAAATAATTAGTTATGGATAAGTGGTAGTTGAATTGAATTTAAAATTGTGAATCTGGCTTGTGGAGTTGGCTAAGTGCATAAAATGTTTGCCCCATAAGCACAAAGACTCAAATTTGGATCCTTAACACCAACATAAAATGTCAGCTTTGTTATTAGACAAACATAATCCCAGTGTTTTGAGGAAGTGGAAAAAAGGCATTCCTTGAACTCACTGGCTGGCTAGCCCAGGTGCAGCAAGAGATCCTCTCTCAAAGAAAAAGGTAAGGAGTGAATGAGGAAGATGACTTCTGACCCACACATATGCATGGACACCCACATACACACATGGGCTCATATACATAAAAATATGAACATGCAGACATACATTCATGCACACCATGCACAAAAGTTGTGAA
Source organism: Dipus sagitta (assembly GCA_036346955.1). Taxonomy (NCBI): domain Eukaryota; kingdom Metazoa; phylum Chordata; class Mammalia; order Rodentia; family Dipodidae; genus Dipus; species Dipus sagitta. The sequence goes on from CM070772.1 coordinate 57,713,870, forward strand.
ATAAAATTTAAATCAAAATATAATTAATGTACTCATTATAATCAAGACAGTATAAGATTCCAATTTCTCACATAAACTTTGTATATATTATTTGCTATTAAAATGTAAAGTCTGCCAGGCATGGTGGCGCACACCTTTAATCCCAGCACTCGGGAGGCAGAAGTAGGAGGATCGCTGTGAGTTCAAGGCCACCCTGAGACTCCATAGTGAATTCCAGGTCAGCCTGGGCTAGAGTGGAACCCTACCTCGAAAAACCAAAAAAAAAAAAAAAAAAAAAAAAAAAAGTAAAGTCTGATAAAATGGTTATTTATATTAAACATTAGGAGAAGTGATTTTATAGATTTTCTGAGAAAATTTAAAGGTTTTCCAAATAAGATTGGAAGGCTTGTATTGTTTCTCATAAATAAAAAAAAAAGTTTTCTTTAAAAACTAAATGTTAAAATGGTAGATAATGTTTTTCATGTTATTAAAAGAAAAAAAATAATCTATCGTGTGGTGGTTGTAAACCATAATTCTATAGATTTTATTCTCTGTTGCATCACATAGGAACATGACTTTTGGCAACTGGTTAAATATCTGGGGGGGGGGAATTAAAAGTAGCTCCTCATAGATTGTTGGCTTTAAAATGCTTAATTTATAATTCTATAACATTAGTCAATATTACTACTCTCTATTAAGTCCATAGTGTTGTAAACTCCCAACAAAGCAGCCAGAAATTCTACAGGCTTTTTCTTTAATATCTTTAGTGGCAACATTCTCTAAACAGTTATATGCCAATTATTGTGCTTGGAAACAAAATGGGTGAGTCTGGAGATGGGATTCAAATCTCATATTAATTATCTAATATTTAATTTGTTGTCTGGATCTTTTTAGAAAAGTGAACTATGTAGTATGCAGTATTCATATTATGGCTAGAAACCTCATATGAGAGTAATTTAACTGTCAGTGCAGTTCAACCGTTGTTTAATTAATTCCTAACAAATTGAAAGGCAAGTTGTTGGAAGGCCATTATTAAATTTCATATTTGCGTTGCATTTTTCTTCACCATTGCTTCATCTATTTAGAATGATGATAACATTAACTTTTGAATTCCCTTAAATAATAAGACTTTTTTGCATAATGACACCTCTATACTTTTTATCTACTTGTACTATAGAGTAAATTCATTTTAAGGCATGCTTGCAATTAGGTCAAAGAATGATGATCCACTAGCCTATAAAATAAAACACAGACTCATAAAACAAAGGAGTAATGGTTCACTAATTCACACAGTAACAGTAATAAAGAATATTTTGTTAGTTGCTGAAGGGAAACTCAGGTAATTACAGAAAATCAGTCTTAACTTATAAATAGCTTAATAAATTTTAAACATTAGCATAGTTAAAAATTACTTTAAGCACATTTTATTTATGTTACTGTTCATACAAAACAGCATAATAGACTATTACTTTGTTAGTTTGCTGTACTGCTTAAAGAGGCATAACAGTAAAAACCTGAATTGGGGGAGGAGCTTGCTTTCAAACCAAGTCCCCAAGTTGAATCTGAAGAAAGATGTTGATTAAGTCAATGATTTTAGCTGTGGAAAAGACATAAAAAAGAAAACAGGACAGATATTCCCAGCCTTTTAATTTTGATAAATGTTGAATCATCATTTTTTTAAGAAATATTTTATTTATTTGTTGGTGAGAGAAAGAGCAAGAAAGAGGCAGATAAAGAGAGAATGGGCCTGCCAGGGCTTCTATTCACTGCAAAGGCACTCCAGACAAATGCACAACCTTGTGCATCCAAATTTACATGGGTACTGGGAAATCAAACCTGGGTCCTTTGGCTTGTTGGCAAGTGCCTTAACTGCTAAGCCATGTCTCAAACCCTCCCCCCACCCCTGCTTTTCATTTTACTCAAAACACACCAAAACAGAAATCAAGATGCTCCTGAAAGCTCAACAATGACGTAGATTTGAAAGATTTAAAGCTTACCCACCAAGGCTCAGGGAATTTGAGGGAAGAGGGGGCTCAAAAAAAACAAGGGCCACAGGGTGGGAGGGAATATTCAGAGATATAGCTCTGCCCACAGTGACCAAGAAAAATATCTTCGCTTTCAATTTGGAAGATGTTTTTTGTAGATGTTTATTAGTCAGGGATCTCTAGAGAAACAGAAATGAATAGAATTAATATATATTACAATTGAGATTTATTACATTGGATTTCATGATACGTGCTGGATAGTCCAAAAGTAATTGCACACTGGAGAGGCTGAGAACATGGGAGCTGCTCCTTCTAAAGGCCTACATGCCCCACCATTGCCAATCTGACATTGAAGCCTGGAGGAATTCTAGAGAAACACAGGTCTTCCATTGACCTTGAGAAAGCTGGAGAAGCTGGGCTCCAGAACTATCAAAGATGGAAGCATTATCTGGGTAGGTGCATTTACAAGCGGGGAGTGAACGTGGGCAAGAGAGGGCACACAGCTTTCCCTCAGACTACTTTCTGTCTGGGCTTCAGGAAAAAGATGCCTACTCCAGGAGAGGAGAGGGTTGTCATAACCTTGGTTAATCGTCCCTGCAAATGACTGCACACTGGCTCAAAGTCTTATCAAGTAGTTAATTTTTGATGAGTATATATAAAGTATTAGTTATAAATGAAGAACATTATAGGTTGAAGCTAGTTTTATTATGACTTATTTCCTTTACTCCCTTCTTGTGTAAATATTATCATTTATTGGACTTATTCTGTGGTTTCCAAGTAAAAATAAAGCTAAAATTTTATTTTTGTTAATTTGGGATCAAATCTGATATCATAACTGCTATGGGTAGTACATTATATAATATTACTATTTTTACCAGCACATCTGATGCTGCTGTGACTCCTCCCTCACCCAATTTTGCTGGATGACTGCTTCTGGCACTTTGCTAAGGGCTTTTCATGCACTATCCTGTTTAATTTCACATGATTTATTATTATGCTCATCATTTCACTTTATTACAAATTAAAATTATGAGACTAACACAAATTGAATTTATGTCCAGAAATGTTTTACTCCACCTTTATCTAGCCATCAAACCATGCTTGTTGCCATTTTTATAATTCAAATAGAAATTGCCATTTTATTCCAATTATCCAGACAACTTCTCCACATCAAGGTTCTTCTGTGTGCACAAATGTAACATGAGTACAAGAAGCAGGATCTGTGAATGTTTCAGAACAAAACCAAGGGGCTGGAGAGATGCCCAGAAAGGGAAAGTGCTTTCAGCACAAGCATGAGAACCTGATTTGGGATGCTAGCATCCTAAGGTGCTAGACGCTATTTTTGACACCTCTCCTCTTAGTGTACCTTCAGTAAGAAGGGAGGCAGAGATAGGAGAAGCCATAGCAAGTTCAAGTCCAGCCACCCTTATGAACTGAGTGATGAGCGATGAGAGACCCTGCTTCAAAATAAGATAGAAGGTGAGAGACTACACCCGAAAGTTGTCCTCTGACCCCCACACATATGGCGTGGCATGTGCACACTCTCACATATGGACACACACACAGGATTGGAAACAAGAAAAAGCCCCAAACAACAACACACATACTATCTCTGCTTACTCTCAACTTTGAGAGATGGAAAGCAAATCATCTTTCATTTCCCTGATACATCCTTAAAATATTTCATGGAATACATGATGCATTGGTAGGGAATATTTGCATATTTAGGAATTATAAAATGAGGAATGAAGAATAGCGGCACTGTATTATTTTATAGCCCAAGTCAAAAGCCTTTGTCATAAATAATATATTTAACAAATGTATCTGCTAAGAAAAAAAATACAGGTGTCATAAATTTGGGTGATCCTAGGGGAGAAAAAGAGATTACCCTCAAACTGAATGGAATGGGCAGGCTATTGCTAGGGAGAGATATTGTTTCTGAAGGAGTCAGAAAACGGCAACTTGGAGAGCAGTTATTTTCATCTGTTCAAAAATTTTAAATGTTATTTTTCTGTTCTAATTCTACATTCTGCCATATCATTTGTAGCTAAATTTCCTAGTCAGGTGAGGGTCAGTTTTAGTATACTTTTATGTATTTTTTTGAAAAATATTCAAAAACTTCCTTTTGGGAAAACCATAATTTTCCTCTTTTCAGCTGTCAAGATGATTTAAAATGTGACCTCTCAATCAATGGGCAGTGACCACTTTGTCTGTAAATGATTTTTTCCCTCTGATTCTCTTTTGTCTTTTGTTCCATAAATGTGCCATTAAACTAGTGCCTTTGAGTTGTTCAAATTGGCCCATTTCTTGAATTGTCTTTCCTTTTCAAAGTTTCAGTAAATGTTTCTCTAATGGTTACTGTCAGAAGCCTAGCAAAAGGTATGCCTATGAGATTATGTCCTCACTAATGCACACAATCTTGAATATTTAATAATATAATTCTTTGAAAGGATGCATTTTTATCTAATTGCAGGCTCATTTTCCTGTCCTTCTTGTGGGATGTGTGCTGTGAAATTTCTGTTGGTACTTTTTAATCTTAATTTTGACTTCATAATATTAAAAAAACTTTACAGAGGACATCTTTTCAGGATGTCAAATGTAATTTTACTTCAATATGCACAAACCTGGATGATAAAAGGAAAGAAACAAAAGCTAACACTTATTGACTATTTTTGCTACTTTCTAAACATGTCAGATTTTACCTTATTTTGTACTTTATGCAACTTCATGTAATTTGGAGACTATTCAGCAAAAGTAAGAAATAAGAGCACTTTTAAATTAATTATGCTTTATTGTAAAATGGTGAGAAAAATTCTGAAAATATATACATTGACAAAGCATAGAAAAATCCTTATTTTAAAACTATACAGAGAAAAGAAAGCTAAATATTTATTTGCAATAACTATTGTGTAAATGAGAAACTATTTATGCCTGCCATTGTGTCTGTGTGTTTTATTTTATGTCTTTTTTTTTTTTTTTTTTTTACTTATGAGACTCTTCCTCACCTCAGTGGGATGAGATGGATGATCATGGGCTTTGAATAGATTTATTTTTGATTCATTGACTTACATTAGGTATTCACTCCATGCTTATCACATGCAGTTATATTCACCAATCCTTGCTATCACTGTTTTTGTTCAGTACCATCTCAAATATGTCCAGGTCAATTTCTTTTCTTTTATTTTTTTTTCTTTTCTTCCTTCCTCTTTCTTTTTCTTTCATTCTTTCTCATTTGCACTCTTCTTCCTCCTTTCCTTCATTCGCTCGTTTATGCTAGTTTAGAAGTAACAGTGTCCCAGAAAGGAAAAGTGAGGAATGTTCTTCAGCTTGCAGGGGAGAACCCGGGTCTTTCTTATTTCATTTTCTCTAAAGCAGTCCTACAAGCCTGCACCTTGCTAGAGGCCAGAAATGTCAGAAGTAGGTCTGCTCTTTCCTTATCTCTCATTTTTGAAGAGACCATTAGCCTTGTCCTAAGAATGTAAATGGGATTACTCTCTGTTTTGAAAACCTGGCAAAGCACATGGTCACTTGGCATAGAAGCTGGACTGACCAGCTCAGCCCCCATCCAGTAAATTCCCATAAAAGACCCCAACAGAGGAACCAGGTGAGCTTTCACATTTCTGGGAACCCTCCTTGCCTTACAACAGGAGCTCTGCCTGCTCCCTTTCTCTTATGATCTATAATAACATCTTTCTAAACTTCACACTCAATGGTCTGTGGATTATATTGGTAGAATTCATAAGACAAAAACCTGAAGGCAACTGACTCAGTAGCATTTTTGTGTGGCTGTGATCATCAGTGCACCCTAATTCCTGGGTAAATGCCCACTCAAGAGCTGAGAAAGGCTTTGGTGCTCTCAAACACACCCTAAATTCCTCCCTCCTTTTTTCCTTCCCTTTTTCCTTTCTGCCTACTCCCTTTCTTTCTTTCATTCATCTTTTCTGCAAGGATTTATGTTTCTGTCTCCTTTCTACTATTTCATCACTTTGCCTTCACCATAATTTCAGTAACTTTTCTGTAATGTAAATTAGCATACCAAAGCAAAATACATTTTAAATTAAGTTTAATTCATCTTTCCAAATATATTTTCAGAAATTTAACAAGAAACCCAATATTGTCCTCTCTTCCTTAGGACTGATAAAAGTACTCAAAATAAGGATGAATGATTTCTGGGAAGTAGCTTGAGTTCAGCAAGCCACTGTATATTCATAAAGAACATCTGAAAATAAAATAAAGCAGTTGCATTCACAATTACACAAAGTATTAAACACTTGGGAATAAAGTTATCAAACAGAGTTCAAGTTCTGTTCTATAAGAAAATAAATATTTCTACAAAAAAGGTTTCAGAGATCTAAAATGACTGGAGAGACAGTCTATGTTCATATACTGGGAAGCTCCAAATTGCTAAAGCAACCCAGGACAGGTTTACCTAGAGGCTCCACACAATTACTATCTTGGAAGGCAAGCTTAAAAAAACTTGACCAATTTAACATGACATGCAAATGAAAATAAAAAGGAACCAAAAGACTCAAAAATTTATTCTGACAAAACTTAGAATACATTTATGATAATAATGACACTGGTTAGGTGTAAGGAAACATAATGTAGAACAATGTCATATAATTAAAAATTCCAAAGGAAGTTATGGCATTAATATTCAATTGAGTTTCATCAAAAATTCTAAGTCTATTCAAGAAATAGCAATGGGACCTGGGCGTGGAGGTACACGCCTTTAATCCCAGCACTTGGGAGACAGAGGTAGGAGGATCACTGTGAGTTAGAGGCCACCCTGAGACTACATAGTGAATTCCAGGTCAGTCTAGGCTAGAGTGAGACCCTACCTTGAAAAACCAAAGCCAAAAAAAAAAAGAAAGAAATAGCAATGGTAAGCTTGGATATTCTCATGAAAATTATTATTTAGATACTTTTCTCATAATACATACTAAATTTAACACAAGATTAATGGCATGCCAAATGTTAATGATTAATTGTAAAATTTGTGAGAATTCATGTAAGAAATTAACTTAAGAATTTAATTAGGTGAGCTTTTATAAGACATAACACCAAATTAAGGCTAAATAAAAATATACACAGATTGGATTTCATTTCATTAGAAAAATATATCTTTTTGTTTTCAAAAGACACCTTGAAGAAAATGAAATGACAAGCCATAGACTGGATAAAAGTCTTTGTTATACATATATATGACTAAAGACTTGCTGAAGACTTGGGTCCAGAATATTTAAAAGATTTCTTTGACTTTAATAAGAGAATAATACAATTAAAAATGATCAAATCAATAAAATGTACATTTTACCAAAGAAGATGTGTGAAAAGCTATTAAATACATATAGGGAGTTCAGCCCCTGTAGTCAATAGAATAATGTAAATTAAAACCCCAAGTGACACCACTTAAACCTACTAGAAAAACTACAATTAAATTGATAGACAACAAACAGTATGTACAAACATACAAACACCAGGATTGGCTGGGCATGGTTGCTCATGCTTTTAATCCAAGAACTTTGTAGGTAGGCAAAGGTAGGAGGATCACCATGAGTTCATGGCCAGCCTGGGCCACAGAGTAAGTTCTAGGTCAGCCTGGGCTAGTAAGACCTTATCTCAAAAAACAAGCAAACAACAACAAAAAAGGAAAACAACACCAGGATCTTCACTAGAATATTTCTAGGAAAGAAATAAATTGGTTATATCCACTTTGGGTTGTTTATTTAAATGTAAGGTACTTTATTTCTTGGCAATCCTACTCTCACATACGCTTTCATAATAAAACAGGGGTCCATACAAGTTTTGTTGACAATCAGGTAAGAGCTGCAAAAACATTATGTGAGGTGAAAGAAACCAGATATAAAAGATTACATATTGTATAAAGTGCCTAGAAAATTCCAGACTATGTGGATGGAACACAGGCTAACTAGGGTGAGTATTGGAACTGAGATTGGCTGCTGACAGGTAAGTGGGATACCTAAGAATTAAAGTTCCTAGTGGGGGTATGTCAGCATTGATGGGCATTTCTACAACTGGACTGTGATTATCAAAATTTACATATTTTCTAAAAACCAAAATAAGTACTGTACATAAATATTATATTATGTATTAATCTTTCTCTGATCTAACAAGTTGCCAAAAATAAGTCGATGAAACCAATACAGATTAGGAATCTAACATTCCACTGGTTCCAAAATTTGACATCCATCTCATTGGGCTTAAACCAAAACATTATCTATGTGTTCCATTCTGGAGGCTGTAGGGGAAATTGCCTATCCTCACCCATTGACAGAATTTAGCTTCATGCAGCAGGAAGATCTCTTTCCTCTTTCCCAGAACTGTATAGGTAGAGCTAGGAGAGTTTCTGGTGTCATTAGCTAACTAGTCCAGATGAATCAGTGTGTGTGTTCTGTAGGCCAGAGGTCAATATTAGGTGTCTTCCTCAATAACTCTCCAATTTATTTATTTATTTATTTTTTGAGACAGGGTGTCTCACTAAAGTTAGAGTTCACTCATTCATCTGGACTAGCTAGCCAGTGACACCAGAAACTCTCCTAGCTCTACCTATACAGTTCTGGGATTACTGGTGCATGTGATAGATGTCTAACATTTTATTTGGGATCTGGGAATCCAAGCTCAGGTCCTCATTATTGCACAGCAAACACTTTACCCAATTGTTGCAGTCAGGTTCACAGTACTGGAAGAAAACACCTGACCAAGAGCAGCTTGTGGAAGAAAAGAACAACAACAAAAAAGGTTTATTTTGGCTTATGAACTTGAAGGGAAGCTCCATGATAGCAGGGGAAAACGATGGCATGAACAAAGGGTAGAAATTGTCTCCTGGCCAGCATCAGATGGACAACATCAGCAGGAGACTGTGCCAAACAGTGACAAGGGGACACTGGCTATAATATCCATAAGCTCGCCCCCAACAATACACTGCCTCCAGGATGTGTTAATTCCCAAATCTCCATCAGCTGGAAACGTAGCATTCAGAACACCTAAGTTTATGGGGGCACCTGAATCAACCTGACACACCAATGAACTATCTACCCAGCTCTAGGACCATTTTAATTCCTCTTTCTCTCAAGCTCCATGGAGAACTTATCAGACCCTCATTTGTACCACTCTACTCTTAACACTGGGGAGTTTTACTTGCCCTTTTCTATCACCTCTTAGTGAGATATCTGCTTCTGGCCTTTCCTTACTCTCCACATCTAATTTACTATTGGTTAATTAATTAATTTTGTTTCTGGGTAGAGTGTCAGTCCAGCTTAGGCTGACCTGGAACTCACTCTGCCGTCCCAGGCTGACCTCAAACTTGCCTTCAATTCTCCTATCTCTGCCTCCTGAGTGTTGGATTGAAGGCATGCTCCACCACACCCAACTTAGTTTGCTTTTTTATATTATAGTTCACGTGGTCCCTTAGTCACACTATTAAAGATAGTAGGGCTTAAATACCCTTAACATACCAACACACACACACACACACACACAAAATGAGTACATGTGGTTATGGATATGTTAATTTAATTGATTGTGCTATATTACATACAGCAAAACATCATATTGAACACTTTAAATATAGACCAATTTAACTGTCAAATATGTCTCAGTAGAGATAAAAAGCTAAAATAAAATCTGTAAAATGTCATTATTGCTCAGAGTACTTAAAAATAGCCAACATTTACTAGGTTTTACTCAGTGAATGCTAAGTTTTATAGATGCACTAGATGGATTTGCTCATCTACTTTTTATAACCTATAAGGAAGGTTTATTATTTTCCCCATATATTCACATTTATCAATGAAAGCACTGAAAAAATTAGCTTGTGTGAGAGAAATTATCTAGGAAATTTAGCAGTCAGAATTTGTAACCAAGTCAATTATTCCCAAGTGTGATTTATTATTAAATTTCCCTTCATCTTCATCTGTTGACATTGATTTTCTTATAACCACAAAACACCCTTCCTTTTCATCTTCTGTTTCGACTTTCCTCCTCTTCAATGTGGATAGCTATGTTGATGTAAAAGATGGAGTTCCCAAATGGGACCTCAAATGGGAGAAGATAAGTTTATTGTGGAGCCAAATATGAGTTACCCTGGCCCAGGAGCAGATTTAGGTTACCCCAATTCCATGTTCCAGCATGTAAACAATTTCGTGAAGGTTTTATAGTTACAGAACAAAAGAAAGTCATAAATCAAGGCACTTTTCAAATGCAATGGCAGACTGCCAATAGGCAAGTAATAGCAAAACAGGGAAATCTCTACCATATGGTTCAGGTGCTAGCTGATGACATTCTTCCTTGAGCCTTAGTTGGTGTAGGCTAGGGGCCTGTTAGTATGTCCCAAAAATGTCATACCTTATCAACTGATAATCACCAGGATGTTAGGTCAAACACAGAACTGGGCTATAAATCCTTATTGAGTGCCTAAATACAGCCCTAGGTAATTTGACTCTGATGTTGTAGTGTTACTTCTCTGTGATCACAGGAGTTTCATCAGTCTATTCAGCCTTGTTCGAAGTATATGTAGCACTTTTCTGGGAAGTTTAGTTCACATTTAGAACTGTAAAGAGAACCTGATAACTTGGCAATGCTCAGTATCATTGGCCATACGCTAAGAGTTCTGCTTGCTAGGAAATGTGTGGAGTAATCTTCATTAGTGGCGGGCAGTCTGCAGGATCATCATGGTGCTGTGAGGGGAGGCTGGCCATCTGCATCCTAGTTTGATATCTACTTACTGGACTTGCTTTGCCTTCTTATGAACTTTTCTTAATGGAGAAATCTCATCACTTAGGGTGATGGCTGCCTGTCTGTGCAGGAAGCTGCTTTCCTATGCTCAGGCAGCTAGATGAACAGTGTCGATGGAGAAAGGGGGATGCACAGTAATCAGAATTCCAGATCAGAAGCCTGGGCAATTGGGCAGTGGGAGTACATGCAAAGCCTCTGAAGAAAGTGTGTACACTCTGTGCAGGAGCCAGCAGGGCACAGCCTGCCACCGAGAAGCTGCCAATTAGCAATGCAGCCAGAAAGGCACCTAGAGATATGTAGGAAGGACCTGAAACCCCAAAGCAGTGATAACGGGCCATTTGGATCTTTCTCTCTCCTGCCTTTGTCTACTGTCAGATGGTGATAGAAGAGTATAGGGAGGATGCCAGATGTTAGATTATGAAATGAGATTCAGATGTGATGCCAGAATTTTTAAATGGACTAGTCATATTTTAATCAAATATGTCTTAAAGACCTCTTGCAGCCTCAGGACCTTTGCACAGGACATCTGTGTGGTTTGCTCATATTCAATTTTCCTAACTCAAGTGTTACATTTTCAAAACAGGCTTTCTTGAGCAACATATCTAAAAGTTGTCCATCCCTAGATCCAATTAACCTACCATAGTTTATTATATTCCTTGTATTTCTAGTTACAGGATGTTAGAAGATGTTCTCTGTATTAGCAGGTTCAAGAGTGCAGGTACAATAACTCCACTTAGAAGGCTGAACTAGAAGCTTGGAAAACAATGGCTAAGATTGTCCTTCCTGTACCAGAGGCAACTGGCTGTCAAATATCTGCTGCAGGGAAATGCTACCACCATCATGTTACCTTTGAAGGGTTTTACATGGCACCCTAAAGGTCTTGGAACTTGGCATGCCTTCCCCTGCACCTCATGTAATCCTCTTTTCCATTTTCCTTTTTCCTTTTCAGTTCCCACTCCAACTTGCTGCAGTTTGCAAGATATGAAAAGTGTGAAACCCTAGAAACAAAGCGGATGTTGCCTTCTTGCCTTGGATCAAAATGACATGACTATGCCATTGGTCCATCCAGGAATAAAAAGTCTGCTCTACTCTGTGAAAATATCAACTTTGAAATCTCCTTTCCAAAGGTTGTGAGTCAAATGTTCAGAATAGTAATCGCAAAATACCTACACACTTCATTGTGTTGTAGTAACAGTTGAGATCTCATGTGCGTGACCTAGGGAATTATTTCCCTCATTCATGGATATCTGCTTCAAGAAATGTGCTGATTTTGTTCGAAACTGAAGAACAAATGTGGCTTTTGAAACACTTCCACTGTTGCATTTATTAAATAGGATGGGTGGTGAATGTGGTCGTAAGTCACTTTACATATTCACTCCTACATGGAAAATGTTGTAAAAATGAGTTAACATTCCAGAGAGTAGCATCCCAGACAGATATGCAGAGTTGAAGAGTGGGCCTCTGCTAGAAGCAGTTTCACCCTCATCAAGTACTGAAAGACCATTATTCTGGTGGCAAAGGCAAAGTGAAGCTCAGAAAGGAGGACAGGTGTGCATGTTCAATTTCTGGTAAATACCTTCTTAGGAAAGTAATCATTTATGGCATCTCTATCTTGAGGACCGATCCTTATAATTAAAAACTGAAAAGCCTTCCCAAGTTCCCTAAATTTGTTTTTAGAAAATCAAATTGCTTTATGCTTAAATTCTCCATTTTCGTTAGCAGTTCCGAACTGAAGGCAGAAATGAGAGGTATTGTGGGAAGTGCCTGTTTTGGCACTTCTGCTATCCAGTAGGAACACTTAGGTTATGCGGGGCAAACAGTTAATTATGGGAAATAATACTCCTATTAACACCAAGGTGAGTCTTTTGCCTAGAGACATTTAATAATGTTTTACTTGGCAATACTTAGCATTGAACATAAAGAGAAATGAAATAATTATGATGATTTATATTTCATGAAGCCATTACAACCATCTTTTCCATCATCAGAGCAACTGCGTAGGAATAATTAGCATCTTTTTTTTTTATAGAGGTGGAAACTGAAGCTCATCGAGGCTGAGAGCCTTAACTCATGAAGATTTTAACAGACTCAACTGTCTTTCTATGAGATCAAAGATTCTACCACTATTTATTTGATTTTAAAGACAGAGTTTCCTGTAGCCCAGGCTGGCATTGAATTCCTTATCTGACAAAAGAAGATGACTTTTAAGCCTGATCTTCTTGACTCCACTTCTAAATAATTGGATTGCATGCATCTACAACACTGCTGGCTTTCTACCACAATAGTTGTGCCTCTAACCCTCACGTATTTCCAGTTGTGTGTAAAATGCAAACATAAATAAATTAGATGACTTGTGATGGTGTGATGCATAGGCTATTATTAGCTATAGGGAAATAAATAATTTTTGTAGCTTCTGGAATATGTTTATAGTACATAATATAATATGGTATAATACAACTGTGCATCTTTTGTTTCTCCAACTATTTATTGAGTGCCCCCTAGAGAGTAGGTCCTGGCAGTGACTACTGAGACAAAGAAGAATGAATGTGTTCCAAGGATCAAGTGGAGGAAGGATCACAGATGATTAGAAATAAATGTCACAAATACCACAGCACAGTGCAAGCAGAGTGCTTTGTTTTCAACACCTCAAGGAAGGTGAAGTCAAACTTCTCTAAAGGATGAGATAAAGGTCAAAGGATGCTACATCAGGACTATAAATTATGGGACGAATGAAGTAAATGTTTCAGGTAGAAGAAATGGTAAGTGACAAAAGTGAACACATTGAGATGGCTGAAGTGTTCAATTTCCTTTCCCTAGATTAACCCAAGAAATTCACAAGATATTCTGTAAGTGCATAGCTTCAAGTGTATTTCATACCTTAAAATGAATTAGCTAAAGCATATCACTTAATTGACAATGCATTAAAAGCAAAATGGCATGTTAGTGAACTTTATTTATTTATTTATTTGTTTTAATTTTTTAAAAAATTTATTTGAGAGTGACAGACAGAAAGAGAAAGCAGCAGATATATATATAGAGAAAATGGGCGCGCCAGGGCCTCCAGCCACTGCAAATGAACTCCAGATGCGTGAGCCCCCTTGTGCATCTGGCTAACATGGGTCCTGGGGAATCGAGCCTTGAACCCTGGTCCTTAGGCTTCACAGGCAAGCGCTTTAGCCACTGAGCCATCTCTCCAGCCCTTAGTCAACTTTTTATACTATAAAAAATACAAAGATTTGGTAGGAGTTGATTGTTCTCTGTGTTGATCTCCTTTACCCTTGTGCTAGTACCAGGTTCACCAAGAAAACAGCACCCTTGCTTGTTTCGCCAATTATTCTTAGTTTTAGCTGGGGCCCTTTTGAGGTATGATGGGGTGGTTCTCTCCTTAGGATCTGCGTCTATCTAAAAAAGAGAAGCAGATTCTCCAATGGAGAGTAAAGTTAGCACCAGACAAATGGGATAACCCTTATTTTTATAGAGAATTTAATAGGTGTACACCCTCTTGTAGCCCACAATTGGTGGTAGCAGACCAAAAATGAACCCAACATTGGCTCAGGGAAATTTTGCGTAGGAGGGTAGGAAAATGTCAGGGCCACACGCTGGATCTTGATACGCCCAGACATTTCTCCTACCCATAACTGTGGGCTAACTCTACAATGCATGACCCATATACCCCAACAAGGAGGGGCTAGGGGGAGGGAGGGGTAGGACACGGATGAGCCTAACAATGGTACCAACTTGATTGTATTCACTGAGTACAAAACTAATTAAAAAAAATAAATAAATTATTAAAAAATACAAAGAGAAAACCTTTTGATTTGAGTTCACAGTTTTGTGATTTCTATTTCATGACTACTCAGTGTACAGAATGCTAGTGCTTTACAGTTGAGGGCTGGGACAGAGCAAAAGCTCCTCACCACATGGCTGTTAAGCATAAGAAGCAGAAGAACAGATAATCCCTCAAAACACACCTCAGATGAACTAGGCCCCACAGTTCCTCCTACCTCCCAATAACAAGAAGATGAGGATCACAGCTCTACTATATTTACTCTTTGAAGGACACTCAAAAATTGAACCACAGCATGTAGTGATGCTAAGACTCTGCTATTTTACATTATACTTAGGGATCCTCAGTGAAATCAGACCCAACTTAAATTACTAATTGCTAATTATGGAGGCTATGAAGAATATTATGAAAAATAAAATTTATTCAGGTTAGATAGAAATATATTGATTAATTTTATTCTTCTTCTATGGACAGCATTATCTAACTATTATCCAACATCTTCATATCCTTAATGAGGTCTCCTTTATCACAGGTATGGTATGCTATTATAATCTGTGACATTATTCCTTGTTCATATGCTGGGAATCCTCAATTTTATTTATTTATTTATTTATTTATGAGTGAATGAGGTTGGTGGAGGACATGCCAAGGTCTTTTGCCACTACAAACAAATGCCAGATGCATGTGCCATTTCCTGCATGCAGCTTTATATGGCTGTTGGGAATTGAACCTAGCCTGGCAGGCTTTATTCAAAAGCACCTTTAACCAATGAGAAATGTTCCCATCACCATCTGAATATTTTATTCTTCTCATCAGAAACCATTTTCTGCTACTCTAATGTACATACATATACAGCATGCCATGAATGGTTACTTTTCTCTATCTTCATTCACTATCAAGTACAGAATTTGATGTTTTTCTATCAATTGTCAAATCTGAGTTTTGAAGCTGATGGCACTGCAGGGAATAACAAAGCTGGAGGAAGCTATCTCAAAACCAGAGGACAGAGGAAGTCCTCATCTTGAAGGAAGGAATAGGGTCAGAAATTAGTGCTATGGCTGATGTAGGGAGCAGAATATGGGTTGAGAAAAGCAAACTCATAGGAGCAAAGAAGATGCAGTAGCAGTATAACTATCTGTGTGAAATTTTATGAAATGGATATGAACTATGTTTTCTTTTAGTATGTGGATTCAATACACCTTTTCTGGGCTCTTCTGCTACGTTTTCTTTCACTGACAGCCCTTCTGAAGCAGAAGGTTGTCCATTACAACCCATGGGGCCAAGTCCAACCCACCCTCTGTTTTAGTTGATGAAAGTTTCATTTGAAACAAAGTAACACCCACTAGTTGACATAATTAATGAATTCATTCATTTATTTAGGCTGTTTGTGTTCTAAGTATCTATAGGAAAAATTTTCCCAGAAGTCATAAAGTGTTTACATGCTAGCCTTTTGTATTAAAACTTTGAGCACTCTGCACTGTTATATCTTAGTCATTTTTGTATGTTCAGCCCCTGGCCATGGCCAGGTGTGCAGCAGAAGCCCAACCAATGTGCAGGTAAATAAGTGTGTCCGTTATTGATCACAGAGCTTGGGAGGCATTAACAAAGTCTTGGTGTTTAAGACAAACACCAAAAAAAAAAAAAAAAAAAAAAAAAAAAATCACAGATTCTAACTGCACATTAACATGAGACACTGTAGAGGGCTCAGCCTCAAGCATGGTGTCAAGGCTGTTACTCATGACCAGATGTGACGTGGTATGCTAGATGGTGACCAAGTGCCCATTAATGAGCATGTAGGTACAGCATATTTTTTTCCAGACAATAAACATTCTTCAAGATATTTTTCTTCTAACATGGTGTTTAGTCTTTCAGACAATAATTGCAGGATGTAGTGCCAACTTCAGACTAATTTAATTTCCAAAAATATGCAGAGCCCACCAGGAGAGGACTTAATTGTCATAAAAATAATACACATTTTCCTGTTGTTTCTTAGTTGTTCTTTTATTTTTTTATTCTCCTGCTTTAGCTAATTCTATAGTTTTTTTTTTCCTCCTGTTGATTTACAGAAAGTGAAAAAAGAAGCTAAAAAAATTCTCTGAAGGCATAAACTGTGGTACCTGCTGATTTTATACAGGAAAAAATCAAAACATTTGGATATCTGTCTTTCTACTGTGTGAGGAAGTGCATATAAATTGAATAAATTTAGCATTCTAAGAAAGAAGTTAGTTTCTGTATCTTTTTTTTCTTTTTGCTCTTTCATTTTTTCCCCTAACATTTGCTATAAAAAAAAAAAAAACTTTTATTTCCCTGGAAGTTTTAGTCCATGCTAGGCTCTCTGATGCATTTATATCGTCCCAATCTACAGCTAGAAAGAACAGGAGCCCAGAACACAGCTCAGCAGTTCCTTTTCAAATGTCTCACTGCCTAAATTCCTCTTTCCCTACTCAGCCCTCCTACACTGCTCACCTAGTATCAGGTTTCCATAAATAAATCATAATTTTAATTTTAGTGCTGTAGTTAAAAAAAAAAGAATATTTCTTAACCAAGTAAGATAACTATAGGCCTTACTTAGAATAAAAATTATGAAACATTTGTCAGGAACACTCTTCAGTCAAAAATAATTGGATAAGAACTAGCCCTGTTTATTTTTAAAATTTAGTGTACTTTTAAAAATGCAGTAATAGTTTAATAATGCCAAGTCCTCAATGAAACAACACAATGATTTTAGAATTAATAGTTCACTAATGAAAAATTGGTATACTAAAAAGTGACATTCCAACTCCTTAATGAAATACTTTTAGAATAAATAAAATAAGTAAATTTAAAATTTGATATTTACTTCATATTCAAAATAAACTTTAGGTGAAAAAATAAATTGACAGAAAAACATTAAATCCTAAATATACTGTAAATATAATCCAGTATCTCAGTAAGTAAATTTTCTGTAAGTATAATGTTGAACCAGGAAGCCATAAACTATAATTCAAATTGTACTATGTATTCCACAATAGGTTCTCCTGGAAAGTGTTATTACTCAAACTGAAAAGTTAGTCACACTGTTAATAAGGATATCAGAAGATTCAATCAGGAAAATCTTCATTATAAATTTCTAATGAGCAAATGTGTCTATGAAAATTTTTATAGAAAATCAGCAAAGGAAATACAAAAATCAAATAAAGTAAATGCAAACACTACTAAGCAAATGAAAATATTATACCAAATACCTCTTACAAAATTGATATAAAATACAAAAGTATTTTTCAACTTACATGATATAAAAATTTGATAATTTTGATAATTAACATGGTTGATAATGGCATGTTATTCATGCATTCACATAACAACTTGTAAGAAAATATATTTATAAATAATCAAATATAAGTCACCTGTAACATTTTATAAACATTTCATTATTATGGCTATATCCAACAGATATGTTTTTACAAATCACAAAAAATAATTTGGATTGGAATATTTGTCTTAATATTTAGGATAATTAAGAAGGAAAACCCCATACACCTTATCAAGATCATTTGTTTTAAAGTTAGTTTTCCCTCTTGCAGTGTTATTATATTATTAAGGGCATTAAAGAAAGGAAAGACACATCCATAAGCCAATGATGACTCATACTTATGGGCGTAAAGCAGGATATGAAAGTCTCCATACCACTTAGGGATCAGATTTATTCAGACATATTTGAAATACTTAGACCATTGAATAGAGATAGAGATCAACACACGTGGAAAGCTTTGCAGGAGACCCAAGCCACAAGATCTCCCTCACATAAGAGCTAAAAGAGGATTAAGTAACTGTAAAGGGTTCAGGGTGGAAAGTGAGATCACATATGCTGCAAAGCAGTAAACTCCCAAAAACAAGGCAGGAACGTGCCTGGACAAAAAGAAATCCTCCCCTTTCCCAGCCAGGCTGAGGGTCAGGAGAGAAGAGACAAAGAGGACTTAGAAGAAGAGGGACCAAGAGATTTACACACCTGGTTAGGCTCCTTTATGTTAGACATCCAATTAGGATGAGCCTTACCATCAGACTTGGGTGTGTAAGGCAGAAATTTGATTGGTTGGTGGACTCGTGACTCAAGAAGCTGAAGAGAGATCAGCCTACAGGTGTGCTAAGCCTGGGGAAACTTGAAAAAGCAGGAACGTGCTCCTAGGGAGTGCGTCTTTCAGCCACCTGGAAAATTTGTTCTGATGTGGCTTCTTGTCAGGCCAGGGCATGTAATTTGGCATCTCCTTGGGTCTTTCTTCCTGGATGACTACCTGTTGAAACAAGAAAAAAGAAAAAAATAATCATTACTTGTCACATTGGATGCCCCTATAGCTAATGCCAGAAACATTGCCTTCAACTTTCTGTCCTTGGGGGAGTGTTTGTAATCAGTATACTAGAAAACATGAGTCTATAAATGATTGAGATAATATATGATGATGAAAGTGGATTAAAACCTAGAGCGCTAGACTTATTACCTGACTCTTGGGGAGTCCCAGCATATTAGATTTGTCTTCTCCAAAGAAAGCAAGCAAAACTAAAAGGGAACTGGTAGTAAAGGTTTTCAGTTGGGATGATGGAGATCAAGCATTTCAGCCCCTCTTGGGTTTAGGTTTAAGTGGGAAGAGGACTGGGGCAGGAGAAAGAGGTGTGCAAAAGCAATCTTTCGCAAAGTGCTAGTAATGGATCATTATCTCTGAGTCCTTTGCTCTGAAAGGTGACTCAGGGGAAGTTCTTACAAATAAAGGGGCGATTCTGATTCCTATGAGATGATTGTCCATCTGAAACAAGGTTTAGGAATTGTCATTGAATTCCAAACTTTGGGTTCATGTCTCTTTTTACCAAAATATTGGGCTAAAACAAGACTGAGGAAGATAATTTGTAAACCATTACATTGTTATGCAGAAATATGGGGGATATGAGGGAGGGTTTGCTAAGTGAGGAAGGTGATAGTGTGGTAAGGTTTTTCTAGACTACCTGCTAGTCCCTCTCACTTCTGGGGTGGGGAGATGGGCTACCTCATCAAGTGTATGAGGCATCACTGCTCCCAGAATCCACGCTGACTGCAAGTTTATGACAATAGGGAGACTTTCAGATACTTTTAAGGAAAAAGGCATTGTAAAGACTGGAAAATTCTCTCTGTCTGCCTTCAGCCTTGAAAGGTTATAAGATAGCTTAAGAGTTAGCTATTTTTAGGTACATAGTTTTTGAATATTTTATGTCCCAACATGCAGAGTTGAGTAGGAATCTTACCCAAAGTAAAAGAAACAGAAAATAAAAGCAGATTTGACTTAATTTAACTTGCTTGTTGTTTGTTGTACAACATGAATCTGTAGGCCCAAATAAGGATTCAGTACATATTTAATTTAATTTAATTCAACATTATTTTACTTTATTTTCCAGGTAGAGTCTCAGTCTATTCCAGGCTGACCTGGCATTCTGTAGACTCAGGCTGGCCTCAAACTCACAGTGATCCTCCTAACTCTGCCTCCCTAGTGCTGGGATTAAAAGTGTATGTCACCATGCCTGGCAAGCCAATACCTTTTCACAAAAGTGTTTTCTATTTACTTGTTATAGATAAGATAAAAGATGACATCCCCATCAGTGTTTCTTGAACCACATCTGATGTTTTATATATGATGTCAATTGACAAAAGTAATCTGCTTTACAAAGGGCACTCTGTCTTCAAATAATTATATTTTACTGTTCAATAGAGCTTCAAACATTTAAAATATATTTCTATTATTTATGCTAACATATTGGTTATAAGAGAAAATCCAATGCTAGTATTTCATGTCCCTTTTTATAAAAAAAAATGTGAATTTTCAAAAAAAATGATAAGTAGCAGTTCTTAAAGTAATTCCAATGTTTTAAAATCTGTTCAGTTTTCAGCAAGAGAGTACTTCTTATATAATGCAAAAAGACTCCTACAACGGACTGACTCAGTGACAATATATAAGGTTCTAGTTCAAAGACGGAACAAAGGTGATAGACACCACTAGTCCTTGCTGATAATTGGAAGAATATTATTTTTGAATTTACATATGTAATGCTACTAAGCACAGCAAAAATGCAAATGTTATACATTAACATAACAATAAAAAAGATTAGTCTCCTACGTTTTCATGTGCTCAGTCTCTCTGGGAATGGGAAAATCTATGCTAGATTCCATTCTTTTTAATGCTTCTTTGTTTGTTTTTAGATGAAACATAACTCCAAGAAGTTTACTGAATAATGTAATCCTCACTTACAATAATTTTTTAGAAACCATATCCAGTATACCAAACAACTTATTCATTTTTTTGTAGCATATCAACATTTAATTGATAAATATAATCACTGTTTCTACCGAAGTATTTAGAAATGCTTGACTAGGTATTACAAATGAAGTCTTCTAGTGGTCCTCTGAAAAATTCAATAGGATTGTTGCTGTGATTTAACTTGTATGTGAATACTATCACAAATCCACTTGAAATTCAGACATAGTCATTTCTCAATATTCATCTTAAAATGAAGAGAAAAACAAGAATTATATTTAATGTGACATCAGAGGAAGTCAGTTCCTAACACATCATAAAATGCACTGTCAATCACAAACGCCATTATTGATGCAAGGTAGGGTCCAGACTAGATAGTCAGGTATATAAGGAAATAGTTTAATATTGTCATCATGTTCCATTTTGTGATTTAGTTCTTTATATATGATTATATTTTCTACACATAGAATATCATGTAAAGACTCTACATGTCTGGAATATTTGCTAACAGATTCTCACTAATAAATATTTGAATCCATTACATTATTTCAGAGAGACACCTGATTGAAGAGAGGAGTAGAAACCCAAATCTAGCTCTGGTCCTCATATCATTTAGCATGGAGATTCTCAACTGAGAAGCAAGGGCTTTGTATACACAAACAATGAAGTTGTTGTTCTGAGTGAGAAACAAGAAATAAAAGAAAAATAAAAAAAGAAAACTAGAGATGGGCTGGAGAGCTGCCTCAGCACTTAAAGGTGCTTGCTTGGAACATCTGACTGCCTGGGTTCTAGTCCCTAGTATCCACTTAAGCCAGATGCATGCAAGTACATGCATCTGGAGTTCTTTGCTGTGGCAAGAGGCCCTTGTACATGAGTTCCCTCTTTCGCTTTCTCTGTCTCCTTGCAAATAAATAATAAAATATTTAAAAAAACTAGAGTTAGTATTGTTCACAGAACTCTTAAGAAGATATTTGTGAAAGTAAATTTATTTCATAGTAAAAATCTAAAATTGGGACTGGGAAGATGGCTCAGTGCATAAAACGTTTGCCCCACAAATTTGAGTATTGGAGTTCATATCCCCAGAACCCACACAAAGCTGAATACTATAGTAGACAGTAATAATCCCAGTACAACTAGGGTGAGAAGGATGGTAGAGACAGGAAAATCTCCCAAGAGCTCACAGGACAGTTAGCCTGATGATCCCATCAGTAAATAACCAGTGACACTACCTCAAAGAAGGTGGATGATGAGGACTGACTCCCAAAGTTGTCTACTGACCCCATATGTACATCATGCTCATTCCCACACATATCATATACAAAAAAGTGGGGACAAAAACTAAAATCATTCCAAGTTATAAAAAAGTGAGTAGACATATTATCGAGACAGTTATTTCGGTGAGACAAGTAAATTTGCCCCAACCAAACTGAAAGACACCACTGTCCTGGAGGAGTACAAATATAATAACAGCTTTGCAATGGCTAACTGATGTCTAAGATTTGGGAGTGACCAAGACCACATACACCACTCTGAAGCAAAGATGAAAGCTTTCTTTTTTTATTTTCATTTTTATTTACTTATTAGGGACAGATGGAGGGAGGGAGAGAGAGAGCATTAGAGTGGGCATTCTAGGGCTCTAGCCACTGCAAACAAACTCCAGATGCATGTGCCACCATGTGCATCTGGCTTTCATGGAACCTGGAGAATCAAACCTGGGTCCTTAGGCTTCATAGGCATGTGCCTCAACTGCTAAGCCATCTCTCCAGCCCAAGATGAAAGCTTTTATTCAGGAAAAGCATGAGCTGCCAGGGTTGATTTATAAGAGAGGGCACAGCCAACCTGAGTTTTCAGGTAATGGGCTTTATAGGGCTTTTTCAGTTGGGGGAAGGTGAGGAAGAGAAAAGAACTAATTTGTTAAGTTGAATAGAAAAGTTCTTTTAGGAGAGATCATTACATTAACCATTTAAAATAGCTAGGGTATGACACCAAAACAGTGACCATGTAAGTTACTAGTTAAGGGGGTAGGAAAACATGACCTGGGGCATTGTCAGACAAGGAGGGGATAATGACTGTGGGGTTTGTTGATGAATGTGGATAATCCACTTTCCCATGCCTCTGTCACCATTATGCTGACCTTGGTGACTCCATCTTGGGAGTCCATCCTGGATCTAACAATGTCTAGTTCTAGCGTGCAAACTATCTTATTGTAGAGAACATATAGAGCTTGTTAACCATTGTAATTACAGAGAAATCATCCAGTTACATATGAATGTGGATTACCAGGAAACACAGATGCTCGATCTGTAGTGATTTTCTTCAAGAAAGTAAAGAAGAGAAAGCGAATGAATCTAGCAGACTGTTCCCAATATGTCAAAGCCTGTATTATTTGAATGTCAAGAGATATTGAAGAGGGCTGTAGAAATGGTTCTGGGGTCAAAGGTGCTTGCTTGAGAGATATTGAAGAACCAGGAAGTGGAGATAAGGAGAATAGGCATTGAAAAGAGTGGCACAGTATGGTGGGAGGGCACTTTTCTGGGAGTTTGGAAAGTAGTCATAGGTTCTTGGGCTACTCAAAGGGGTATGCTTATGTGGTTTCTGCCAAGAACACATACTGAAGAGGAGGAAGAGACAATATGACAACAACACATAGCAACATTTCCAATGCTCAGGAATGCTGAAAATAGAAAACGGGTTTGCAACTCAGTGAGGACTGAGTTGATATATTACTATTATACTTGATATTCTGTGGTATACATGAATTTAGTTAACATTTCAGGGCATTAATTTCCTCATGAGTCATAGGAATCTAGTATTTCACCTTGCAGAGTGGTTGAGTTTGGCTGGTCAGGGTTGCTGACTGACTATACATTGCACTCATGTAGAAAGCAAGATTTTGGAGGTCAGAGATTAACAAGATTGGAATCCTTAACACATTGACCAGTAATTGACACACAGTGGTTACATTATTGTATTATGTTTATTGAATAATAAATTACACAATTAACAGCTAATAACCCAAATATGTATGACCATCAAGATGCCCTAAAGTTAACTGATGGACTGAGAATGGCTTGGAATGTAAGGAATGCCATTATTAACAGCTACCACAATATATCTACAGCCATGAGGAGACTGCAGATTGAAGTGTTCTCTGACAGTACAGAGGGGTTTAAATTATGCTTAGGCATTTTCCTCAGAGCCGGGGAAAAAGTCACATATTTTCAATGTGTGTCCTTTAAAAAGCACAAGGATAAACACTAGTGATTAAAATATTAAGTCAGCTATTTGCACATCTGAGTATTCCACGTTCTTTTTTAACCATTTTCCAAGTACTCAAAAGGTTGTACTTTTAATACAGAATATTACATATGATTTCATTGATAAGACACTCCCCCCAAAATAGCATAATATATATATAGCACTAATGTCACTGCTAATCACTAATTATCTCATTATGCTTAGACAGTAATTAAGTAAAAATATTAAGATGTTGTCCTCCAATTAGTTGTTGTTTTTGGTCAGGTGTGGTGGCACATGCATTTAATCCCAGAAGTGTGGAGGCATAGGTAGGAGGTTCATTGTGAGTTTGAGCCCAGTTTGGGATTACAGAGAAAGTTCCAGGTCAGTGTGGGATAGACTGAGACATTGTCTCAAAAACAAAATGAAAGAAAATAAACAAGTTGCTCTTTTCATAGGTATATAATCAAATACAGCATTCAGCAACTTTTAAAAAAATTATATTATCAAATTACAAGCATAATGTGAACTTGATGATTTGATTGGGAGACTAAGGCAGGAAAATTGTTATGCATTCAAAGCCAGCCTTACCTATATAGTGAGTTCCAGGTAATCTTGGGCTACAGAGTAAGACCTGCCTTTAAAAAACATAATACCAAAACCTTAATTGAAAAAGACTTATTATTTCAGTAATGCAGTAGAAATTACTTGTGACCTACACATATGAAAATAGTGATACAATGATTACATGTTTGTGTGCATACTGATCAAAACTGTTCAAAAGAGATGCAATTTGAAGACACCAAAATAAATTTTATATGCTAGTAAAGAGAAATAGGAGATAGCTAGCTTTTTTCTTCAGAGAGTTAGGAACAGAAGCTCAAAGAGGGAACAAGGGAATATCATTCTCTCCACCTTTGCAAGACCGAACCTTGTGTCTAAGCCTTTCTCTCCAAGATGGCTGCCAGTGACACGCCCAGAATTAGGAACTTCCTAATTCTTCTTAGCTGTCCTCTGTGGGTCAGCACCTTGGCTCCTCCACTGAGAACACTCACCAGCCAGATAGTGCCCCTTGAGTCTGAACCAACCAGGTCTCTGCTTCCACACCTGAACCTGATGACAAGGCTCACTCTGATTGGATGACTGAACCCTATAAAGGAGGCTACCTGCAAGGCCCAATTTGTCTCTTCTCTTTATCTTATCCTGTCGGCTGGCCTGAGCTTCTATATTAGTCTGTCCCTCCTTTACACACTGGCTGGGAAGGAGGGGAGGGATACTTGACTTGGGTACTTTTCTTGCCTTCTGTGTCATGCTTTGGGGGTACCCTTTCACTTTAATTATGTATAAATTTATCTTTGGGCTGAAGAGATTGCTTAGTGATTAAGACACTTGCCAGCAAAGCCAAAGGAACCAGGTTCAATTCCTCATGACCCACATAAGCCAGCTGCACAAGGTGGCACATGCCTCTGGAGTTAGTTTAGAGTGCCTGGAGGCCCTGGTGTGCACATTCTCTCTCTCTCTCTCTCTCTCTCTCTCTCTCTCTCTCAAGTAATAAATAAATAAATAAATTTTTTAAAAAGATTTCAAAGAAATAGATTTATCTTTGATCTCTGAGTCCTTCACTATTTCTTAAACCTCTCTGGTCTGTTATTTGAGGAGGCGTCTATGTTCCATCTCCCACATGTCTGTGGAACTGCCCTAGCTTTTGTCTAGATACCAAGTTCTCTGAAATAGACCTCATGAAATACTATTTCTCCCTAAATAGACTCCATAATTCATAATTTAGCTTTCTTGAGTCTATTTTATGAATTATTTGTTCATAAATAAATAGGATAAAGACCCAAAATTGTACCTTGGGAGACCCCAGTTGAATCCCAACATCCTGCATCAATGAAACTTAATAGTGATTCAAGATTCTGGGATTCAGATAGGTTCCTCCAGGCATGTGAACCCTAACATTTTGGCCCTTGTCTATTTTAATAAAGAATTGGAAAGACAGACTGATAATGGTAAATTATGAATTACTGAATCTATTTACAGATCAATCATGAGTTATGAGGTTTATTGTAGGGGGAAATAAGATCCAAGATGGAGACTAGCAGAAAGACTCAAGCCAGAGGAGAGTTAAGATCCAGGGAAAAAAACTGAAATACTTGAGCCACAGCATAATTCTCCCCCATCCTGGCTGAAAATGGGGAGATGAAGTGAAGCTCCATCACAGATATCTCCAGGGTCAAAAGGCATCTGGAGGAGGCGTACACACCCACACATGGAAAGCAAAACACACTGACCCAAAGATTCAAATAAAAGACCAGAGAGGATTAAGAGTAATGACAGACTCAGGAATCAAAGAAAAGTCATACATAATCAAAGGGAGAACGTACACCAAAGCATGATGCAGGTACAACGCAAGCCGAAAAATGCCCAGACTGAGAGAAGTGCATGTCCTCCCCAAGCCTGGCTGAAAAGATGGGAGCAGATTTACATGCCTGTTTAAGCAAGCATGATCACAGGGAAGAAGGAAGGAGCTCATGTGGTTAAACTTCTTTATATGGATCAGACTTCCAATTAGGTTGAGTCTGGTACATGAGGAGAAACCTGATTGGTTCACAGACTCAAAGGGCTGACATTTAGAGGGTACAAGACCTGATAGGTTTTTGGAACTCAGAAATGTAACCCAGGTATGGAAGACCTGATTTCTTTAGGGACACAAAGGGCTGCCCCAGGAGGGACCAAGATCTGATTGGTTCGTGGACTGAGATGGCTATATCAGAGAACCTGAGCTGAGGAAGAAACAGGAAGTTCCTTCTCAATAGTTTTGCCAGAAGCCATCTTGGGTGCCATAGGCAGACGTGAGTTCCAATTTTGGCAGGATGGACAGAGTGGCATCTCCTTGTTTCTTTTTGGGGCTTCTGCCCCTAACTACCTGTGAAAAGCCACCTTTCTTCCATCCTCTTTCAATATAGATATTCATAGATATTCACATAAGGAAAAGAAAGCAGTTTCCTCACAGATACTGATTCTCACCCACCACTTTGAAGAGCTTTTTCTTTGTCATTGTTTACAAGCTTAATTTTTCTTAAAGTTTTAACTATAGCTTTACATAACATTTGATATATTGTTCCATTAAATGAGAACTTAATCAGTAAAGTTATCCTTGTCATATTATGGATGCATATAATCATGTGGAAAATGCTTGACTGCAAGGGGAAACCACAGACATATTCCCTGTATGCCCCCCCACCACTTACTAAGGATTTGTGTGAGACTTTAGCTTGCACTAGCACACCACAATCAGTTTTTAAATTGTAAAGAATTGAGAAGACTATTAGCTTGAATCAGCTAGAGTGGGTATATTTAGGGTTTTTATTTATTTATTTATTTATTTATTAGAGACAGAGAGAGGGAGGGAGGAGAGAGAGAGAGAGACGGAGAGGGAGAGGGAGAGAATGGGCCCTCTTGGGCCTCTAGCCACTGCAAAAGAACTCCAGATACATGTGTAATCATGTGCATCTGGCTCATATAGGACCTGGAGAATTGAACCTCAGTTCTTAGGCTTCACAGGCATGAGCCTTAACCACTATGCCATCTGTCCAGGCCAAGAGTGGGTATATTTACAACACACAAATCCTACATGTCAATTTCTGGTTTTGTTTTTTGATTAGTCACTTTATAAGTTTACAAACTCAAGACAAGTGCCACATATTGAGTCTTCTACAAACATACATATACATCTCTCAAACTTGCTTTCTTTCCCCACTGTCATTTTCGTTCATTTTGGTCTTTCATCTCTCTTTTCTAATCAAATTCTTTTACTTAATCACTGTTTCCCAGAATTTTTTTGTTTGTTTGTTTTTTTCAAGGTAGAGTCTCACTCTAGCTCAGGCTGACCTGGAATTCACTAATCTCAGGGTAGCCTGAAACTCATGGTGATCCTTCTACTTCTGCTTCCCAAGTGCTGGGATTAAAGGCATGTACCACCATGCCTGGATAGAACAGACTGGTAAGCTAAAAATAACTGAGGGAAAAATGTCTGGTTCATTTTATAGAAAAGAACATTAATCAGTAGAGAAATAAGCATTGATACCATGATATGAGATACCACTTTTTACCTGGTAGATTATACAATATGAAAAACATTACTTATATTGCTGACAAGAAAGCAGTTTAATGGCACCCTTCTATTCTACTTGTTGCAGTTACCTTTACATTGCTGGGATAAAGCACCCACCCAAAAGCAGCTGTTGGAAGACAAGTTTTGGTTTTGGCTTATAGCCTCTCTCTCTCTCTCTCTCTACATATATATATATATATATATATATATATATATATATATATATATATATATTGGCACTGTTATGTCAGGGGACAGCACAGCATGAACAGAGGCTGGTTGTCACCTCTGGCAGTACAGGTGGAAAATACCAGCAAGAGAGTGAGCACAACACTGGCAACTAGGGCTAATAAAACTCAAGGTCCAGCAGCAACACACCTCCTTTATCAAGGCTCTACCTCCAAAATGGCCACAAGCTAGGAACCAAATATTCGAAGCACAGGAGTTTGTAGAGGACACCTAATTCGAACCACTACCCTGCCAATGGAAATGTAAATTATATAATACTAATGAAATGCTTGGAATTTTCTTATAAACTGTACATCCTTTCATCCTGTGATGAAACAATTTCCCCTTGAAGTGTTTAAATTAGTTTTATAACAATATGGTCACTTTTTGTAGTTACGTTTTTGTTTTAGGGTCAAAGCACCTAACCAAAACATTTTATGGGAGGAATGAGTATATTTCTACTTATACTCTTGAGGAGAAAGAATCTTCATCATGGCAATGAAAACAAAGACTTGGCATTGTATCTTGCCACAATTGCTGGCAGAAAGAAACAAGAGTGAGCTGAGCATTGGCAGGGGGAAGCTGTACGATAACACCACAAAGCCCACGCCCAGTAGCACACCTCCTCCAGCATGGCTCTACCCCCTAAATTGCCAGCAGCTGGGGATTGAGTATTCAAGCCATGAAGCTGTCAGAGACATTCTGTACTCACACTTTCACAGTACTTAATATTCATAGCAACCCTATTGATTGGCCCAATCTATTAGTAACCCAAATAGCCATCACAAAGAGAAGCTATAAAAACATTTTTGTGTGTTCAAATACTAAAATGTCTTAAATTTCCATTAAATTGGAAAGAAGTAACAGTCAATTCAACAACATGCTGAATCTTTGACCATTATATTGTGCAGAATATACAGTATTTATGGTCTGCTTTATAAAGAATAAGAATATTGGCCGGGCGTGGTGGCGCACGCCTTTAATCCCAGCACTCGGGAGGCAGAGGTAGGAGGATCGCCATGAGTTCAAGGCCACCCTGAGATGACAGAGTTAATTCCAGGTCAGCCTGGACCAGAGTGAGACCCTATCTCGAAAAACCAAAAAAAAAAAAAAAAAAAAAAAAAGAATAAGAATATTGAAGATTAGCAAAATAACCAAGAAATCAGAAAGTAGTTATTTCATGGGATCTGAAGCACATAATTTGAAAGGGGAATGAGGAACTGTGATGATTAATATGTTTTCTATCTTGACTGATATGGTCATTATATTATGTTGATAATTATTAAACACTGAAATTTGAACACTGAAGAAATTGTGCATGTAGATTGTATATCAGCAATATCCCAAACTAAATATTAAAAGGAAATGTCTGCATTGATTCTTTGCAGACTTTAGGATATACTTCAAGGACATTACAGATTTAAATGCATAGCATTCTCTCTAAAATTCATGCCTTTTTTCAGTCTTTTTTCTTATTCATTCCTTCACCTGCTTAGATTTCATGATCTCCAGTGATTTTTAACTTCTGCAGATGACATTCCCTATGTGGCCTGCTTGGCAAATCTGCATACCAAGCCATGTGCTTCTTCCTTCACCTGGACTGTCCTTCATCTCCAGCTTCTGTTAAAGAACTTTTAGTAATCCTTCAGAAGTCAAAATTCTTTTTTTTTTTTCCTGATCCATTACGCTCTAAACATTCCAAATCAGTTTAGATCATCCTGCTACCTACTATCAGAGAACCCTGCATTCTGTTCATAACATTTTGAAATTTTGCAGTTGTTCATTGGACAGTCTAAAAGCAAGTATGGTTTAATGAGTAAGGTGTGGGGAATTATTTTTAAATTTATTTGCTTTCAAATATCTGATCAATCTCTATAAAATATTATTTAAAGTGTTTCAATAGATACCCTACAGGATGTTCGTTTTACTTTTGCTTAAAATAATTATGATATAAAGCCCAAACTGGCCTTGAACTCATAATCCTGTCTCTGCCTACCAGACAGGGGGCAGGAATTTTTGGCATGCCTTTCTCAGAATTTGTTTACAACCATTTAATTTACTTGTAGCAAACCTATATACAAATGTGACTGAAAATAACATAGCAAATATTAGTAGTTATTACTGAAGGATAACTATGTGCTAGATACTGACTTATGTGTTCTAAATTTAATTTCTTGAACAAAACTTATGTGGTAGCAAAAATTAATATATCAGCAAGTCAACATATTAGGAAACTGAGTCCAAAAACAAAAATTGGAAAAACATTGTAAGTGGGTAGTTTAAACAAAAATCTCTTAAAAAATTATATGACAAGCCATTTTTCCATAAGAAAATAAAAATAAATACTCACTGGAATAACACAAATCATAAATTAGGTAATTTGCATCAACTTCTAAAATGGAGTTAATCACCAAGAGAGAAGGTTGTCTATCTTCTTCATACATTGCAAGGTAAATAAATACTCAGATTGCTTCTATTTTTGTGATAGCTAAATGCCATCTTATATTTCATTAGTTTAATGAATTCAAGACTCTTCCTTTACTGATGCATGTGCATGGCATCAATGAATACAGCCACTAACACAATATGCTGCCATGCCAAGTTTGTTTGAAAACATGTTTGTCAACAAAATGAAAGACAGAAAATGCATGAAAAACATCACAGAACTGTCTGCCATCAGCTATCAATGCAGAAATCTAAATAGCAGCTTCAACCACTAACATATTTTAGTAAGATGTCAAATTTTTCCTATATCAAAATTATGCAGCATATCCTAAAACATCAGTTTCTTAAACTGAGAGCTAACACACGACTCATGCCTTTGTTTGTAGATATTGTCAAAAACCTGACAAAACAGATGATATTCTCTGAATTATATCTTGTTTGACTATTCTGTGCTTAATTCATGTTTACTAATTCATCTATTTATTGAGTCCTAGTAACTCCAGATTAAGGCAATAAAAATGAACAATAGTTATTTCAGAAAGTTTTTATATTAAATTAATGCCACATGATAGCTTTAATAGAAAAATGAGGAGTACATAGGATAGACAACCTTGGTAAACTAAATAAGTAGGACTATATATAGAGTAACTTAGGGAGCCTTACGCTCTTACTCAAATTTTCCTTGACCATGACAGCTAACACAAAACATTAGCTCTGAATATTGATCTTCCATGATAATTTATATCCTGCTTTGTGAAATGTTTATTGTTAAATTGTAGATAAACATGCTTTCATGGATGAGGGAACTAAAAATACAGAGAAGAAATTCTTCACGAGAAATTATCTTCATGTGCTGGAGAGATGGCTCAGCATCACTTGTCTGCAAAGCCAAATGACCTATGTAGAGTAGTTCTCTCTGATGAACAGCTCATTGTGGATGTAGACCACCTCCTGGTAAAGAAATTACAGGACAGCACCAAGGGAAAAGAAAAAAAAAGAAAAATCCAGAGAAGAAGAGGAACAGGAGAAATTTGAGGTTAGGTTTTGTCTCACTCTCTCCAGGGCCCTTGGATTCAGGTGGTCTCTCTAAAGTTCTTATGAGGGTTCCACCTTTTAGTCTTATTTCCAGGATATAGGATTCTATGGTACAAGTTCAATTTGGGTTCAGATTTTTTGACCCCTCCCAACCCTTTCCCTTCCCCCAAGCCTTACCCTCCCTATTGTCCAAGCATCAATAAGCTATTCACTTATGTCAGCAAATTTGGCTGATCCAGTTTAGGAACGGCAGATGAGAGATCATGTGACAGTTGACTTTTGGTGATTGCATGAGTTTACTTAGAATGATCTGTTCCAAGCTTGACCACTTTTCTACAAATTCCAATGTATACTTTTTTTCTTAGAATTCCATCATGCAGATATACCACATCTTGGTTATCCCTTCACCCAATGATGGGCATCTGGGTTGATTACAGCTTTTAGCTACTATGAATTGAGCAGCTATAACCATGGTTTAGCAAATATTTCTGAACTGAGATGTGGAGCTTTTAGGGCAAATGTCCAATAAGGGAATCACATGGTCTGCTGGTAACACAACATTCATTCTTTTCAGGAGTCTCCAAAATGATTTCCACAGTGGTTGTACAAACATGCATTCCCACTGACAGTGAATGAGGGTTCCTATTTCTCCACAGCCTCACCAACATGTGTTTTCATTTGATTTATTAATGTTTGCTATCCTTACTGGGGTAAGGTGGAATCCCATAGTTGCTTTAATTCCCATTTCCTTAATGGCTAGGGATGTTGAACATTTTCTTAAGTGTGTGTTAGCCACTTATAATTCTTCCTCTGAGAACTCCCTATTTAGTTTTCTGCCCCACCTTTGGAGTGGGTTGTTTGGTTATTTTACTGTTTAGATTTGAGTTCTTTGTAGACTCTACATGTTAAATTTCTGTCAGTGGTATAGCTGGCAAAGATTTTCTCCCATTTAGTGGGTAATCTATTGGCTCTCCTAATGGTATGTTTGTCTGTGCAAATGCTTTTTAGCTTCATGAGATCCCATTGGCTTAGTGTTTGTTTAGTTTGCTGCATTACTGGGGTTTTATTCAGGAAGCCTTTTCCCAGTCTTATATCATGGAGACTGCTTCCTGTTTTTTTTCTTATAATATTTGAAGAGTTTCAGGTAATATATTGAGGTCTTTAATCCATTTGGACTTGATTTTTGTGTATGGAAAAATGAATGGGTATAATTTCATTTTTCTACATATGATAATCCAATTTGTCCAACTCCATTTGTTGAAGATGCTGTCTTTTCTCCAGTCTACTTTGTCGGCACCTTTGTCAAAGATGAAGCAGCTGTAGCTGCTTGCCATAAAGTTTGGTTCCTCAATTCTTGTTCCATTGGTCTATGTTTCTGTTTTTTGGTTTTTTTTGTTTTTTTTTTTTTTTAATTTTATTCCAGTACCATGCTGTTTAGGTCACTATGGCTTTGTGATATAGGTTTAGATAAGGTATGGTGATACCACCAGAGGTGTTTCTTTTGCTGAGAATATGCTTGGATATCTGAGGCCTTCTGCTATTCTATATGAATTTTGAGATCATTTTTTCAGTCTCAGTGAAGAATGATGCTAGTATTTTAATTTGTACTGCATTATATCTGTATGTTGTTTTTAATAGAATTGCCATTTCCACAATATTAATTCTTACTATCCAGGAACATGGGATGTCCCCCCATCTTCTCAAGTCCTCCTCTATTTCTTTCTTGATTGTTTTCATTTTTTCATTATACAGCCATTTCACATCCTTTGTTAGTGTTATTCCAAGGTATTTCATTAATTTTTTTTGGGGGGGGGGTCTATTGAAATATGGGACAGCCTCACTGATTTCTTCCTCTGTATCCAATGCAGGTAGAAAAGCTACTGATATTTTTGCATTAAATTTGTATCCTGTGACTTTGCTGAAGGAATTTATCAACAATAGAAATTTGGGGATGGAGACTTTCAGATCACTTATAGTTTCACACCATCTGCAAATAGGGCTAACTTGACTTCTTCCTTTTCAATTTGAATCCCTTTTATTTCTTTCTCCTAGCTTATTGCTTTGGCTAGTACTTCTAGTACTATGTTGAAGAGCAGTGGTGACTCCTTGAGGTTCTCCTCATTAAGAATTATTTGGGCATTAGGAGATTTATATATAGCCTTCATTGTGTTGACATATATACCATCCATGCCTATTCTTTCCAGTGTTTTGATAATGAAGTGGTGTTTTATTTTGCTAAAGGTTTTTTTTGCATCAGTTGAGATGATCATGTGGTTCTTATGGTTCAGTTTATTATGTGGTATATTACATTAATCAATTTCCATATGTTAAACCATCCCTGCATCCCTGAGATGAAGCCTATTTAATCAAGGTGGATAATGCTTTTGATGTGGTGCTGAATTCAGTTTGCAAGGATTTTGTCCAGGATCTTTGCATCTAAGTTCATTAGGGATATAGGCCTATAATTTTTTTTCCTTGTTGCATCTCTGTCTGCTTTTATCATTTTGGTGTTCCTTAAGTTCTGTTTAAAAGGGTTGCTAAGAATCCTATCTCTTGGAGTTCCTTTTGCAGTCAGGATGGGCACATTGAGTCCTTCATTGAGTCCCATGAGTTTTGGTAAGTTGTGTTTTCATTATCGTTCACATCTAGGAATTTTTACAATTTCTTTTTTTATTTCTTCCACAACACATTCATTGTTTAAAAGTGTGTTGTTTAGTCTCCAGGAGTTGGTGGAGTACTTGATGTGTCTTTTGTTGTTAATTTCTAGCTTTAAAGTGTTGTGATCTGACATGATTCAGAAAATTACTTCAATTTTTCTGACTTATGAAGGAATGCATTGTAGCCTAATATATGGTCAATTTTGGAGAAGATTCCATGGGCTTCTTAGAAGAATGTGCATTCTGTATAGTTGAGGTGGAAAGTTCTGTAGATATCCATTAGGTCTATTTGATCTATGATGTTGTTGAACTCTGTTATTTCACTGTGGGTTTTCTGCTTGGATGATGCATCTGTTGGTGATAGTGGAGCATTGAAGTCTCCAACTATGATGGTGTTGGTGTTTATTTCTGTTTTATTGTCAAATAGATTTTGTTTTATAAACTGTGCTGTCCCTGTGTTTGGGACATATACATTTATTATTGTGATGTGCTCATGTTGAGTTATTCCCTTCATGAGTAAGAAGTAGCCTTCTTTGTCTTTTTTGATTACCTTTGGCTTGAACTCTATTTTATAAGATATTAATATAGCAACACCCACTTGTTTTTATTTCCATTTGCTTGGAATATTATTTCCAACCTTTCACTCTGAGGAGGTGTCTATCTTTAGTGATGAGTTGGGTTTCTTGAAGGCAGCAAGCAGACAGAAGGGTCTAGTTTTTTGATCCATCCTTACAGACTGTGTCTTTTGATGGGTGAATTAAGACCATTAATATTTAATGTCATTATTTTGAGGTGTGAATTAATCCCTGCCATGATGAGGAGTTTTATGGTGTTCTGTGCTTACTTGTGTTATGCACGGTTTGAGCCTGGTTTATGGTTGGTTATTGTGATTTTCTTCTTGCTGGCTTTTGAGATTGATTGATTGACTCTTCTCTGTGTAGTATTCCCTCAAGTACTGCCCAATCACTGACTCTGCAACGAACTCAAATCAGGGAGGAGGTGGGAGGAGCCCAGAAATGGGTCTGGCCTATTCACTTCAGACCACTTTGCCCATCCTGACTGCAAAAGGACCTCCAAGAGAAAGGATTCTTAACAACCCTCTTAAACAGAACTCAAGAAACACCAAATGATATGCATGGTTAATGTTAAGACACACAATTATCACTTTTCCTTGATGAGCCCATATCCACTCTCAGGGTCTTACTTTCTGTTTCTCTACTTTGGGAAGTTACACTAGACCTCTGGTTCTGTTCTTTCTCCTAACCCTCAAGCTTAAACCTCAGCTTCATAGCAGCTACTTTTCAAAATTCTTATGGCATCTAAGTTATGGGTCCTGGTCTGAGCTTGGCTTTAGGTTCTGAAAATATTAGTGGAACTCCTCAGTTTTCACTTTTCATTTCTTACTTTATGGTGAAAGCCTGAAGCTGTGTTCCCTCACTGCTGACAAAATCATATGGGAAGAAGTATCAGATGAAAGTACAGAATCACTCCTTACTGTCTTAGTTTCGCATTTTATTTCTGCATAGTGATATTCACATACAATATCACAAGCTGATGATGCTATAGTTTTTGTAAGTATAGTAAGACTAAATAGATCTCCATTCTTCTCAACTAAAAAGAATGTCCTCTCAGCCAGGCGTGGTGATACACACCTTTAATCCCAGCACTCAGGAGGCAGAGTTAGAAGGATCACCAGAGTTCAAGGCCACCCTGAGACTACATAGTGAATTCCAGGTCAGCCTGAGCTAGAGTGAAACCCTACCTCGAAAACCAGAAAAAAAAAAAAAAAAAAAAAGACTGTCCTCTCATTTATGGAATGGTTTCATGATAAGAGAAACACTATCCTTATGTGGAAACTTCTTGAAATGCTTGGCTAACCACTGAGAAAACTACTTGCAGTTCCATATTAGAAGCACTGTGCCTTATGATAAATTTCCAGCTGTGTTGTTTTTTTCTTTTAAATCAGTTAAATATAGCTGTCTGTGTGTTTCTGACTTTTCAAGTCCTCAAAGGCTATAATTTAGAGTTTCAGATAAGCTTTTAATGGGCTTAATTTAGTTGGTAATCTAAATTTCTATTGGACTTTTCAATAACAATGCAATTTGGGGGTCACCCAGCATAGCTCCATTTAGCCTCCATCTAAGAGGTTTGAAGAAATTGCTTGAAAATTAATACCTAAGTTAATAACTATGATGGGGTCATACATATACTTTCTATCAATTTAATTTGACAATGTTTTACTGTTTCTGTGATTACTTGTGATAAATATAGCCCTACATTCAAAGTAAAGACAGATTATTTCAAATATAAGAAATAAAAATCACAGAAATGTGCCTGAATTTCTCATATTTTAACTAAAATTTGATAATGTTACAGTTGTTTTGATCTTTAATTTAATAAAATTAAATATTTAATTTTATACAATGCTACATAATTTTACATGGAAATATTTCATATACAGGAAGCCTATAAGTATAACCATGCTCTTCCTTTAAAGTTACTTTCCATATAACATTGAAAATTCTCAAATCCTGAAGTATTTTTGGTAACACTTTATTTTTATAAATCAAAAAAATTACTATCTCCCCATAATCACCTAAGTAGCACTATAAAATCTGTATTATGAAATCTTATTGGTACAGACATTATAGCATTAAGGGCCATTATAATACATTGACAAGAAGCGCACTCTCTGCATCAAATAAATAGTATAAAATTCAGGATTTTCTGATCTTTCTGCTAATCTCTCCAAGTCTGAAAACTCTGTTCCTATAAAGCATGAAGCTTTGGATATTGGTGCATCCATATAGCATTAAATGGTTTTATTGTTTCTATATTATAGCAGCACAAATGCACATATACAAGCTAACACACATTAGCTTGAGTGGCAAGTGCTTTATCCACAGAGATATCTCTCCAGCCCTGCATCACCCTTTTTGATACATTATTCTGTATGCTTATTAGAACTTTATTATAAATGTGTCTTTGATATAAATATGCAACTGCTTCATTTTCTTTTGACTATATTTTGTCACTTACTATACCATAGTTATTTTATTGCAGCATTTATATATGGATATACATATTATTTTTCAAAACAGGCCACATTTTAAAATTCAACATTTTTAAATTCTTGCAAACAGAGTTTTAAGTTTTGATAGGTATTTCTTTTTGTGGTTTTTAAATTATTTTATTTTATTTATTTACTTAATTGCAAGAGAGAGAGAAAGAGAAAGGGAGAGAATTGGTATACCAGGGCTTCTAGTCACTGCAAATGAACTCTAAATGCATGTTCCACCATGTGCATCTGGCTTTCATAGGGACTGGGGAATTAAACCTTGATCCTTAGGACTTACAGTCAAGTACCTTAATCACGAAGCCATCACTCTAGCCCCCTGATAGGTATTTCTGAATGAAGTTCTATTAGAGAATTGCAGGTTTAAACTCATTTTAAGATTATTATGGCATTATATAATAGATACAAATAAATTCCTAAATACCAGCAACACTTTAAGATTTAAATAAAAGCATCACATACCAGACTGAGATAAGTAAACCTTACCAAGAACAACTTAATATCCTAATAAATACAGTATTAATATGTACAGGGAGAATTAAAGGATATAATTATGACATTTTTAATATATATGAGCTTGTTTTTTACAATTTCATACTTATATGCTACATTTTGGTTATAACTATCCCACATTGGCATTTTTTTGGTTTGATTTGCATGTTTGAATCCTATAACTTTTCCAATAATTAGAAAATGAAAGCATTGTGCAGAAGTCTTTGTAACTTAAAATTCAAATCTTTATGTCTTTCTTGCCCCAGATCTGAGCAAATAAATATAGGGATTTCTGTTTAAGCCAGATGACAGAGGTAATGAAGAGGAGCTGTCAATCTGACCATCACTCTGACTGCTGGCATTGCTGAGGTGGTAGCCTCATGGAGTGTTGCCTGTGTAGAATCTCAGCCTGCAGAGATAATTTTTCTCTAAATGAAGCTAGGGTAAAATGGGCTATTTTAAATATAGCAGAATCACATTCCCTACTAATTTTAGAAAGAGTGTAAAGAAAACATTTCAAGGAGATAAGATCAGACTGTCTTCATTCCGATGACAATACTCGGCCATGTTGTGTGATCCCACAGTTTTTGTAATAACATTGGATTCTTAGTTTTTCCATGCTGTTGTCATTTCTGACAAGGGAAGAAAAGACATTAGCATTTTTTTTTACCAAATATATGTTTTATTGTGATTCTGGCTAAGTTCAATTGCCAGCAGGCTCCCAAGTTTCCCAACCATATATATATAGTTTTATGTTCTTGTTCATGACAAGTGTCTGAACAGGTTCTTTCTGTTGGATCTACTTCTACTTCTAGGTTAGCTGGCTACCTGCAGCATTTTTTATGAATCAGGGAAAGAAATCACTAACATATTTTCATAGCTTGAGATTTTTCCATTCCAGTAATTTTCATATAGCACATCTGTGCTCCTCTGAATAGACTGAACTCTGAATTATAGGCAACTTATCCATAGCATGAAATTTAGGAACAGATGGGAGAAAGTGACAAATTTTGTTGTATGCAGGGTTATATAACCAGTCAAGTTAATGGTTTTTGCCCCATGTTTATATTATTTAAGGGATGTGGTGGTATTTTATTGTTGCTGTAAGTTTTAGAATGCCACATGTTATTAATAAGTTAGAAGTAGTTAGTAACTTGTAATATTATTTCATTTTCTGCATACCAACTTGTGTAATTGGATATATATTAAGTGTATATATTTCTTTTCCAATCACAGGAAAGGGAAATAAATTTTAAGATTTTTTTTTTATTTAAAAGGTAGTTCTTAGGAGCATTACATAAAGACCCATGCCTCTTCTAAACAGTAGCCAATGGTCTTTATATAAAGGGGAGAATACCCTCCCTTCAAATTTGCTCTGATACATGGTTGATAGAGTCAACACACACTTTCTCCAAAAATACTCCTTGCAGTGATAGATTAACTCACCTAATTTCTGTTTTGCATGACTTTTTGGGTTTTTAAGAGTTATTTTATTATTTATTTATTTGCAAAGAGAGATAGAGAGGGAATATGGGCATGCCGGGGACTCTAGCTATTATAAATGAATTCCAGATAAATCTGCCACTTTGTACATCTGGCTTTATGTGGGTACTGGGGAATTGAACCCAGGTTGTTAGGCATTGCATGCAAGTGCTTTAACCACTGAACCATCTCTAACTCCTGACTTATTAACATGGGAACTATTTAAATTTTTTGAATGTAAATGTCTACTCCCATCTCAAATTAAATGTGGAAAACTTTTCCTAATTTTTAAAATGAGGATAGTAACCTTTGTTTTAGGAAAGTTCACATAAATAAATTGATTTAAAATAAGACTCTTGCTATCAATAAAAAATTTAAAAAATAACTAAGGCTGAGCACCTCATGGTCATTTCTAAAACATGTATTTTCTTGTCCTATCAAAATTAATGAAATCAAACATAATTTGAATAACTTCATGTAGGTGCTAATTTTGCTGAACATTGAACTTCTAGTGTTGACCAGGGGTTATAATCCCACCTTCTGGGATGAAAGGTTATGCAGTGTCTTTCCTGCTGAGGCAAGCAGCAGCAGTCACACAAGCCAATTGGAATTTAAGATAAGCTGAAAACACATACAAAAAATATCATATTAAGAATAAAGTTTCAAGATAGAATGATTAATTTACTATGAAGAATGTTTTCTTCCTGTTTGTGCCCATGCGGCACCCCATGTACTCACTTCTACAGGGTCTACTCTTCGGCACTGGCCAGAGTGGAATGTGAGAAGTCTTGCTCCATCACTCTTCCACCCATTTTTGTTTGAGCCAGAGCCTACTACTTATTTCAGAGCTCGCGACCTTTTTCCATTGGCTCCAGTGATTCTTGAGTCTCTGTTGGCCTACAGGACTGCAGTTACAGGCATGCATGGCCATGCTAAGCTGTTTATGTGGGTTCTGGAGATTTGAACTCCAGTGGTTTTAGGCCCCTTCATGCCTTCTTGATTGCATAGGAAGCACACTTAAACATCTATTTTTTAATTGAGATCTTTAATATATGAACATATGTCAAGTTGTTAATATTCTCATGAGGTTATATACCTATGCCCTCTTTCCTGTGCTCCCATTTCATTGAGATTCCTACTTAGCAGGGTGATTGGTAATCATTATGGGGTCATGCATGCATCAGTAAGTGTCTTAAAGATAACTTCCATACCTCAGGGAGGGGTACTCAAAAGCACTCAGAACTGTGTTGAAGAGTCAACAGTTTCTCTGAAGAGATAAGCTATAGAGCTTTGCTTTCAATTTTGTTCATCCTTTAGTGTGTCACTCAAACATTTATTTCTCCATGATGAATTACTTGATTTGCCTAAAGTAACTAATTATTATGTCTTTGATATGTTGTTATACTTCAATTATAACCCACAGAGTCTATGAGCACTGGCTTCCTCAACAGAAGGACACAACATGAAGATTTTATTTTACATATAATATGGGAAGGTAAATAACTGGTAAATAACTATTTGAAATATTTTATACCACTGTCCCATTCCATAAACAGAACTCTGGAAGCTGCTGACTAATTGAGAAATAATTAATAAATTTGGAACAAAATAGAGTTGAAAGAAACACACTTCCTTAAGGGCATGAACACACATTGATATGCAAGCCACTACCAAAGGGGAAGGGATACCACCATGTATTGGAAGAAGTTGTCTTAGGACAATGTGTGATGTTTGGGAATGTTACTTCCAGATATCTAGGAAGATATTGTAGTTACATTTGAGTTGCTGGCACAAAGCATTCAACACAAAGCAACTTGTGGGAGGAAAGGGTTTATTTTGGCTTACAGATTTGATGAAAACTCTATGATGCCATTGGAAAATGTGACATTAGCAGAGGGTGAATATGACCTCATGGTAAACATCAGGTGGTCAACAGCAGCAAGAAAGCATATCAAACACTGGCAAGGGGTAAGTTAGCTATAACACCAGTAAGCCTATCTCCCAAAACACACTTCCTCCAGTAAGGATCCAACTCCCAAATTGCAATTAGATGGGGACCTACCATTCAGACTACATGAGCATATGGGTGACTCCTAATTCAAACCACCACAGAAGATGTTATTAGAAAAACTGCATAAAACATTACAAACTTCCAAGGGTGCATTGTTTATTGTTCTTGTCGGTGTGGTAAGTCCACTGACTGGACTTATGTTCTTCAAGTTCATTCTTTTTTTGGGGGGGGCAGGGGGGAGACTGACCTGGAATTCACTGTGTAGTCTCAGGTTGACTTGAAGTCATAGTGATCCTCCTATATCACCCACTAGAGTGCTGGGATTAAAAGTATGTTACTGTACCTGGCTGTAAATTCAT
The DNA here is from genome assembly GCA_036346955.1 of Dipus sagitta. Lineage (NCBI taxonomy): Eukaryota > Metazoa > Chordata > Mammalia > Rodentia > Dipodidae > Dipus > Dipus sagitta. The sequence continues at coordinate 57,755,768 of CM070772.1, forward strand.
TCTTCCTGGTTCATTCATTCTTCTTTCCAGATGTTTTCTGTGTGTGGGAGAGGCCATTTTGACATTTAACAGGAAGGCTAGTAGTAAGAAATTCTCCTTGAAGTCATGTTTTTCAGACAAGATATTGTGAAAGACACTTAAAGTAGGGAGTTCTGAGTTTTCTGTGATCTCATCAGGTGCTTCAGTTGGATGCTGTTTATGAAGGTAGATGAAAGATAAAAGCTTAAGAGGGTTGTCTTGAGTTCCCATCCTGCATTGAAAGGATCTTGTAAGGTCTCCAGTTATGCACACAATACATTTTGAACTTGAACTTTGACAACAGTGATTGCTAACAGAATGATACACCATTATCCCTGAGATAAAGAGGTTAATTCATATGAGCAAACAATGATGAAAATAAAGAGTGACACAAGTCATCCTTTTGTTTCCTACCACCTTCCAAGCCACAAAACAATGCAAAGTGGGTGGAAGGAGGCAGGACACAGCATGATAAAATTATCTTCTCCTGTCCACCAACTTAATGGAGTTATAATCTAATCTTTGTTGGCAGGGCCTGTGAGTCAAAATTTATGACTAAAAATTTTAAGGATAGTTAAGTCTCAGTAATAAACATGAGATTTCTTAAATATGTAAATTATCTGAAAATGTGCAGAGCTAGATTAATATATTTTGAGTGAGCCTACTACGTAGGAAAATTATATACATCATCTGATTAACATCTCAGATATGCTATCTTGATTTTTATCCCCCATGTCCACAATATTCTTTTTGAATAATGGCTGTATATAATCTAGCCTGTTTGGGAAATTACTACTTGACAAGGTGAGGTTGAGAGATTGGGAAAGCAACTGTAAGATTGTTAAACCACTGTAATAGCAGCATAAAAAAAGGAATAATGCCTGGTGTGTGAATAGTACCCATTTACTTGTGGGTAATGCTTCTATACCTGCTTTGATGGGCTAACCTGAATGTGAGACTTTTGTCATTGCCACTTCCAAGCCCTAAGTAAGAAGAAACAAGTAGGAATTACAAAGATTATAATATAAAAGCTGTGGCAAAAAGAAATAGTTTAACAAAAGTTGAGATACTCTTTCTCTAGAGACATCCTGGAAAAAGAGGAACTGGGTGACATCACTGTAATATAAACATCAACTGACACATGTGGCCTCTTTCTCAGAAAGAATACACTGTTAGTTGAATAGGGGAATATGCAAATGTTTTTGAATTGAGGATACTTATGTACATATTTATTATATTGGAAGTCATCTGACATGCACAAATCTTAAGTACAGTGAGACAAAAAGTTTCTATGAGACCTTCATTTATATTTTAAAAGACTTTTGTTGTCTCACCTGGTGAAATGATGAACCTTGAAGTCACAGTGCTTAATTTCAAATGTACCAATAAAAAAGTCTTACTCCCAGCTCTGCTTGAGTTTGTCCTTCATCCAAAAATAGGTACATAAGTGCTCTTTATTCCACCAGGGTGCTATGAGGAATAACTAATAAAAATGATTGTAGCATATCCCTTTGTTAAATTGGAAGCACTATGCAAATATTAAGTAAGACCAAGGCTCATAAACATGTAATCAGTTATGCTCATAACAAAAAACAGTGCATTTGGATAAATAAATAATAAGTGACACACCTTTTCACACACAAACAGATGTTCCTTACTACTTAGTCAGCTCTTAAATTTCAAGGAAAGACCTCCTGGGAGCAAGAGATTGATAATAACTTTCCAAACATAGTCCCCTATAAGAAAAGCAGAGTTCATATCATAACTGCTGATAATAATCTAATGGACACCAGAATAAAAAAGAAGTACTGGCTTTGTTTTTGAGTGATTATAAGATAAATTCAAAATGGAGTAAGTACATATTTACCTTGACATTACAAAAAAGAAAACCAAAAGGAGATATTCTCTATAGAGAACAAAATGAATTACCAATTACCAGCATAAAAGCCAGTTATGTATAAAATGTATTTTCATAGTTCAAGCCCCTTTGGTTTCATTTTCTTTTTTTAATTTAATGATTTTTTAAAAATTTTTAGTAAAAAGGTTATACACATAGACTCGCTCTCCCCAGTTATGCTAAGGCTCTTCAGTGAGGTTTTTCATATCCATTGTGGGGACCAAGAGGCCTCAGTCAGTTTCTGCAGGGATGGGGGAAACATAGCATCATAAGCTATTTCCAACCACACTGAGGCTCTTACAATCTTTCCACCTCCTCTTCCAGGATGCTCCTTGAGCCTTGGTGGGCAAAGTAGAGATATGATTTAGTGTTGCTTTCTCTGTAGTCTCTGGACCTTCTTGTGAGGTTTGAGTTACTACAGTGTCTGTCACTGTTTTCCTGGAACTGGTTTTCAGGTTAGCCTTGTCACCCCTTCCCCTGTAGTGACTTCTCAGCCCCTGGCAGATGAGATGGAGGTGACCCATCTCTTGGTAGTTAGTGGGCTTTCTTTTCTTTTTGTATTTATGTCTACTTGTTTTTCTCTGGATTCTTCTCCGTCTGTAAAATCAAACAGATTCTCCAACCAAAAGTGAGAACAGTTTGAATAAAAGGGACAAGCCTCTTCATTAGGGAGATATATTGATATGTAAATCCATGTTTCTTAGTTAGAGAACAGTGGAGGTTCTCTCTGGATTCCATTGGCTTCCTGTTCTAGGGAAGTTGACTTGGTTCTCAGAGCCAGATATGAGTTTTCCCCCATGACCAGGTCTCATGTCCAATCCATGAGCAGTTGGTTACCTACTCAACTGTGTGCCACTGTTGCATGAGTGTATACTTCTTCCACAACTGGTTGATTTTGTAACTGCCAGGATCTCTTAACCAATCAGTTGGAAGCTGTTAATCTCCAGCCACACTTCTAGGACTTTCCAGCAATATGAACTTATTGTACATATAAGCAAATCATCAACAGACAGCCACTTTCTTTTTCTTCCTCTTCTTCTTCCTCCTCCTCCTCCTTCTCTTCTTCTTCTTCTTCTTCTTCTTCTTCTTCTTATTCTTATTCTTATTCTTATTCCTTGTTTTGAATTTTGGCTTGAAATTTTCCTTCAGTGTTGTACTATACATTCATGTAAAGCAGCATTCCCAGCATTGTCAATTTTTTAAATATTTTTAAATTTTTTATTTATTATTTATTTATTTAAGAAAGCTCTAGAGAGAGCAGGAGGGAGATAGAAGGAGAGAATGGACACATCAGGTCCTCTAGCCTCTGCAGACGAACTCCAGATACATGTGTCACCTTGTACATCTGGCTTTACATGGGTGCTGGGAAATTGAACCTGAGTTCTTTGGTTTTTCAGGCCTTAACCACTAAGCAATATCTCCAGCCCTTCTTTTTTTTATTAGATATGGACATATTTAGTATGTTTAAACAACACGGGTTGGTAACATCCTTTCCCTCCTCTCTGCCCATTTTCGGAAGAGGCCTTCCTTGTTGGGGATGCAGATCAACCCCATGGGGATTGTGGGTCATGCATTATGGGGGGAAATGTCTCTGTAAAATGTCCCAACTTGTAGCTCTAGCAATCTTTCTGCCTGCTTTTCTGAAAAATTCTCTAAGCCATGCTGGGAGTATTTTAAGGCTACTTCAGTGATGGACACTTAGGAGCCTCTGGATCTCTGGTTTGGTCGGTGCAGAGTGTCCCCAATATCTATCTCTATCACCCTTGTGCTTATATTAGATTCACTAAGAAAGCAGCACTCTTTCACATTCCCCCATTCCTCTATGTTTTCAGCTGGGGCCAGGGTGGAGTGTACTGGATCGTTTATTGCCTCAGGTCCAGCTCCCGTCTGAAAATAAGAAGCAGATTCTCCAGTAGAGAATGAAGTCAGCACTGCTTAAATGGGATAACCATTATTAATTTAGAGAGAATTAATTAATTAATTAATTAACCCTCTTGTAGTCTAAGGTTAGTGGGAACTTGACAATGGAAAGCAGAATCCTCATCTGGATATGATTCTGACTTGTTTCTCAGTTCCAGATATGGTCTCCTTTTCCACTGAGTGGATCTGTTAGTCAGTCCAAGAGCAGTTGGTTACCCACCATGGCTGTGTTCCATTATTGCACTTGTGTGAGCATCATGTCAGGTTGTTTGCTTCTGAGTCACTTAGACTTTGAGTTGCTTAGACAGATGTTGGACATTTTCCCATGATAGCTCATATAGCACCTTCCAGCACTAGATGGGCTAATTGTCTGGGGACTGGCTCACCTCCGGATTCTAATCATGTCTATCCCTGATTCATGCCAACAGTTTATGGTGTTCAGCAGTAGGGTTTTATCATTAACCTCTGGTGGGCAATCAAGTGCTCTGAGAGAAATCTGTCTTGTTTGTTTTGGGAGATCTAGTATATCCCTTCTTGTGTAATTTTAACACAATATAAGTTTTCTTGTTCCTACTACATATTGTTTCTTAAGAGAATTGATGTTAAGACAAATATGTTTTCCTATTAGGTTTCTCTCCTTGCCTATGGAATGGAAGATGACCTTCACATACTTATGTGATAAAGCAATAAGAACAGGGCTGATAGGAGGAGTCACCTGTGTGTGTGATGTATATATGTATGTATGGTGTACTCCAAAATTTCACCTTCATCCTAAGTCACTGATCCTATCTTAGACACTATGGGACTCTGCATCAACTCAGAATAAGAGATCATGAGGAATTTATGTTGTCTGAAGAAACTAGAAGGAATACATTTTAATACTTGGCATTTGGCCCATTAAACAATTCTCTGTGAGTAGAGAGCATAGTATGTTGTTCAGTAGTGGAGCAATAACCTAGAATATTCAAGGCCCTGGTCTCCACCATAAAACCAAACAGTAGGAAACAAAACAACACAAGACTCAAATCAAATCCCACTGTTACAAGTCCTCTCGAAGAACTATGAAGTACTTATAAAGGTACTGCAAAATTAAGCCCTGTATTGATCTAGTTACCCTGTCTTTTGTCTGAATATCCTGAGATTTCAAATGACTTCAGAAACACCTATGTATTTTCCAAAGTACTATATTATAGGCAAAATCTTCTCTCTTCCCTCTATTTTTTTTTAAATAGGACAGGAAAGTTTTCTTTAAAGAATCTTTACCTGGTATGGTCAAGCTATTCAAAAATAGCTTCCTGACAGCCCCATGCCTTTTCAGAACTGAACTTGAGCCACATCTTCTCCTTTTCACTTTTAAACTCCTAAAATAATTGGAAGAATATTTTTATTATGCCATCTATCTGGAAAGGGAAGGCTGGGGTACTATGAGAAGGACCATTCTTTCTTGTGGTATTTTTGGCTTGACTCAGGGTGGGGTGTTTGATATACTATGAGAAAGATGGCCCTCATTAGATTGCCAGCCCATTTGCACAGACCAAGAAGAGCTCAAAGGGGAAGGATCAGCATCCCATCTATCACCTATGAAATTTCTGTCTTTTGACTTTGGGCTCAACTTTTTCTTAAACTAGCATCTTTTTTTTTTATTTCTTTTTGTTACTGTCCTTTAGTCTTTATTCTCCTTTTCTCTTTTTTCCCTTTAGTGCTTTTTGTTAAATGCTGAGATACTTAGTAGACTAACCACATGCCTACGGCCATTTACTATTTTATAATAATAGTAATATCCCATACTCATTCAGAATGTTTCCCTTAAGAGCTCAGAGAATTTCACACATTTCTTCCTGTTAACCCTGGAAATTTCCCTGATAGATCAACATATAGCTTAGATCCTCCAAACTCTCTGACTTTCAAGATATGGCCCTGAGAGTTTCAGAAATGTGTACATCCTCAATATCATGATTGGTTTACTATGGAGTACTGTGACAACATGCAGTAACCCCAGATCAAAGCAGTAAGCCCTTGTTATGAGTGTTGTTTATCTCCTTGTAGTAAGTATGACATTCATTTTGGACAGAAGTTCATGATGCTTTGCCTGCTTTGAATTAAAAGCATCAATTTCTGCTCATTAACCATTGTGTATCTAAGATTGATGCATACATTTTTGCCTGAAATTTTATCTTTTTTAAAATAGTAACAAGGGATGTTAATTCATACCATCGGAAATTGAAGAAAATACCAACAAATGTACAAACAAATATAAATTATTCACCTTTAGTTTAAAGAGTAAAACAAAATCACACATATTTATTTCTGGTGCTGAACCACTTTGGTATTAGTTCTGGATAATTATAGCTTAGGTACTATTATTGATTGGAAATTTGCACTTAAAGATATTTAAAAATCATAAAAGGTGACAGACTAAATGCCCTATGTTTCACATTCAAATATCAAGGTCACAATAAGTACATATTAATACTAGACATTAATGTATATAATGCTTGGATTTCTTGTCATCTTATTTGTAATTTCCCTTTGTCCTCATTTTTGACCACAAATTCCCCCTGACCTAATGCCTTCACATAGGATGTTAAATGTAAGGACTAACAATAGCAGCTTTGGAGAATCACAGGCAGGTATTTGATTTTTATTCTAAATTTCTTACTTCTTGTAGCTAATAAACAAGCTATTAGGAAAACTTTATGAGATATTGTCTCCTTATTGGTGAAAAAATGTTTAAAAATATTAAAAAATGCAGATAACAATGTGGATAAAGCATATAAAATAATTATCATCAAGTTCAAGCTGGTGTTCAATAAATGATAGTAATATCAATAACAATTATCTTCCTTGCAGTTTAGTAATGATGTCTCAAGTTTTGAGTTGAGCTATCTTTTCCTACATCAGTGGCATCATTGTTCATTCATTTGAATTTCACTGTAATTTTCTGTGACATTTATTATTTTCATGACACAAATGTTTAGTGTCTTTGGTGGGGCATATTAACTAGTCTGATCATCATTGTCAACTAACTAGTCAATTAAAGATAAGTGAGATGTCCAGGTGTTCTCTGTTACTTAATCTTACCAGTGAACTTGTATTTAACTGAATAATTATAAAAGCCATATGGGGAATCATAGAGCATTTAACTGAAAGGAACATAGATTACCTTTTTCCAATAACTCTCTATTTTCTATAATGACTAAAAAGTAGAGATTTATAAAGTATGTGTTCTATCAGACAAATCTTTTTAAAATAGAACCAACAGATGTCTTGTTAAACCAAGTATATGTATATAAAATTCACTAACCAATTGCTTAATAGGTCATTGAATCTGTGATAAAAAAAACTGATATGTGTAATTTGCAAAGCATATAAATTCAATTATCATTGTTCTGTAGAGTGGGTAATCAAAGATTAAAGATGCAATTGTTTGGTAAGGGTTGTATCTTGAAAAGGAAGACATATTATATTGTTTTTAGTTTCAGTATGGAGGTAGACTATTTCCCTAAGGTCCTCATGTGTTAAAAAGGTGTTGGTCCCTAGCAGGTGGCACCATTAGAAAGTAGTGGAAATTTTAGAAAGTAGAGGCTTCTAAAAGTTGGGGTAAGTAGGTCACTGGTAGTATGTCTTTGAAGGATATATTTTGACCTTGCCCCTATCTTTCACTCTTGTTTATTTTACATAGACTATATTATTGTATCCCTTCACCCCATGTCTCCATTTCCCTGAGGGTACATCTCAGTAGGGTCCTTGGTTTCAATGTTGGTTAATTGGGATCTCTGTCAGTCTCTGGGAGGGTGGACTGTACCACAGGATCTTTGTATTCACTCTGTGACATTCTTCTCCCCAGCAGAAAGGAAGTGAGAGGCTATTCTCTGCCCTAGTCTTGTATGCTTCTGTTTCTGCCTTGCTGCAAACCTAAAATCAATCAAGCCAGCTGACCATGGAGTGAGACCTCTGAAACTGTAAGCCAAAGCCAGACTTTTTTTCTTTTTAAATTGTTTCTCTCATGTATTTTACACAATAACAAAAAGCTAACACAGGTTATTAGTGTAAGAGGTGTGATCATTGCTGTGAGTATACCTGACAATGTGGTTCTGAAGAATCTGAATTCGGTTTGCAAGAGGACTTTCTTTGGGAATGTTTGGAGAACCAGGCTAAAAAAGTTTAGAGTAGTGAGAGCAAGGCAGGATAGGTAATTCTGGTAGAATCTCAGAAGACTAGAATGTTGATCGAAATATGGTCATTCTGTGATGATGAGGTTTCAGATGGAAAATAGTTCTTTTGGGAGTTTTACTAGAGGCTATCCACATTGCATTGTGGAAGAACTTGACTACATTTTGTCCATGCCCTGATACTTTCAGTGAAACTCAGTTGAAAAGTGATGAACTCATTTATCTGTGGAGGAAAGGTCAATGCAGCAAAGCATTAAAGCTGAGCAAGGTTCTGCTCACTATTTTAGCCACATTCGAGAATCTGAGTGCTCCTATGGCTAGACAGCAGGCGGAGAACAGAGAATCCTCAGAGACTTGTGGGCCAGTTAGCCTGGTGCACACAGTGGGGAACAGGAAGAGACCTATTTCTAGCACAGTAGAAGATGTGGGCCTCCACACACATTCTGCTTCATGTATGCACATGTACTCACACATGTAAACATCAAATACACACACAAAGATTTAAAAGAATGAAGTGTGTGTGGTTCTAAAAGAAATTAACTCCATTAAAAAGAAATCAAGTCACAGGCACCTGGGGTAATACAAAAGATGTCTTGAGAATACCACAAAGATTGTCTTGAGAATACCTATATTGCAGGATAAACAGTGAAAAGTATAAGCTCATTTGAAATATTTTTGTTGGAAAAGAGAACGCCATACCAACAAGAAAGTTGTTGTGAAGGAATCTCAAGAATGCCTTTAACTATGCCAAGCTGCCCAAGCACCCAGACCCCACTGCAGCCATGTTGTCAAGGGCCAGGTACTGTTGGAAGTGTTGGCAGACTTTTGTGGTGTCTGTCTGCTTCTGGTTTTGCAGGCATGATGAAAGCACATAGGAAAAAAGAATATTTCCACCACATTCTAGTTACTAACTCTCCCTCTATCACTTCCAATTGACATAACCTATTAAGAAGCCAAGCAAAGAAACACTGGCAGTTCCAGCCTCATGTCAGATTTACATGAGTGGATTAGAAGCTTACATACTTTACTAAATGGAAGAAGCAGCTAACGAAAGAGTTAGTTATTTCACCAAGCTAACTGGGTAAACCTACTAACATGTGTTAGAAATGATAGGTAAAAGGACATCTCAATTGTCAATTAATATCTGTTTCATGTTTTGTGTCAAAATCGCTCAGAATTTCCCATTTCTCAAGTATCTTGACCTTCATGTTAATAGACTTCTCCTCTTCCACATAATTATAATGTAGATTATACCTTGACTTCCTCTCACTTGACCTTCTTCAACTGTCATTGAAGATTTCAAAGCCAGATGTTAATCTTTTACCTATGATTATTTTAAACCTCAAAAGGGTAATTCCTGGGGTCAGTGTCTATGATTTTACCTAGCTCTAACCCTAGATGCAAGAGATTATAATTGCTGTACAACACCTCTCAAGGGTCCCTATTCCTAATAAAATCCTCTGTCCACAAAAATTATCCATGCAAATATTTCTTTTCACCTTTAGCAGTTTACACCCATCTTCATGACTCTATCCACCTGCACTGCACTCTGCTCCCTGTGCTTCTGCACACTCTGTTCAAGAAACTGCATTACAGTCAGTCCCTGCAACTAGCTCCTAGAATAATGAACACAGTTGCTGACAAACATGCCATACTATATACTGTTGATGATATGTACCCTACAGCACACAGGTCTTGATACACAGCACAGTACACACAGCTGTTCATACATACTGGACTGCAAAGATGCTGATACATACAGCACACTATTATCATTTCAAACCACACTGCTCATGATTGTTGTTAGATACCATTCACCAAAATATGGTGGTTTGAGAGGGAAATGTCTCCCATAGCATAATCTGCTTTTAATTAAACCTCATCTGGCAAGGCGCACACCACAAAGGAGAAGGGCAGTGATAATGACTTCTGCAGTGTGGCTTCACAGAGACCCTCACGTTCACATGAGACAACAGAGACTCAGGACTCATGGAAGAGAATCGTGGACAAACATTTAATTTTCTGAACAGATTGTACATTTGTACTAAAATGCAATAAATGTCACAGTGTAGCAACTAGGCATAGTTAAATTTACCTCCTTTCCCAGTATGGTCCAAGTGATAAACATATTCCAATCAAAAATGTCCTAGCCAGGCATGGTGGCACATTCTTTTAATCCCATCACTCAGGAAGCAGAGGTAGGAGGATCACTGAGAGCTCAAGGTCACCCTGAGACTACATAGTGAATTCCAGGTCAGCCTGGACTAGAGCAAGACCCTACCTCAGAAAGAACAAAACAAAAGCCTAATAGCCATCAATTTCCATTTCAAGCAGTGGATTTCCTATGTGAATTCCATTACTACCACGAACAGAATATAAAAAGCTTCCAATCAACATACCACAGATCTTTGTTAGAAGTGTAATTTTCTGGTCAAGAGAAGGTACACACCACTCATTTGAGATCCAGGCTAATTCAATTATCCTCAATATCTTCTCTACTCAGTTTGGTCTATCTGCCAGCAACAGCATCATAACCTTGCAACTTGCTAGAAATACAGATTATATGTTCCATACCAACACTACTGAAACCATCTTCATTTTCCATGATCTTCAAGTGATGTTCATTATTCTTTTAGAGCCAGAAAGCTTTAATCTTTACCACTCTTATTCAATCTAGCAAATTTGCTTGTAATAAAGATCCTCTGTGTGTTTGAAAACCTCCACTCTCTGATGCTTTATAGTAGAAGATATTTAACAATAGGTGTTGTGCTGAATTAAGGACACCTTTGTTTCCTATGTGGATAGGTGTTAATTGGTAGCATCTTATAAACTATATTCATCTATAAGTAATAACATTATAGATTAAGTGCCAGGATCAGAAAGTTAAAGAAAATAATAAGCATGGACGCTAATAATGTTTGCTCCTTTTCCAATAACAATTTGTCATATGTTTGCCTCCTAGAAACAACATAAGCACTATAGCTTTCTAACAAAGAAAATTACTAGTAGACTTTCTCTAGTCTAGAATCATTGAAGTATATTATATTGTAAGGGTCTGAGAATTGCTGAAGAAAGACCCCAGACTCAAATAGTATGTTAAAACAAAGAACATTTATTCTGCAGAATAAGCCAGCATGCAGGAGTCAACCATTCATAGAAAATGATGACCCCCAGAGGAGCCTACAGGGTCCTTTTAAGCACAACTAGGGGAATTCTGGTGGGTTAAGCAATCTTCTGACCTGATTGGCTAGGCAAGCAGCAGTTACAGTTTTAGGTCTCTGATTGGTTGGGGCAAAAGCACTTAAGGGGACATATTAGGGAATATCTTCAGGAACTGACTCAGCCCCCAGAGCACAAAATGGAGGCTATCTTCCCCAGCCACATTTCAGGGTCACTGTTGATTAACAGCCCACCCTTTATTCTTATTTTTTTCCAAGAAGTCTTGCCTACCTCTCTGGGAAACTGAAACGTAGGCCTAGTTAGGGCAGCACCTTACTGAAGCCTGTCATGATGTCAGTTTGGTCCTTTCAATATCATATTATACATTTGGTTATAACATTAATGCTAAACTTATTCCTAAATATGCATTTATTTGTTTACTTGAGGGAGAGAGAGAATGGGGATTCCAGGGACTCTAGGCACTGCAAACAAACTCCAGACACATGTGCTACTTTGTGCATCTGTCATATGTGGGTACTGAGGATTCAAATTTGGGTCCTCAGGCTTCACAGACAAGCACTTTAACTGCTGAACCATCTCTCCACCCCTAAACTTATTCTTTAAATGGACATCAGACATTTTACTTATAAAAATTAATTGTTATTACTTTGTGTTTTTAATATACTTTTCAACAGCTCCAAGTTGAACACATTAATTTTAAACTTATGTTCATTTTTCATCTGGCCATATAAATATCATTCAAATTCATCAAGAGATGTACAACAGACTTTTAGTATGAAATCTTCTGAAATGATTTCTCTTACAAAGTTACTCTAATGACTATCCTAGTAGTTCAAATTGGAAAAGTCTGAGTTACTTCTCTCAAAAATAGTAAATGCCCTTTCTTCTAATTTGATAAGCATTTCATTGTGAATTCTTAGGTTCTGTTTCTCTGTAAAGTAACCTGGAGGTTTAGAAACTGACACAGTAAATGGTACTTTAAATGTAGCATCCCATTGTCTGTGTGAACTGAGGAATCTTGTGATATTCACAACACAGAAAAGGTTATAGATAATAGGAACATTTGTGAGGCTGTCCTTTACATGCTCAGTATTTTATAAGCCTGTTATCTGCTAAACTTTTAGTAGAGTTCATGCTTGTATTGCATTCATAGTAACCTCTTCATTATTATGTGAAACAAAGGAAATTAATACTTCATGCAACCCATTTTATATTCTGTAAAGGACAAGTTTACATAATGATTTCTATACAGTTTTCAAGGAATGATATACTTTTATGAAATGCAAAAAATAAAACAGAAATAATGATCATTTTATATAAATGAGTGAGGATAATAAGATCTGTTACTAAAAGCAAAGCAATTCAGTACTGATCCACATAGAAAGTGTGCATTCATTTATCCTACAAAGTATTGAAGTGGATCCTATGGGCTAGCATTGTACTTCCACAAAGGAAAATGTGATTCCAAATTCTGATTAAGTGCTTTCATGGATTTTATATTCCAGGGAATGGAAAAATTATATACAATTGAAAATATATAATTAAAATGTTATAAAAATAAGGTGACAAGGCACAAAACTGAAGACAGAGTGAGGAAGAATTTTCATAAGAAGTCATATTTAAGTTGGGAAAATAGTTTGAGATAGAGACATTTTTGGATTATTTGTTTGTTTGTTTGTTTGTTGTGTGTTTGTTTTCAAGTTGGGGCCTCACTCTAACCCAGGCTGATCTGGAACTCTCTCTGTAGTCCCAGGTTGGCCTCTAACTCATGTTGATCCTCCTACCTCTGCTCCTGAGAGAGGGCTGAGATTAAAGATGTGTGCCACCATTTTCAGTTTGGGAATTTTTTAGAACCTGAGAACACTGAACTGGCTTTTAATGGAGTTTCATAGGAATGGAAGTTTCATGATAGACTATAGGCTCTTCACGAACAGGCTCATCAATCATGTATGTCTGGATTTCACTTGAAGATTGGTTGGCAGCAATGAAAGAAGCTTAACAGATAATTGTTGGATAATTATTGGATTGACATTTTCAAAATATTTTCTCATGTATGGGAAGATGGCTCAGTGGATAATGTAATTGCCATATAACTCTGAGTACTTGAGTTATGATCCTCACACCCCACATAAAACCTAAAAGCTATGGTGAGTTTGAGTTTCTGTTAGTCAGAAGGCTTCTGGTTAGGAGAGACACCAACTACAGAAATTTCCTAGGACCTAGTAAACAACACTGGTGAGTGAGAGGTACTATTTCAAATACAGAATAATTAGAAAAATAGACATGTACTCAACGAGCACGAGCTCCCTGTGGCACTGGAGGAAGCACTAGTATGTTATGACTATAACTCTGGGCTTTGCATTCAAATGTGAATTTCCATCTTACTTCATCCATTTATGTATTGTGTGACTCGAGACAAGATTAATCGTCCTGGACATACATTTTTGTATGCCTGAAAATCAAGCATTAACAATATATAGAATTGCTATTTGGTAAGCAAGTTCATTGATTCATATATATCCAAGGTGCTGATAGTTGGTGATGACAAAGCTGATTGTAAAATGGAATAAGATGGCACTAGAAGAAAAAGGCCACTGCAAAATTATAGCTGCTCCAGGGATAATGGGTGAAGCACAGCAGAGGTGCGGTAGAGATTTATGGAGAACCACAGAGCACAATAATATCCTTTCACAAAAAAATTCTTGGGCTTGTCAATTGTAACTGAACTTTAATGAACTTGACAAAGTTCATTTTATTCCATCATATTAACCTTCTTTCTGCAGTCAAAATTATTAAGAAAGGAGGCAGGATTGCTGGCCTTGAGAAGCTATCAGGACAGTACTGGACTGCTAGTTTTCAGAGGAATCTGAGGATAATACACAAGTGGTAATTTTCCCTCCCCTGGTGAATTTAACAGCACAAAATCTCAGATAGTCTTTCCTGCCATATCCAACTTTTTAAAAAATAAAATAAAGTAAAATTGTAGATGGCCTATTAAATGAGAGGACAGAATGCTGTCCACATCACAGAGTAATCCTTTTTAGGCTGGAATACTGGGTATAATTTTCTACATAAATGGAAAAAAGTAATCTTATCTCCAGTTTATCCCTCTTCTGTGATGTGCTGGGTTAGCCAGGCTAAAGCTGTTGACAGAAAATTCACCACTCGGATGAGAAGCAAAGATGAGAAGAGGTATTGCACTGGTGATGGAAAAGCTTTATATAATGAGACAAATCCCAGCACCTCTGGGAACTCATTCTATATGGAAACCATTTCATGTTTCTTTCATTATGGGAATGATACACTGTCTATTAAAAGCCTAGAAGTGAGATTGCCTAGACAGTTATTTTAATGGGGTGACTTGCTTTGGATCATCATTTGGTTTTTGTGGACAATAGCATGCAAGCCTATTTTCCTCCAGAACCATGCTTCAAACAAGCCTAGTTTATCAGAGTACGGTAGTTAACTCCTCTTATTATATAAACTTGTCAGGGCATTATAACATAAACACATTCTTCCCTGCTGCAAAACACTTCTTCGAGGAGTCCATTTAGTTTCATAAACTTTTTCTAAGTCTCTGACACCCTAAACAAACTGTGACAAGTATTTATATTATATGTCAAACAAGAGGAATAACTCACTGTATAAAAAGTGTCTAGTGACAACCAACAAAAGAGAGATACAAGATCAAATAAACCTCTGACAGAAAAATATTCAGACATATATAATAAGTCCTATGGAAATATTCACATTTTTTGCATGTCATCAAAAATAGACCATGACAAAGGGTAAAATTTAGCTCAAATACAGAACCTTTTCTGAATTTGATTTTATGTAACTTTTCCTTTTGGTAATGCTGTTATGGTGTTTCCCTGTGTTTAGTCACTTGACATATTATTTAAATGTAGGAATATGAATAAACGCATATACATTTACTGTGACTGAAAACTTGCATAAGGGAATGTGTATATACCAGAAATTATAGCTCTATTCTTTTTCTAAATATGTGTGTGCTTTCTCTAGGTTTGTGTTGTCTGTGTTTATGTACATGTGTGTGTGTGTGTGTGTGGGTGGGTGGATGTGTGTGTGGGTGTAAAATAGAAAATAAGATAATGAAGCAAAGCACAGTGTTCTACGCATATATATATATATATATATATATATATATATATATTTTTTTTTTTCTGTAGAGTAATTACACTTCTCTAAGCTGAGCTTCCAAACTGAAACATGCCTAAAGGCAATTCTGTATCAGAACACTGTGGTTTACAGAACTGTTCTCAATTTTTCCCAACCATACAATTTAGGAATATCCCCAAGTGTTGCCAGAATGAGCCAAAGTCATTCACATATGAAAGCAAATTTATAGGAAAAGAGACAAGTGCACTTTCAAGGGACTAAGATTTGAAATATTGATATAGTCACATTAATTGAATTTTTGCCTTGAGAAGTGATTACAAAAATGTTGCTCCAAAATTAATTTGTATCTGCTTTGGATAAGATTAACATTAATTTCTTTACCAGTCCCCATTACTCTTTTATTATTCATTAACATCTCTCTTTGCATGTGTAAGATACCTTGATGAAGCATGTTTATTCATAGCCTAACCTTTTTAAATAATTCTAACAGCTCTCTAACAGTCACCTTCCTGGCATGCTGAATATCTTGTCTTTGTTTCATTATTCAATGCTTGCACTCTAGCCTCCACTTGAGATGCTGAACATGAATCAGGTTCCTCTTCCTACCACTCTCCTCCCACTAAAATGTCCTCTGCAGCTGGTTCCCACAGGAGAGCTCTGCTCTCAAAATACTGCAGCACACCTCTGTTCTGGTTGGATCAGGGACAGGATAATTTCCACAGATCTGGAGTGCAATTATTGACTCATTTCTTTTGTCACTCATTACACATTTGTTACCATATTTTAGTTCATTGTTCATGTACCTTTTGTTAGCATGTTTAGTTTGAGTTTCTCTTTGACAAAAGCTCTCTCGAGGTGACATTTTATCATTTCTTTGTGGATGTGAGCTCTCAGCTTATTTTTCTGAGATAAAGTGGACAGAGGAATGGAAATGAGAGGGAAAAGGAAGAGAAAAGCAGCATATATGAAGTAATTGCATCTTTCTTCAAGCTGAGATATAGTGTCTTTATTGGATCCTCAGAAGGCTTTATAAATACTTATAAACAAGCACTATTTTCATTTCAGTTACAGATATAAAATTATAAACTTTCTTTTTCTTGAGTACAGCCACTTTTTTCATTGTTTAGATGTGAAAGAGACCAAAATATCTATTTAAATATTTCTGCTATCAAATTATTTTTCTTTTTTTATGAAATTGAAGGTACACTGCATAAACTTTTTACTGGAAAATAAACTATTCTATCATCACTAATGATATTTATGTTGATGCATTTTACTAAGCTTAAGTTCAGTAATGCCATGTTTCCTACAATCACTCAAATAAATATTTTTCTCATGGATTCTACTTTGTTATAACAATGAAATGAAAACAAAATCATTTCAATAGATCGGAGGAACACCCTGTTACCTTGTATGTAAATTACTTCATAAAATTTGATTATTTTTCTTCATACATGAACTGAATATAAGTCTAATTTGAAAGCATATCACTAAACTTCTAATATGTTTTGGTAATTTACTATTATTAATTATTCTACTTTAATGTCAACAACCGAGTCCTCTACTCCCAAATTCTTGCAGGAAGGGTCATGAATGTCAAGTAGTATTTTTTTTTTTTTCACCAAACAAAATCTACTCTGAGAGGAATCTTTTAACAAAAACTACTTGCGGCTATAGAGAAGAAAAGGTCGTAGGTTTGCTGTAATGTTCCAAATCAAATAGTCTGGACAGTTTTGAGAATTTCTTACAGCACAAGTTAATTAAAATTAATTAGCTTTACTATTGAGTTCACCTCATTCCCTTAAAACAAAGAATGTTTCTGGTTAGGACCTAAGCAACAAAAGTGAAAACATTCAAATCAAGAAACTGAACTTGTATAAAGTGAGCGACAATGGTCTGGAAGCACATAGTACCAGGCGATGTGCATATGGCAGAGCAGAGCAGTGCCAATGAAGAGAATGTCACCCCTTTATTAAAAGACAGGGAAGGCTCCCATCCAGTGACCCTGGTGAAGTGGCAGCTTTCATGAGAAGTTTGATGTCTTTCTTTGACAGAAACAAGGCCATGGGGCACAGAATTTATCAAGGAGCTTCACTTGTAAAAGACGGCAGAAAAATCCCCGTTAAATGAAGAGGTTTCGACAAAGGGGATGAGCATGAGTTATAAATTTTCATTTATTTTAAGAAACTGAATGTAGAAGTGAAGGCATATAAATCATTAGGATGCAGATCAAAGATCAATGTTCATATGTAAATGTGTTATAAATCTCATTGTCATCCTTCTGGAAATTATTAGAATAAGCAAGGTGGTACAGTCTCAGAAAGACAAATATCACATGCAATCTTTCATGTAAGGATCCTAGCAATGTACATGGTGGGGTGTGTGTGTGTGTGTATGTGTGTGTAAGTGTAAGGGCTTAGGGCTAGAAAAGGAAAATATATGAGGGAAAAGGTATTGAGGAAGGTGTTCAGGGCAGTCAAGCATGTGACATGAAAGCAGAAAGGGGGTTACTTGGAGTGGAAGGATATAGAGGGAGAATGGGGTTGAGGAAGAAGAAGGTGGATGAATAAATGCAAATTTTGCACAAGATACTGTAATAAATCCCATACTTGGTATGCTAATTGAAACATAAATTTCAAACATCGAAGGAAGAATGCATCCTTATGACATTTGTGATTGCTTCTTCTTGAAGAAATACCAGAAATAAAGTAAATAGAGAAGTGGGGGGTCACATCCCACAGGGCTTATAGAGAATGATGAACGTCTCCAGAAAGCTTCTCCAGCTCGTGATTTTGAGATTACCTTTCTCCAAAATCTGCCATCTGTTGGCCATTATTTTGAGTCATCAGCAACTATCTGATACTAATTTTTAAATTTGCTTCTCAATAATTTTTCACACTATTTTATTATACTTGCATATTTTCGTATTTCATTTATATAATATGACTTTTTATCACTCTAGTATATTTTACATTATTGGTATAGTAAATTTTAATATTTGGGTATAAAAGAATTACTCCTTTACTTACCTTCTATTTTGCATGATTCATTAAGTATTCTACAACCTTAGTTTTTATTTTTTTTTTTTTTTTTTTTTGTTTTTTTTTTTTGTTTTTTTTTTTGTTTATTCATTTGAGAGTGACAGAGAGAAGGAGGGAGAGAGAGAGAGAGAGAGAGAGAGAGAGAGAGAATGGGCGCGCCAGAGCTTCCAGCCTCTGTAAACGAACTCCAGATGCGTGCGCCCCCTTGTGCATCTGGCTAACGTGGGTCCTGGGGAATCGAGCCTCGAACCGGGGTCCTTAGGCTTCACAGGCAAGCGCTTAACCGCTAAGCCATCTCTCCAGCCCACAACCTTAGTTTTTCTAAGCAAGGATTAGAATGAAAATTTTAACTTTATTTAAATAATTGATTTCAGTACCAGAAATAAAATAATCTTTAATGGAAATAACAATAAATTGACAGAACTATTTGAGGCAAATTAACTCATTAAAATATTAAGATTTTAATGTAGAACAAATGGTTTTTATTCCATTTGTCCATTTTATAATGTAGTTCACAAACTTGAAATACAATTCATGTTAACAATGTTAAAATAAATACTTTTTATTGCAACTTTGGAGGTTTATTTTAAAATATACTGTTTACTTACATTTAATGAAATGTGTTCTCAGATGTATTGCTTTTTATGATTTATTCATTCATTTATTTATTTTTGGTAAATGGCACATGGGAATTTTTTCGCTACAATTACTAACTCTATTCTTAAATATAAAAGTATGTTTTATTCAAAATTACATAGATATTTTAGTTAAGTTGTTAGATCAAAAGCTATTCAACAGAAATATAATTTATATACTCGTAAAATAATATAAAAATGATCATTTTTGCAGGTGTTGTGGCACGTACCTTTAATGTCAGGATTTGGGAGGCAGAGGTAGTAGGATCACTGTAAGATTGAGGGTAGCCTGAGACTATATAGTGTGAATTCCAGGTCACTCTAGACTACAGTGAGACCCTACCTTGAGCCCCCATCAACCAAAAAAAAAATAATAATAATTTTGGCTTTTTTTAAACATTTGTATTTATGTACAGAAGACAGCCCACCTCCCAATCTTCCTGCCCTAATATTCTTTCAACACCTTTTCTCTAGAGATTCTGAATCTTAAAGGGTATGGTTTGTGTTTCAGTTTGAGGCTGAGCCCAGAGTAGTTACTGGTTCTCAGCAATTTTGACAGGTATGCATCTCTGCATTAACTACTTCACATTGTAGTAAGAAACTTAGGTGACTGAGGTTAGCTTTCTTCATACCAGAATCTGGGTTCTTTTTTTTTTTTTTTTTGGTAGACATGGTCTAACCACATAGCTAAGGCTGATCTCAAACTAGTGATTCTCCTACCTCAACCTTCTCAGTGCTGGGATTAGAAATAAATAGCTCCAACTGAACCAATTTTTAAGAGGATCCCTGGGAACATGATTTCATTTCTTCTCTAACTTATTAAGAAAAACTTATAAAACAGCATATTTTAAAATAATAATTTGGTTGCTTATATTTTTGAAATATATGCTAAAAATATTTTCAAAGGGAAATACATTTTTAAATTAAACCTTTTTATGATTTTTATTTTTTGTTCAGACAATGGATCTTAAAATATATTTATTTGAGTTATTTATTGACTTATTTTTTTATATATTATAATGATTTTGTAAAAATTCTAGAGATTGTACTTACTTAGGTCATCCTACTTTATTTAAAATTCTATAAGGCAAATAAGAATGAAGAAAAATTTACTTTTGTAGAAATATATCTCCTAATTATAATCCTTGACACATAGTCTTGCATGACTTTAAAATATATTTTAATTATATTATTCTAATTCTCAATCTTTCTGCTTCATTGTAAAGAAAAAAAGATTTTAAGAAGGCTGGATAAATGCATTAGCTGTTAAAGGCACTTGCTTGCAAAGCCTAATTTCCTAGATTTGATTCCCCAGCATTCATGTAAAGCCAGATACACAAAATGGCACAAACTTCTGGAGTTCATTTGCAGTGGCAGGAGGCCCTGGCACACCAATATTCATTCTCAGTCTCTCTGTCTCTCTCTCTAATAGTTTAGATGTTGTCACCTTGATTTGTTTAGTAATCCACGCAAATCTCTTTCAGGTGGGCCTCTAAGGTTGCTTCCAGGAAGAATTAACTAAGGGAGGAAGACCTATACCCAGAGTGAGGCCTTCCCCCAGAGAGGGTGGCCCCTCGGATGGGAACTTTATATAAGGAAGCTCTGGGTAAAAAGAGCCCCTTCCTTCCTTCCACTTGGCAGCCAGCGCTGCTTGCTGCCTTCCAGCATGGATAGAAGACCAGTGTGGACTGAAGACCAGTCTCAAATGAAGACCCGCATGGATCTAAAATCTGCCGCTCCTCAGGAAGACTCCAGGCCTTCAGTGCCAGATTGGGACTGCTGAGGCATCTGGCATGTGGACTGAGCAGCAACTGGGTTCCTTCATTCTTGGGCCTGCAACTGCTCTTGGACTACTATAAATTAATCCAATAAATTCCATTTTTTAATATAATTCATTCTAACAGTGTTCCTCTAGAGAACCCTGACTAATACTCTCTCCCTCTCTTGTTTCAAATAAATCAATGAATAACTTTTTGTAGTATTTTATTTATTTGAGAAAGAGAGAGAGAGAATGGGCAAACGAGGTCCTCCAGCCACTGCAAACAAACTCCAGGAACATGTACCACCTTGTACATCTGGCTTTAATATTTTTAGAAACAGAGATTTAGGACTAGAACATTATATTCTGCACCTGATACTTGGTTTAGTTCTCTCTCTCCTTCCATGGAGTTCTAAGTTATACATACAATTTAATGTAGGTGCTCACAACAAATATATTTTCATCATGGATTTCCATATATTGATGCAAAATATTTTAATTTTATTTATTGATTTGCAAGCACAGAGAGAGACTTAGAGAAAGAAGAGAGACAGACAGAGAGAGAATGGGCATGCCAAGGCCTCCAGCCACTGGAAACCAACTCCAGATGCATGTACCCCCTTGTGCATCTGGCCTATGTGGGTACTGGAGAATCAAACCTGGGTCCTTTGGCTTCACAGGCAAATGCCTTAACCACTAGCCATCTCTCCAGCCCAGTGTAAAATATTTTTAAGAATTTCATTTTTTTGGTATAAAAATTGCATTGTGACTTATTTTTGTTTTACTTATATTCCTCTAGCTTTTTTGTTATTTTGAAAACTGAGCATGAACTTCATTAAAAAAGCACTGTTGAAAAATAATCCAGGAGGTAAAAAAGACAGAAAACTAGAACTTTATAAGAAATCAAATAGTGAACAATTCTAGCAGGTCTGTAAAGTGCTGAGGATGAGATCAAAGCCTCTAGAGTGTCAGGCAAGCACTCCACCACTGAGCTACACACCAGCCTGTGGAAAAATTGTTATCTTCCAGTGATGTTGAAATGCAGACACCTGGAGCCATACACCTCAGAGAAATTGCTAGTAAGGATTCATTTTGGAATTAATCATGATGGACACTTTACAGTTAGTATTAAAATAAACTTGGGAGGAAGCAATTGTCTTCATAACCATTTAATGACTCAAAAATATAGGTGAAAAAATATAAGTTAACACAGAATGAACAGTATTTTTGAGTACACAAATACTGCTTTTTAAAACTTCACTGTGGATCCTATGCTGAAGGGTGTGTGCACAGTGAGTATGCCACAGGTCCTGGTTAGTTCCCCACCTCCCAAGTACCCCTGCTGCTGCCTTGGGGAGGCCTGGACCCTGTGTGTGGGCTGTGGAAGCAGGCCTTTTGCTCTGGTTTCCTTATTGGCCCCTTGATACGGATATCCCTATTTCCCTGAATCACAGGGTACACTGTGTGGGACATTAGAGGAGCTGGCCTCTGGTCCCTGGCTCTCTAGCTTCCTAGTTCCTGGATCCCCAATCCCTGCTCCCCATGTGATAAAGAATATGTGCAAAAGGAGTGAGTGGGCCAGAGATCCCAGTTCCCCAGGTACCAGAAATCTCCACAATATGTGCATCTGTAGTTATAAACCCATCGTACACCAGTATACCAAGCTAGTCCACATTTAAAGTAGAACACCCTCTGAAGATTGTACAAGGATAAAAGCTTGCTTTCCCCTCAATAGAATAAAGTGTCTCCCCAAGATGGGTAGACCACAATGCAAAACAGCCAATGAAAGTAAAAACTGAGTGATCTCCACCAAGGATGCATAGTACCACAATGGAAGCCATCAATAAAGTCATAGAGAAATTAACAGAATTTATTCCCAAAATGAAAACATAACAACCATTGATACCCTGATCAAAAGAATTGCTGAATTGGAAATAAACCATCATAAAACCAACAATCATACAATGAAACTGAGCAGAATCGTGTCCAAGGCACATCACTAAAAGCAGCAAGAGAGGAACAACATACAACATACAAAGGCAATGCCATCAGGATTATTTCAGATTTCTCAATAGAAACACTGAAAGCCAGAAGGTCCTGGAATGGAACACTTCAAATTATAAAAACTATGGTGACCAACCCAAGCTACTCTACCAAGCAAAAGTATTCCTCAAAATAGAAGGTAAAAGGAAAACTTTCCATGAAAAAAGTCAGCTCTATGATCATGATCATATGAACACAAAGCTAAACCTACAGAGAATACTTGAGGGAATACTCCACACAGAACAGTCAAACATCCAATCTCAAGAGCCAACAAGAAGAAGTTCACAATAACCAAAACTATACCAAGCTCAAAAAAAGTACAAAACACAAGAAAGCGGCAAACCCCATAAAACACCTCATCACGGCAGGGATTAAAACAAACCTCACAGTTATAACCTTAAATATTAATGGTCTTAACTCACCCATTGAAAGACACAAGTTAACAGGGTGGATTAAAAAAATGGACCCTTCTATCTGATATCTTCAAGAAGTGCACCTAACCACTAAAGACAGATACCTTTTCAGGGTTAAAGGATTAAAAATGATATTCCAAGCAAATGTAAATAATAAATAAGCAGATAATAATAAATAAGCAATAAGGAAATAATAAATAAGCAAAATTCCATCAAATCTCCATTGAAGAACTAAGACCAAATTTTTCAAACTGTTTCACATAATCAGAGAACAGGGATTCTTCCCCAACAACTTTTATGAAGCTAGCATCACCATAAAACCAAAACCTGACATAGATGAAAGAAGAAAAGGAAATTATAGGCCTATATCTCTGATGAACTTAGATAGAATGATCTTGAACAAAATCCTCACAAACCAAATTCAACAACATATCCAAAGTATTATTCACCTTGGCCAAGTAGACTTCACCCCAGGGATGCAGGGATGATTCAACATATGGAAATTGTTCAGTGTAATACACTACATAAATAAATTTAACCATAAGAACCACATGATCATCTCAACTGATGCAGAGACCTTTGACAAAATACAACACCACTTCATGATCAATGCTGGAGAGAATAGGTATGGAGTGTTCTGATCTCAACACATTGAAGGCTATATAAAGCACCTAAAGCTCAAATAATTCTTAACAGGGAAAGACTGAAGTAGTTCCCACTGAGATTAGGAACAAGATTGGGGTGCCCACTCTGACCATTGCTCATCAACATATACTAGAAGTACTAGCCCAAGCAATAAGACATGAGAGAAAATTAAATGGGATACAAATTGTAAAGGAAGAAGTCAAGTTATCCCTACTTGGAGATGACATGATCTATACATAAGTGACTCAAGAACCTCCATCTCAGAACTCCTAAAGGTGAATAATTCCTTCAGTAATGTGGCAGGATACAAAATCACTGCACAAAAATCAGTAGCCTTTCTATAGCAAATGACAAATACACAGAAAAAAGAAATCAGTGAGGCTGTCCCATTTTCAGTAGCAACAAAAATATTTAAATACATTGGGAGAACACTAACCATGGATGTTGAAGACCTATATAATGAAAACATAAAAATACTCAAGAAAGAAATGAAGGAGGACTTGAGAAGATAGAAAAACTTCCCATGCTCATGGATATGTAGAATTAATATTATGAAAATGCAATTCAATCAAAAGCAATATGTAGATTTAATGCAATATCACTAATAATTCCAGCATCATTCTTCACAGAGACAGAAAACATGATCTCAAAATTCATATGGTATGGTAGCAGAACTCAGATATCCAAACATATCCTCAGGGGAAAAAAAATTAAAAAATAAATAAATAAATAAAAAAAACACCTCTGGAGGTTTTACCATACCCAATCTAACAAACAAAACAAAAACAGCATGGTGCAGGCATAAGAATGGAAACAGAGACAAGTGAAACAAAACTAAAGAGTCGGACCTCAGGTGAAGTAACTACAGCTACTTGATCTTTGACAAAGAGCCAATAATGTAGACTGGAGAAAAGACAGCATCTTCAACAAATGGTGTTGGACAAATCAGATGACCATATGTAGCATTCTTTCTATTGTCCCAATGTAGGTCACCTGGCTCAATCTCAATGTTTATAATATCTCATACAATTTCAGCTAAACAGGCAGCAGTTTTGGCCAAAAGATTTTCTTTTCTGTGTCATATCCCTCTGCTCACACCACTCTATTTCTGTGCAATGCAAACTTGCACAAGTTTTCAGGACATGGGCATAACAGCAAGCTTCTCACACAATTTGCTTATAGCCCAGTCCAGGCAAAGCTCTTTTGCATCCTCACAAGCCAAACCTCATAGTCCATAGTTTCTACTGCATTCATACCATTCAACTCTGACAAGATTAGTCCATCAGACTGTACTTACAGCACTGCAAGGTATCTGTTAGGCCAAGTTTTCAAGTCCCTCCAAATTCCTCTTAAAAAAACAGCTCCAAAAGGCCAAAGACACACAGTCTGGTGTTTAGTAGCAATTCCCCTCCTCCTCTGGTACCAACTTTACTGTTGCTGTCATGCTCTCATTGCTGGCAGAAATCACCCAACCAAGATGAGCTCGTGGGACAAAAAGGTTGATTTTTGGCTTACAGACTCGAGGGGGAGCTCCTTGAAGGCAGTGGAAAATGATGGCATGAACAGAGGGTAAACATCACCTGCTGGCCAACATAAGGTGGACAATAGCAACAGGAGACTGTGCTAAACACTAGCAAGGGGAAACTGGCTATAATTCCCATAAGCCTGCCCCCAACAATACACTGCCTCCAGGAGGTGTTAATTCTCAATCTCTATCAGTTGGGAACCTAGCATTTAATTCATAACCTGAATTAAACCACTACACTTAGCACCAAGTCAATAACTAATACATAATCTGTAATTTTATTACTGTGTTTTATTATCTTCAAAATCTTTTTTTTAAAAAAAAACACTCCTCTTATGTTTGGTAAATCTTTTCAAAAATGTAACCTACCATAATTTCTCCTTTTGATTCAGAGAAAATATATGTTTCTGATGCTTTTTTGAAAATACCATGCATTTATTGTGAGTGGTACAATAATCACCTTGCTACTTTTATCATAACACTCTTCTTCCTCAGATTAATTACATATGTTGTATTTTAATATCATATGCTGACTTTCTTAATCATGTTTTTCATTAATCTGCTATAAACTTTTAGTGTTGCTTTTTCATATTATCTACTTTAAGTCAAAGCCTTTGGTCTTTAATTTAATAGTTTAAAATTTATATCAAATATATGCAGTTTTTAGAATTTTTTTTGTACTTAACACAATTCCCTATATCTTAAATATAGAATTCTGAAGAGAACTTGGTACCTGTGGTGGTTTGAATAGAATAGATGGCCCCCAATATATTCAGTTGTTTGTTTGTCGTTTGCATCTGCAGCCACCTGGCTAGAGTCAGTGCCATTGTGTGGATCTTAAAGTGTCTGGTGGGTTTCAGATTTCAATCTAAAGATAGGCAAAGTGTGCCTAGCAGGAGTTCCTGACGTGAGCTGTGGCCTTTGGTTTTAGGCTTGTACTTCTCTCTCTCTCTCTCTCTCTCTCTCTCTCTCTCTCTCTGCTTGGACCTGTGAAGGCAGGCCAGCTTCTTCTGCCACTTATGGAATTTCCTCTGGATGTGTAGGCTTCAATAAATATCCCTTCCTCCATAACTGTGCCTGGTCTGGAAGTTCATCTCAGCGAACCTGAAGCTGTCTGATTCAGTACCTTACACAATTCCCAGTGTTTTATTTGTATTGAATTTCTGAAAAGTATGTGCTACTTAACACAATTCTTCTTGTCTTATATGTATAGAATTTTTAAAGAGAATTTAGTACCTAATACAATCCCACTGTCTTATGGGTACAGAATTTCTACAGAGAACAACTGTCTTGAAATCTTGCTTGCTGGACACAGATGCTAACTTGAAAATTATGCTTTATTTATTAAACACAAAATTAGCTACAACCTACTACACAGAGCAAATGTACCCAATTTTTAGAATGGAGGATCTTTTCTTTCTATTCAAGAAAGATAATCATACTAGTAAAATGCAGTTAATATCTAGTTAACATCAGTTAATATGCAGAAGTTGAGAGACTTATGTACAAAGAACACTTTACCCCTGAAGCTTCATAAGAGTACCTGAGACATAAGGGAACAGTGGTGATAAACATTTAGAAGGGGAATCATGACAGAAAATAAAGCTTGGGCAACTGGCACACTGGTAAAAGGGTGTGAAATTGCCAGTAAACATGAATAAAATTAAGCAATAAAGAAAGAATGAAAGAAGGGAGATAGAAAGGAAGAAAATAAGAAAAAAGGAAAGAAAAAAAAGTGCATTCAGGGTATGCTGAATGTGAAATGTTTTGCCTGAGACGTAAGATTGGTGAGATCAACAATTAATTGACCAGAAAAAATCTTTTAAGGAATATTAAGGAAGGTTATTATCTGCAAAGTAATACAGAGGTATTGAAAACTTAATCAGGGAATTGAAGGAAGAAAAGGCATCTTATACAGACCTGACTGAAGAATAAAATATTGTTTGCAAAAGAGCGAAAGACCAGAAGATCAGTTTAAGAGCAATTGTAGTTCAAGAGAGATAATGTTGCTGCTGAAAGGAAGTGAAGACAGAAAGAGAGTGAAGTATATTTCTTAGGTAATTAAGAGCTAGAATTCCAGGAACTTGGTAACTGGTTGTTGAGTGTGACAGTGTGGGGAGAAAAGCATATAATTGATCTCTAGTTAAAACAAATCTATCATTTGAACATTGAGAATTTTGAAAATTAATGAAAATGGAAATAAATTCAGTGTCCTTAAGTATGGGAACAGATTGTATAAAAAAAAAAAAAAAACAGGCAAATTTATTGCATAGAAAATAGGCAGTATTAGCTAAATATCATGGTCCATGCCTAGAATCTGAGCACTCAAGTGGCAGAAGCAGAGGGATTGCAATAAATTTGAGGTCAGCTTGCATCTATACAATGAGCTGCAGAACAGCCAGGAATACATAGTGCAACTTTGTCTCAAAACCTGTAGGAAACACCCACAAATTTTATGCATATGACTATTTCACCAAATGAATTTAGTGGTTAAGGAACTTGCCGCAAAGCCAAAGGACCCAGGTTCAATTTCCCTGAACTTCAGGCTACCAAAATAAAAGGTGAGGAATTTACCTTTTATATCAGCTCAGCCATTTTGCTTATCTGAGAAATTAATTGTCCTTTTCTCTCCAGATTTTACAAAAGCTTATCTCAATTTACAACACCTACTTAAATTCTTGTGTTTCTTTAATTTGTGAAATCAGATTCCATTTGTGATTATCAAATCGCCTAATCTTCTTTAGGCTTGTTCCTTCAAACTTTTTTTTTTCACAAGATAAGGTCTAGCTCTAGCCCAGGCTGACCCTGGAATTCACTATGTAGTAGTCTCAGGCTAGCCTCAGACTTACAGCAATCCTCCTACCTCTACCTCCCAAGATAGGCTCATCTAATATTTTTAAAAAGCAAATGTAAGCCGGGCGTGGTGACCAACACCTTTAATCCCAGCACTCGGGAGGCAGAGTTAGGAGGATTGCCATGAGTTCGAGGCCACCCTGAGACTCCATAGTGAATTACAGGTCATCCTGGCCTAGAGTGAGACTCTATCTCGAAAAACAAAACACAAAAGCAAAAAAAAAAAAAAAAAAAAAAAAAAAATCAAAGGGGGTGCTGGAGAGATGGCTTAGCGGTTAAACGCTTGCCTGTGAAGCCTAAGGACCCCGGTTTGAGGCTCGACTCCCCAGGACCCACGTTTGCCAGGTGCACAAGGGGGTGCATGCATTTGGAGTTCGTTTGCAGTGGCTGGAGGCCCTGGCGTGCCAATTCTCTCTCTCTCTCTATCTTCCTCTTTCTGTTTGTCATTTTCAAATAAATAAAAATAAACAAAAAAATTTTTAAAAAAGCAAAGGTACTTTTTCCCCCCATTCTGAGCTTGGAAATACTTTTCTGAAGATATTCAATATTTGTAAATTGTGTTTTTAATTAGCTTTTGGAAGAGTTTATTTTAATGTTTCAGAGATTGGGTTTCTACTAGGCAATAAACCTGAACGTGGAATTCTGAGAAAATTAAAAAATATACATATAAACAATTAAATAGAAAAAAAGAGCAAAGGTAGAGGTAGCATACTGACACCTGGTGGTCACTGCCCTTTCATCCACAGGCCCACTCCTTCTTTGACCTGTATTCTGCTTGTCAGGTACAAGGGTCCTTCCAATGTTCTGTGTCACAAGGCTTTCCACATCTCAAGGCCCTATTGTCAATTTCTCCATCACTTGTTCCTTGACCACTAAACCATTGCAAGACAATTTAATTTTTTGTTTGGATACCACCACATTCCCATAAACAAAGTGTTATATAACTTTAGGTAAAGAGACCTGTTTGAAAATAAACCCAACATTTCATTGTTATTCTGATATTAAACATTTTAGTTCTCACACAAAATTTCCAATAGGCTTTTGTGATTGACTCAATAATTTTCCAAAGATCATTAAAACGATTCTATTTCATCCCTTGTTTTGCATTTACTATCACCTATGGATCCCAAGACCATTAAAATTTGTCTCAAGCTTATTGAATATGGAAAGAATGCAGAGAATTTAGAGGAGGATTTCATGTTCCAGTCATGAAAATAGTGCTCATCAGGTCAATTCATGTTTGAATGGCCAGAACTTAATTATGTACCGTTCAATCATGTAGCCATGCCTACTAGCAAAGGAACCTGGGACAGGTAGGGGATTGCTATAAACCAGGAAGAAAATAAATTGATGTTATGAGCAGTTATACACTCTCTAATATATTAAATATGATTTTAGTTTACTTCAGATTCCATGCCACATTTTAAAAGAGCATTATTACATTTTATTTCCTTATTAAAGATAGGGGGAGAGAGAAAGGATGGGAGCACCATGGCCTCCAGCCACTGCAAACAAATTCCAGATGCATGTGCCAACATGTGCCTCTAGCTTACGTGGGTACTAGGGAACCTGACCTGGGATCTTTAAGGCATCACAGGCAAATGCCTTAACAACTAAGCCATCTCTCCAGTCCTCATGCCACCTTTTAATTCTAACTATTGGTTGGCCAAGGTAGACAAATCCCACTCCTTGAGGCTCCTTGGAGCCAAAGCCTTGTCTCATCAGGCAGTTCTGTGCCATCAGGTACAAACTATACTGCAGGTTTGGACAATATCTGAGGTACAACAGCAGAAAGTCAGGCACATGTACGCTTACCCTATAGTTTTGTTCTTTAGTTTTCTTCAGTCAGTTCTTTGAGACTTTGATGGGGCAGGATAAAATCAACTAAGAGAGCAAGCTATGAGTTTTTTAGCAAATTTCTGTCTTAGTAGGGAAACTGATAAAATATTCATATTTTATCATGTAACAGCCATGGCAGTCTGACACAGACAAGAGGCATGAGACAAGTTGTCCTGACACAGATTCTAGGATTAGAGACATTTCAAGTTTAAATTAAGCAAACTGAATTTTTCTAATCAAATAAACCCACTTAACCTCTCTGGGAGATCCAAGAGATATGTTCTGGTTTTTAAAAATTATCAAAAACATAGGGCTAATATAAAAATTAAATACATCAGACAGGTGGCTAGTCACTCAAACATATTCACTTCAACATTTTATTGTTTTCCTTTGTTTAGGAAAATCAAAGAGGAATGTAAACTCAAATTCAGTTGGATATGTTGCAATGGCTGCAAATATCATCTGGCCAACGAACCTCAAGCTTGCTCTTGGCTTTTTGGCCAAGAGAGGCAGAGCACATCCTGATTCTACTGAGCAGTACTGCCTTCAGTGACAAGTGTCCTTCTCTACACCTTGCCATGTATGAGAATCTCTCCTTCCCTTGAGTGAGTAAGGTAATTCAGCTTTAAGGGTTGAAAATAGTCACATTTTTATGTTTATACACGTTCTCTTTTAGCCAGTATTCAATTATAGGGAGTTTGTAGAAAAAGAAAGAAAGGAAGAAAGAGGAAGAAAGAAAGAAAGTGAAGATTATATAAAAGATCTACAAATCCACTAAGGATTTCTAATCAGCTTAATTGATCCTCTCAGTTAAACATTTTTTTAATCAGCCGTCCCCTAGATGAAATCAGTAGCAGCATAATTAAGAACTTGTTTCCCTCTTATCTTGCTGATGATATTGCCTTTTAAGAGGATTTAAAATATCCTGGAGTCTGGACAAAAACTCAGGTGTGAAGTTTTAAAAGACTTGGTGAAGGCTGGGGACATGGTTCACTTGCTACATAGGTATAAGGAACTGACTTTATATTCTCATGGATCATGTAAAGTGGTCGTTTCACCTGTAATCCATGCATTCCTGTGGAGAGATGGGAAGCAGAGACAGGAGACGCTCTGGAACTTACAGGCCAGCTAGCTTGCCAAATGTGACTGAACAAGTGACCTTGTCTCAAACAAGTGGAAGGTGAGGGACAACACCCAAGGTAGCACTCTGTCTTCTATGCACACACTGTGGCATGATCACACCTGCAATCACACATGAGCATGCATATAACAAGCTCATGCATACACACATACACATGCATACACAAAAGGCTAGAGACAATTCAGTTCTCCTGGCTGCTATTGCTCAGTGTTTAATACTAGTTACAGAAGTCATTCTTACTATTCATCATAATCAATAGGACAGGTTAAAAAGTCTAATGGAAGGGTATGTGGGGAGGGGCAGGGGAAGGTGGAGAAAGGAAACACGGAATTAAATCCAAAATGAACTGGTACCACAGAAACCTTTCTCCTTGGATGTAGACTAAAAGATATAACTCTCAACAGAGTAAGGGGTGGGGGGGGGGGAAGTGCCAGCAGTACAAGAAAGAAGAACCCTGGAGTGTGGAATGAAACCTAAGCTTTTTTTTTCTTTTCTTTTTCTTTTTTTCTTTTGTCTCTGGCATGTAACTCCCAGTACCAGAAATTGGTGACTGTCCACAATGAACTGTTGATTGGAGAGAGCTATGAGGTCCCTAAAACAAGACAGATCTCTGTCTACTCAGAAGCAAACACTCTGACATGATGTATATGCCAGTGCAATAATGGCATGCAGCTTTGGTGGGCAACCAACAGATTGCTGATTGGCTAAGAGATCCACTCAGTGTAAAAGAACCCATATGTATAATTGGGAACCAGATCAGGATCCTATGGAGACAAAGAGTCTACTCTCTAGAGTCAAGCTCTCACTAGTCTTTGGCTGAAACAGTCCTTACACACATAAAATTCTCCCTAAATTAATAATGCTTACCCCATTCAAACTATGCTGACTTCACTCTCCTTTGCAGAATCTGTTCTTTTTCAGAAGGTAGCGAGACTCAAGTAGATAAAGTATCCCTCGCATTTCAGCCAAGCCACAGAGAAAGCCACAGAGGAACTGGGGAGAAGAGCAGGAGTGCTGCTGCAATGCTGTTCCTGATGATCACAGCCAGGGTGAAGGACAGACCCTAAAGATACTCAACACCTACCAAAGTAAAGATCCAGAGGCTCCTAAGTGCTCATCACTGAAGTAGACTTAAAATTCACCCATCACGGCTCAGGGAATTTTAGGGGAAAGGTGACAGAAAGATTGTAAGAGCCACAGGTTGAGATATCAGGCCCAGAGTCATTCTCTCATCCCCAAAATGACTGACTACTGCTCCCACAACACATAACCCACAACCTCATAAGGAATATCTGCAAGCCCCCTGAGGAGGATCCTCAGCAGAAAGAGGAAGGGAATGAGGGAAAAGAGGGTACCAACACATGATGTATCCATGCAAAATATGTTGTTACTAGTAATAATGATGAAAAAATAAAGTCAAAAGAATAGGCCTTGGCCAAGCTGAATGCACTGTGGGTAGGCTCTGCTTTCACATACTGAGAACAGCATACAGTGCTTCTCACCTGGGAGACACCTAGCAAGACCTCATTTTGATGAGGCTGTTGGCTGTAAGTAAAAAATAGGCAAACACAAACAGAAACCAAATAATCAGCTGGGTTAAAAAATGTCTTCCTTTTGAAACAGGAGCAAATTTTTCCTTTTCTATAAATTTTTTTTCATCCCTAAAGTCAAGATGCTGTGGAATTAACATAACCACCAGCACTATTCGGTACTTACAGAAGGACTTCAGATGTATTTCTAAGCAGTAAATTTCTAGCACACTGAGTGATGTGATTTGTCTTTTAGATGCCAGATGCCTAAACTTCCTCTATGAGAAATATTTACAGAATTTTTGCTAAAGAAATGATGAAGAACATATATGGGAGATGACTATTATTAAGTTGGTGAGATACAACTATCATGAACTTCTTTTTCAGAAAAACACCTACACCAATTAGTTTGTATTTTGTATCAAAGTAATTATTTCCAAACCTTATTCTGTAATCATATCATTGTGTGTTACAGAAGAAGGGCTGGCTGTCAAATGAGTAAAATGTCTTTTCCTTTCCCTAACTTATTAGTATAAATTTTCTCTTCAACATAGGCAGTAAGAAATACCCATGAGAGCTATAATTGGCTATGGAATGAGATAGTAGCCTCGGACATTGAGGTGAAATCAATGGTTGTTGAATGGTAAGGACCCTGGTGGTTTTTATTTTGTTGTTGTTGTTTGTTTTTTATCACAGCTAGTCCCTTGCTCCTCCCTTTTACCACACCCATGTGGACAAATTTTCTCAGCAGTCCTGTAATGTGAGTCTTCATGGTATTCAAAATTATATTTTAGTTCCATTTCATGCTAATTGGTGATGTGAATTTGGAAAATGATTGCAGTCCTTGGAGCACCAGCTTCCTCATCTGCAAATCAGGGTTGGCACCATCCTCTTTGTTGAAGTAGCCAAAAAAAAGTAAAATGTGGAGCAAACAGTTATTAATATCAAGTGTTCCATTCTGGGAAGAAAAAGAAACATGAAGCAATTTAGCTAACGTGAGTTGCATGGTAATAGAATCCCACCCTCCTTTCGAGGACAAGACCATGCTAATCCCATGGACACATATTAAATGTCAATTTTATTCCCAGAGTAAAGTTTTATCATGAGATATCAATTCTAGAGTATGGAGGTTGATGATGAAATTGCTGTCCAAGCTCTGATAGCTTCAGGACTGTAATGGGCTTCTTAAGGAAACAGACCTGCAAGTAAGCTGTTCACTCTTTCCTGCCAAGGAGGCGATTATGCAGGCCTGTTGCAGAAGTTTATAACATGACTAAAGAGTCAGTATTCAATCAGATGCTGATAAAATTCCCAAGAGGGAAAAGTTACCTCCATGTGCATTTTAAAAATCTCAATATTAATAAATAAGCACTGTAAGCATTCTGCTAAATGTTTGCTCTTGTTAAGTTCTATCAGATTTGCATATGGTGAGGCAATTTATATTAACAGATGATAATGTTTTCACTTTAAACCCATGGAATACTTCAATTTCCAATTTATTTCTCACATACTATATATTAGCATTTCTACAACCACTAAAATATGTTAAATAAATGGTAAAGGAAGATGCATATGCTGTCCTTAAAAGATTAAGTGTTTCCCAGTAAACAAATCTGTAAGAGATATGATTTTTAAATTTAATATTTGCAATTATTTACTTAGCATAACTCTGTCTGCATGGGAAAATCTATAGATTTTATCTTCTGAAGTACATTAAAAACTATAATAAATCCATTTATCAGTGAGTTTACTGTTTAAACTTGAATAAGTGTATGAAAATATATTTTCTACTCAGAAACACAACTGCTCATACAATATAAAAATTGCATGACACTTGAGAAAGTCAAATATCTTCAGGACATCTCAATCTAAGTAATGTAGAATAAAAATTAAAACAAAATGGAGAGCCCTTCAAGTTTTCTATAAAGGATCGCAACTCTGATTATGAGATGTATAAGATGGTGGGTATTTAATAAGTAATATAAAGGTTGTTAAAAACATGGAGCACTAGATGACCCAGTTTAAAATCCTTGCTCATTCTCAACTAGCTTTGTGAATTTGGATAGGTTTAATGCCTCTCTGTGCTTTCCTTTCTTTTCCTTATCTTTAAAATAGGAAGTTGTATTACATTTTTTAAGTTCACTTTTGAGGACTGAAAGAGTTTACATATGTAAAATGCTTCAATTCATTCTTAGGAAAGAATATTGGGCTGGATTTAGTTCTATGGTAGAACACTTGTCTAATGTGCATGAGGCCAGTAAACAGGGAATGTGAGGCTCATTCTTGCACACCAGGAGAGGGAAGCAAGAAGTATTGAGAAGATAGGGAAGGGCAAAAGGACACATGGAGTTGAGAGCAGAAGAGAGGCTAAGTTGGTGGGAGCATACAAGGTGGGATACTTTATAATGCTAATTAAAAAATTATTAACGTAATAAAACTTTTAAAAATTAACAATATTTCATAATAATTCAATGTGTGCATATGTTTATATTTGATCACCTATATCTTATGAAATTCATGTTATAGAAATTTCAGATATTGTTTCATATTCTTAATACTAACCCCATATTATAACTAATTCTCATTTTTCCTATGGCAGGTTATTGATACAGGAATTTCGGGTTTCCTGTATGCCAGTATACCAATAATTTGGAGTGCTCCTGGATCCTTTTCCTGTGAATTCAAAGAATGAAATTCATGAACCAGAGGATAAGGTTCAGAAAGATTTTATTAAAGATTAAAGATTTAGGAGGATATAGAGATGGCGACTAAAGC
This sequence comes from Dipus sagitta, assembly GCA_036346955.1. Taxonomy (NCBI): domain Eukaryota; kingdom Metazoa; phylum Chordata; class Mammalia; order Rodentia; family Dipodidae; genus Dipus; species Dipus sagitta. The sequence goes on from CM070772.1 coordinate 57,791,293, forward strand.
TTACAATATAAGGGAAAGAAGTAAGGTGGAGCTCTTACCCAGAGAGACAGGAGGAAGTTTGGGAAGCCCCATAATGGAAGAGGTCAGAGTTTCACTTTAGTCAATGTCCTCTGGGGGGGGGGGGGGCGGAGGAACCCACCTCAAGACTCAGATGTGGGATTTTTATGGAGAGTGGCTATGTGAGGAAGACCAGGTGAGCAGGTTGCTATGGAGGAAGGCCAGATTTTACAGCTTTTCCTATGATCTTAGGTAAGGATCAGAGTTTCTGTTCTCTAAGGAGGGTGAAAGCTTAATCTAGAAATCTTTTCTAGAAGGTATAACATCCAGGTGTCTGCAAACTTAGTGACATTGCCTGCTTTTAGTAAAGGAATAATAAAACATTCACTCTTGGGGTTTTGTTACCCTAACTGCCCAACCAATTCTGTCTCCTGTCATTATGATGTAGAAGACACTGTTAAATTTCTCCTTACCAATGTCAGTGCATTTTGAAAAACTCAGAAGTGATAGGCAGTATTGTGGTGGTCTTAAATGAGAAATGGCTATCAGAATCATGTACATACCTTTTAAAAACACAGATGGACTCACCTCTACACTGAAAACTGCATTCTTCCCAAATACTCAAGTAATGTTGGTATTCAGACTCTTTTTTTCTAGACAATAATTTAGAGGGAATTAGGGACATTTGAATACAGAAACTGTGCAATTTCTCTATATAGATGAGAAACAACATAAGTGTAATTTGTTCTAGCATGTGTTAGCAATTTGTGCTAGCAAGTTGATGCATAGGAAGTAACTATTTCACCGGGCATGGTGGCACACACCTTTAATCCAAGCACTTGGGAGGCATGAGTAGGAGGATTGCTGTGAGTTTGAGGTCACCCTGAGACTATATAGTGAATTCCAGGTCAGCCTGGGATAGAGTGAGACCCTACCTTAAAAAAAAAAAAAAAGGTGAGAGGGCTGGGGAGATGGCTTAGCAGCTGAGGCACTTGCCTCCAAAGCCAAAGGATCCTGGTTTGACTCTCCCGGACCCATTTAAGCCAGATGCACAAGGGGGCACATACATCTGGAGTTTGTTTGCAGTGGCTGGAGGCCCTGGTGTGCCCATTCTCCCTCCCTATCTCCCTTTCTCCTTCCCTCCCTCGTCCCCCTCTCTCTCAATCAGTCTCTTTTATTTTGATGTCATCATCCTTTCCTCCTATTATGATAGTCTTGGGTAGGTAGTATCAGGTACTGTGAAGTCATGGATATCTGGAGGAGCACGTTGTAAGGAGTACTACCCTTCCTTTGGCTCTTACATTCTTTCTGTCACCTCTTCTGCAATCAACCCTGAGACTTGGAAGGGGTGATAGAGATATTCCAGTGCTAAGCACTCCTCTGTCACTTTTTCTCAGCACCATGATGCCTTCTGAGTCATCCCAAGGTCACTGCCATCTGAAAAGAAGGTTCCCTAACCAAAAGTGAGAGTAGCATTAATATATCAGCATGAACATTAAGAGAAGTGCTTACTGGGCAGTTTGATGAGCATAGTATATACATTTAGCCAGACAGCAGCAGATGTTATATCCCTAGGGCTCATGACTACCCCTTTTGTAGGCTTTAAGTATCAGAGATGTATTGCCTCCCATGAAGTGGCCCTCCAGTCAAATTAGAGGGCAGTTGGTTTCCCCCATAACAGACATGCCACTCTTGCACCCATTGGCTCATTTGGCCTGGATGGCCAAATCTAAGGCTTGCAGTGTCCACTTTTGAATATCTTCACTGGTGATTTCTCTTTCCCCCATTGAACTGCATGCATTGTGGTTTTTCTCAGCTTTCTGTCAGCTGCTCTACATGGTGGAGGTTTTCACTCAGTTACAGCAGGATTTCTCAGTGACCTTGTAGCCAAAGTATGTGGAGTATTTAACAATAGGGTCTTACCATCTATCCCTGGTGGGAAACCAAGGACCTTGGCAATGCCCTGTAATGTTTTGGGGACATCAGGGATCTCCCTGCCCAACAACTCACTGGAAGGTATCCCATCCCTGTCACTGACAATTTTCTAGTAACAATCTATGGCTCCTGAGTGTTCCATTGTACAAAAAGGTAGGTTCCATATGATTTATTTATATCCTCTTGGATTTTGATTAGCCCTCCCTCCACCATTCCTATTATGTCCCTCTCCCTTCCTTACTTTAACACACACACACACACACACACACACACACACACACACACACACACATATATAGATAGATAGATAGATAGATAGATAGATAGATAGATAGATAGATATAGATATAGATATAGATATAGATATAGATAGATATATATAGATATATATTATTGACAACTTCTATACTTACAGACAACAAGCCATGGTATTTCCCTCCCTTCCCCATTTCCCACTCATAACTCTGCTGTCCATCATATCCCCTCCCTCCTTCCATTAGTCTCTCTTTTAATTTGACGTAATCATCTTTTCTCCTCTTATGAAGGTCTTATGTAGGTATTGCAAGGCACTATGGGGTCTTAGATATCGAGGCCATTTTTTGTCTGGACAGCTGTGTGTAAGGAGTGGTACCCTTCCTTTGGCTCTTACATTCTTTCTGCCACCTCTTCCACAATGGACTCTGAGCCTTGGAGGGTGTGAGATGTTTCAGTGCTGGGCACTCCTCTGTCCCTTCTTCTTAGCACTATGTTGCCTTTTGGGTCATCCCAGTTGTCATTGCCATCTGAAAAGAGAAGTTTCTCTAACCAGAATTGAGATTAGTATTAATATATTAATATGAAGTGTAGTGCTCTCAGGGCAATTTGGTGAGAGTAATATAAGCACTTATCCAGACGAGAGCAGGCTTTATATCCCCAAAGCTCATGGCCTCCCCTGCCATAGGCCTTTGGTTAGGTTTTCAGTACCAGGCATGTATTCCCTCCCAAAGAGTGGGCCTTCAGTCCAATTAGAGAACAGTTGTTTTCCCACAGAACAGACATGCCACTATTGCACTCATTCAGTCATTTGGCCTGTCTGGCCAAACCTGAGGCTTCCAGTGTCCACTGTTTTCACTGCTGATGACTTATGTCTCTCATAAGGCTGCATACAGTGCAGTTTTTTTCCAGCTTTTAGTTGGCTAGGCTATAGGTAGAAGGTTTTCTACTAAGCACCAACTTGATTTCTCAGTGACTTTGATGCTCAGACATGTCAAGTTTTCAGCAATAGGGACTTGCCATCTCATTCTCACAGGAAACCAAGGGCCTTGGCAATAGCCTATAGTGTTTTGGAGGCAACAGGAACCTCCCTGGCCAACAATTCACTGGAAGGTGGCACTGAAAATTTTCTGGTAACAATCTATGGCTTGTGGATGTGCTATTATTCTAGAAAGTAGATTTTCATATGTCTTATTCAGAATATCTTGAATTTTGATTGACCCTCCCCCCCACCTTTCTTTTATGCAATCTCTTCCCCTGACCTCGCTTAGGCCTTTCCCCTCCTTATAATTTGTTCTTCTATGTACGTACATACAATACCATCCCTTAAAGTCCTTCCCTCTCCTCCCTCCTTTATAGACTTTTTCTATCTTATGGACCTCTGCTACTGATTTTTGGTTCCAGCTCACACACAAGTCTATATATACTTGTAGCTAGGATCCACATATTGGAGAGAACATGCTACATTTGGCTTTGTGGGCCTGGTTTACCTCACTTAGTATAATTCTTTCCAGATCCATCCATTTCCCTGTGAATTTCATAATTTCATTTTTCTCTGAATAGAACTCCATTGTGTAGATGTACCACATCTTTATTATCCATTCAGCTGTGGATGGACATCTATGCTGGTTCCATTTCCTAGCTATTGTGAGTAGAGCAGCAATAAATATGGTTGTGCAAGTATCTCTAAGATAGTGAGAAAAGTCATTAGGATATATGCTTAGGAGTGCTATAGCTGGATCATATGGTTGTTGTTTTTGAGGTAGTGTCTCACTCTAGCCCCGGCTGACCTGGATCTCATTCTGTAGCCTCAAGCTCCTAACACCCAGCAATGCTCCTTCCCATTCTCCTGAGTTCTGGGATTAAAGACATGTGCAACCACACCAGGCTTTACCTATATTTTGTGACAATCTTTATTTGATTTAACTTATTTATTAGAGAGAGAGGGATAAAGAGACAGAGAGAAAAAGAGTGCTCTAGGGCATTCCCCACTACAGTCAAACTCCAGAAGCATGAGCCACTTTGTGTACCTGACTTACTTGGGTACTAGGGAATCAAATCAAGGCCATTAGGCTTTGCAAGAAAGTACCTTTATTCTCTTAGCCATCTCAAAAGCCCCACAAAACATTTTTGATCAACACAAAATATTACATATTCATGAGGTACAGTATGATATAGCTATATATCACACTATATAAATATGATATAGTACTGTGCTGATTGTGTGTTTATGTGTGTGAGGAGAGACAGCTCTGTTTGGATTTTACATTTTGCTTATCTTTCATTAAAAATATAAAGACCAAGTTCTCTGAGAACAGAAGAATAAAGTGTCAGGTCAGAGGAGGAAAGGGACAACAATTTAGGATACAGTGACAAGAGAGATTCGTACTGTATGGAGGTCTGTGAGCCTCCTAACTCCTTACTTGGACAGACTATGGAAGGCCAGAGGAAAATTCAGAAGCAATCAAGGACATCTTTAATTTAATTTTTATCCAGTGCACCTCACTGTTGCCAGGAGGGAAGATGCAGTCTATCATGAAACATCATCTTTATGGGCATCATTTCTGTTGCACACCACAGGTCAGAAGTGAAACTATGAAGCCTCACAGATTCTCAGTGTGTAAAACTTCAGGCAATTTAGTAATGCATTACACATTTTGCATGAAAATGTTTTTGTAGTAGGAAAGCAATATGAGGCCAAAGTGCAAAAACAAACACTTGAAAGCACAAAGGTAAAGGGAAGCAGCTGGTGCCAAACTTGTGCATACAGAAGTCCAAGGACACCAATGAAATGAAGCCATAGATAGTCAGCATTTGGTTGGATATTCCAGTCTCCCTATATTTGGAAAATCACTTTATAATGAGCACCACAGCTAGGATCTATTATGTATCATGAGCTGATGTCTAAATAACAAAACTGTCTGCAAATGTCTCCTTGAGTTTTGTGTGAGATATTTTTAGGAGTGAATCTTGGTGACACAGTCATGACAGCTGATAGTTTGGTACCATTTAGAGAAGGCATCCTTAAAGTGTTGATACCAGATCCATTTTACTGCATGATAAAATACAGCACTTAAAAAATGTACAACCTATAAAATATGTGCATTATTTATTTCCATATGTAAATTTTCAAAGTAAAACTGAAAAAGTTAAAAACTTACACATTAAGAGAAGTTTCAACCTGGGCATGCCAATAGTAGCTTTACATTTGGGTTATTGTGTTTTTAAATCTTAATTCTGATCATACCTGAGCTCACAAAGAAAATGAGAAGGAAATTAGTTATCAATTAAGATGGAATTTTTTAAATGTATTGCTTTTTGAATGGTGTAGAAAAATATTTGAATTTAAAGGACACTGATATTGTATCTGAATAGGGAAGGGTAGAAAATGTCACTGATATTTCTTAACAATACAGCCACCTAAAAGTCAGCATGCCACAGCTGATTGATGAGTACAGGTGAGGATAACCCAGGAGTGTGGCCTTTGGTCTGTGGGCCAGTCTCTTTGAAGAGGAAGATCCTGCACTCCTCTATAGAGTATTTTCTACCATAATCTGAGATGGCAAGAAGACAGGGAGGAGAAGTTTGTTTAATATCCAAACATTCTGATTATGAGTACGTGAAAGAAAATCCATAACATTGGTCCCATAGTGCAGTGATTTATGCATTTCCAACAGTTGATCTGCTGCAGTGACAATGTGTAGCTAAAATTGCCCTGGTTAGTGCAAAGGTGGTATGAGAGTTAGTAGAAAGATACCATTACCTGTGAGCATGGAGATATTTCTTTGACAATCTCAGTATATTCCTTAGTCATGCATCCTGTATTTATGTTACATGAAGTTTGTCTACATCACGACTTCTTTCAAGTGCTTACTGATACCTCTATCTTGTCTTGCTAATTAACACACTACTGACAAAATCTGAATCTTTGTTTAATTTGGCCTACTAGAGTTTAGAAGCACTTTCAATTTCACATAAATCTTAGCTCAGACATGAAAATAGAAATGTTATGATGAAATATCAGTGGCTATTCTGGCATCTGTTACCTAGTTCTTCACAAACATAGTCTCTCTAATCTCCCTAATGGCCCTATGAGATGAGCATTATTTTGTACACCCATCTAACACATATATGAACAGAAGCCAAGGTCCCATAACTAAAATATTGCTGAGCCAGAGTTCATATTTTGCATGTTTTTTCAAGAGCTTGTTCTTAATTTCTCTGCTATGCTCCTATTGACAATATATTCATTCTCAACAGATCAGCTTTGAAGCAGAGACAGTTAGCCTAGGAAATAAAATAAAATACTTTTGTCATCAGGTGAAGGTGGATTGTTTTCTAGGGTTAATGCCTTGAACATGGTTTGTAGTTCATTCTATCTAGAAAGCATTCTGTACTTTTTAGGAACTCTATAATAATTAATAGACCTTGAAACTAAAATGCAGGCATTAACACAGGTCATTAAGAGACATCTTCTCAGGCATGTGAGATGGTACAGTTGGGTAAAGTCATGCAAGCATGAGGAGCTGAACTTGGATCCTCAGAACAAACATAGTGCTATGTATTATGGTGTGATCCTATAATCCCAGAGCTTAGATGTCAGAGACAGGGGATCCTTGGAGAAGCTGGCAAGCTAAACTAGCCAAATTGGTGAGCTATGGATTCTGTCCCCTACAGCTACATGCACACAGGTTCATCCAAAGGCATATGAACATGCATATATACACATGTACACAAAAATATACACATGCAGAAAAAGACATTTTTTTCTATCAAAATAATGACTCAGAAAAATAGTTTCATTCTTAGTGAACTCATAGTGTGTGGTGATTAATCAGGGATGTTTTATTTTGTGTCATTTGTGGAGTTGCTGCGTGGTACATTCATCATTTGTGCTAGAAATGCTGCCTAAAATAACTTAGCATCTTGAAGTTAAATTTTCTATGGTTTTATGAACCACTGATATCCCATCTGACAGTTGAGGAAACTGAGATTTGAGGCTGCAAATAAGCTTGTCCTATCTCTTTCAGCTGGTTTAATGTGGAACTGGAAATTGAAACTAAGTCTATGAACTCCAGAGCCTAAGGTCTTAAACATTGCACATTTGCTCTCTGTAGCAACAAGTCATGAATTATGTTTCCTTTGATGTCTAATGTCTTTGAAGCCTTTATCCTTTTGGGTCTGCATGCTAACCAGTTGTGCTACATGTTTGTGACTGTAAATTAGTTGGAATGTTTAGCCTTTCATCAACAATATCTATGTAAAAATAAAATTGCCAAACCTCATTTTATACAATTTATTTAATATACATCATCTTAAAAACACTATGCTACAAAAGGAAGGGTTTTCAAGGTAGATTCCACATGGATTCTTTCCTGGAAGACTTTATTTTCTGCATATGTGTCCGTCAATGAGAATGGACTGGAAGATGTAAGAGACATAAAAACATCTCATGAGTTATTAGTGATTCTCTTTATTGGTGTGACCCAATACTTGACAACAAATGATTTAACGAAGGTTTTTCTGGATTATAGTTCCAATCATGGAAGGGAATACATGGAATCAGGAGTAGGAAGTCAGCTGCTAACAGTGCTCTCCGAGTCAGGGACACAAGGGGAGAGATGAGAGAGAAAGAGAGAGAGAGAGAGAGAGAGAGAGAGAGAGAGAGAAAATAGTTGGGTTATAAAATCTCAAGGGCAGGCTGGAGAGATGGCTTAGCAGTTAAGGCACTTGCCTGCAAAACCTAAGGACCTATGTTTGACTGTCCAGATTCCAAGTAAGCCAGTTGCACAAAGGTGAGGCAAGAGCAAGGTATCACATGCCCACTAAGTGGCACACGCATCTGGAGTTCAATTTAGTGGCTGAGGCCTTGGCAGGCCAATTCTCTCTCTTTCTAAAAGAAAAAAAAATATTACAAAAAAAATCTGAAGGCCTACATTGACCCACTTCCTCCAATGATACTCTGTGATTTAAATTCCAGTACCTCTCCAAACAGTACCAGAAATACAGTCTCTATTTGAATGCTGGATAGAAAATGCTACAAAATTTACTATTTCTCCAGGGCTAACTTCCAAAAGTTCTTTATATTTAATGCACCTTTCATGAGCAATTTTTATTCAGTAGAACTTAGTAACCAAAACATCTCACTATTATCTAAAGTACATGCGATTTTTACAAGCAAATAAAAGCAAAGAGGAAAAAAAAGGGGGGCTTTATTATACCTGCATATGGATCCAACAGTATAATTGAGAACTTCAATTATAAAAGCAGCTTCAGTTACAAACCCTCAATCACTGTGCACTTGCATTAATAAGTAAAGATATGGGACTTAGGAGGTGGCTCAATGAGTAAGAGTGCTTGCTGTGCAAGCATGAGAACTTGAATTTGATAAAAAGAGCTTGGCATGAACGTATATATCTCTAGTCCTACTGTTGAGGGGAGTGGGTGGGATTCAGAAGTATTGCTAGAGCTCTATGCTGAGTCTTACTGAAAAAGTGGGGGCCATAAGCTCAGTGAGGGACTCTATCTAAGGAAAATGAGGCAGAACAATAGAGGAGGAAACCTAGCCACATGCCCACAGAGCTCATGCACCTGCACACGCATGAGCATCTATGGCAATGTGCACACACACACACACAGATATACCACATACTGGACACACACACACACACACAGCAAAGATATAAACAGTCCTATTTTTAAACATGTTGTTCATTTTCTTTTTTTCAATATATAACAAAACAGAAATAAAATTAATGTAATATGCAACCAACCACCTTAAGATTGTTTTTGTTTTTCTATAAAATATTATGGGCATAGCAAATATAATGAAATATGTGAGTGACCAACACCTTATTTTTGAAACTATCATTTCTGGGTAAAATATGTTTTGTGTTGAAAGAGATTGATATAAAAATGCATGAATGCTATAAAAGAACAAAGACAAACTGTTCTCTAAAACATTAACTTTTTATATTCACACATTTAGATACTGGTAAAGATAAACACTTGAGCAATCTAACAAGCTGCCCTAAACCTGCACAGTCCTGTTGTATACTATATAAATGACAGGTGCTGGAGTAGAAAGTTAACGATCTCCTTGAGAAGCTGATGTCACACAGCTCGTGTTGCCCGCATTTCCACAAATTCTCATTGCTCAAGCTGAGAGTTAAATAAAATTGAAAAATGAAATAAGTAAGTATTCTAAATTATTGTAATACATATCGTCTTGTCACACAGTATCTGTTTCTGTCAAACTGCCAACAATGTAATTGAATCAGTTCTTTGGAGCTTCAAAATACAAAAACTTACCAATTGATTTAAATCTATAAAGCAACCTATTTTCACTTCGATCATATGCCTATAATGTATCAGAGTATTCTTCCTTAAAGAGAAGTTCAAATTCACCTGAAATTAATAGGTGCACCTTGCTTTTGAATTTAAATTTGCATTTAAATACTTCACCAGTATTTGATGCTAAAAATTAAACTACAGTAGGATTAATTTTCCTATCGGCTGTGGGGGGTTGTACTTTCCCACAACACTCCCTAGAAATCCAGAGTATGCAACTGGAAGAACTGTGACTGAACTATTCTCAAAAAATTAAAATTAAACAACCTGTTACTCATTCATGTTTCTGTACATACTGACATTTAACACTATAATACAAAAATCCCCATGGAGTTCACAGGATAAAAAAGGAATCTAGAATTAAATGAATCCTACTGAAGAATCAATTTATAACTACTGACTTGTTAGACAAGATAAATCACCCCTAGAATTGTATGGTGAAATCACTGAGCTTACCAAGAGCTAGACTTCTCTTTTGTAATGTAGACAAAAGTGGTTTGCTTTCTCATAACTCTCACTTATCATTAATTTTATGATGTTTTCTGGGGTATAATTTACCCTAAAGAGATGATGAAAAAATAATCTGTCCTCAAATAGTGCACAGTTGGGCTAAGAATAGTGGTGAATAGATGCAATCCTAGGACTTGAGAGGTAACAAAAGGAGGCAGAGGTCATCTTCAGCTCCATAGTGAATGCTAGGTCAGCCTGGGCTACATCAGTCTCTCAAAAAAATAATATGAAAAAATGTGTGCAGTTTTATGAGTTCTAATTATGGAATTTTATAGTGTATGGGAGCAAAGTAGCTTTTCATAACAGTCAGCCAGGGATAGAGACCCAAGAAAATTTCACCTTTCTGTCCTGGCAAAACTAGAACAGTTGTCTGATCCAGTCTTATTTAAAAGGGCTGAAAAGGGCTACAAGTAAAAATTCAGCAGGGCTTCCTGCCTCTTCAACTTTTCCCTAGCACAGCACACCCATGGTCTGGCCCCACCCGAGTCAACAAGCTGAATCCATCAACCAGTGAGGTCTCTCCTTTACACACCTGAGTCTGATGACAAGGCTCATCCTGATTGGATGTTTCATCAACATAAAGTATCCTAACCATGTGCATAAATCTCTATTGGCTTTTTTTCTCTGGATGCCTACTGATACATGGGTGCAAGTCTCCCAGTCTGTCATTCACCCTTCTCAGCCTGGCTTTTCATGCACTTTTCTGTCTTGTTTTGGAGTGTCTTCTTGCTTTGATACTTACATTATCCCTCTTTTAAACTCTAAGTCCATTACTACCTCTTAGTTTTCTCTGACATCCTATGTGAGGGAAATCTTTTGGCTTGGGCTTTCCTGCTTTGCTATCCAAGAGTGTGGGGGGCATGCATGCACACATGCATGTGTCCTCCCCACTTTTTCCTAAGTGAGGGAGAATTTCTCCATCTCCCCCATCAAAGCTGTGATAAGGGAGTTCTTCCTTTTGATTGGGCCTTCCATATTAGCCTACATTGTGGACCCTAACTCTCCCAAAAATCAAACTTATAATTTATAATTTGCCCCTCTATGAATCTTTGTTTTCAATACTTTGTTTAGTTGGATAAGAACCCAAAAGTCAAGCCTGGGATCTCTTGCAACTCTATGGAATTGTTGCAGTCAGGTTCGTGTTGCTGGCAGGAAACACTAAACCAAAAGCAGCTTGTGGAGTGAAACAGGGATTTATTTTGGCTTGCACACTCAAGGGAAAGCCCCATAATGGCAGGCATAAATGATGGCATGAACAGAGGGTGGACATCACCTCCTGGCCTATATCAGATACACAACAGCAACAGGAAAGTATGCCAAACACTGGCAAAAGGAGCTGGCTATAACACCTATAAGCCTGCCTTCCAAAATACACTGCCTCCAGGAGGCTTTAATTCCCAAATTGCCATTAGCTAGGGACCTGGTATCCAGACCACCTAAGTTCATGGGGGACACCTGAAGCAAACTACCCCATTCCACCCCTAGGCCCCATAAACTGATAACTATCCATGTTGTAATATGCAATTCATTCAATCCAACTTTAAAAGTCCCATAGTTTTAATCAATCCCAATGATGTTCAAACATCTTTATAGTCCAAAGTCTTTTAACTAAGATTTAATACCAAAAATGTTACGAGTTGTGGAGAACATAATTTCTATCATATTTTCCTTGAAGTGGTACAAAATATGCAAGTAAAGCAGTAACTGGTATATTAGGTGAAAGAAAAGCTTTCTGTGCTCTGAAAGTCCAATAAGCAAATCTACAAAATAAACTAGAAATCTATTTTAAAAAATCACATAATGGAACAGAATCAACATTCATACTACAAAAGACGGCATTGGACATAGCAAAGAAATATTCAACCTATACAAGATTTAAACACGGCAAACATCAAACTCTGTAGCTCCAAGTCCAACAACTCTAGCCAATGACAAGTCTCCAACTCTAACCAGTGACAAGCCTCTGGAGTTCTAATTCTACCCTTTCAGCTAGTCTACTCACAGACCTGGAAAACTTCATCTGATGCCAGCAGTTCTCCTTGGCAGCCATCCCAGAGTCCTAGCATCTCCATTTGGTCTCTACTACAAACAATGATTCACCCTCACAGCTCCATCAGGAATCCAAGCAAGTAATCCAACAAGTCAGCTTCACACTGCCCATAACCATTTCCACAAAACAAAACTATGTTGCAAATTCAATGGCTCTCTCTTTCCTGCATTTGCTATACTCCATAATAGTAAATGGGCTACCAAATTGTTAATCTAGAGGGGAATAATTAAAATTTTGAAAAACAGGACACTTCTTTAGCAATTAGGCTCCTTCCAAAGAGTATGCATTTTTCCTGTTGTCCCAGTGGAGGACAGCTGGCCGAATCACAAAGGCTGTAATCTCTCACACAATTGCAGTTGAAAGGGCAGCAGTTTCAGCCAAAAGATTTCATTTTTTCTGTGCTATATCCATCTGCACACACCAGTCCATTTGTATGCAATGCAATTCTGCACAAGTTCTCAGGACACAGACATAACAGCAAGCCTCTCACACAAACTGCTTCTAGAACAGTCCAGGCAGAACGGTTTCTCTCCCTCATAAGCCAAACCACACAGTCCATAGTTCTTACTGCATTCAGATCTTTCAATTCTGACCAGAATAGTCCATCAAGCTGTACTTACAGCATTGCAAGGCATCTCTTAAGCCACAATTTTAAGTTCATCCACATCCTCCTGCAAAGTAGTTCCTAAAGGCCAAACTCACAAAATCAGGTGTCTAGCAGTAACAAAGCCACTCCACTGGTATTAACTTTACTGCTGCATTCATGTTTGCATTGCTGGCAGGAAACACTTAACCAACAGCAGATTGTAGGGGACAAAAGGGTTTATTTTGGCTTAAAGACTTGAGGGAAAGCCCCATGATGGCAGGGGAAAATGATGGCATGGCCAGAGGGTGGACATCACCTCCTGGCAAACATTAGGTAGACAACAGCAACAGGAAAGTATGCCAAACACTCGCAAGAGAAAGCTGGCTATAACAGCCACAATAATACACTGCCCCCAATAATACACTACCACCAGGAGGCTTTAATTCCCAAGTTGCCATCACCTGGTGACCTGGCATTCAGAACACCTAAGTTTATGAGGGGCACCTGAATCAAACCATCACACTCCCAATACCCAAAATCTTATGATCCTGAATCATACAGTTAAAATAGTCATAATTCTCCAAATTCTTTTTTATATCTCTGTGTGTTCAAGTTCCTCCTCCTATTCTCAAATGCCTAACAACCAAGCATCTAGTTTCTACCACTGTACTTATTCCTTTTTGATGATGTCAAAAGGAATACAAACTAATGTGCTTTTTATCTGAATTTCCCATCTAGCATAATGCTTTGAAATTCATTTATTTGTTGCATTTATGACTAACTAGTTCATTCATGGGTAAAGATTCTTCCATTGTATGGGTGTACTATAATATCTTTCGCTTTAGGGGATATTTAAGCTATTGTTAATCACATATTAAGGAACAAAAATGATTTTAATTCTAGCTTACCACAATAATATTAAAAGTCAAAGTTATTTATTATTTCCAGATAATTATCACAGGATATAAAGATGATTGTTATTTAAAATTCATTTTTTATTTAACCTGTCTGACCGTTTTAATGTTTTATGGTATTATCTGACCATGAAGCAAACTAAATGATTTTTTCCTCTTCTTATAAAAGTAGAAGTCCATATGCAATGGTAGAAGCAAAGGGAAATCAAACCTGATAGTAAATTAAGTATTACAGAAGGCCACAATTTCATAAAACCTTAACTCAATTACCATGGAAGTCAGGCTGTCAATACCTACCTATGAATAACCTCTAATACCACATGACTCTATTATTTCACTGAATTTATTTGATGTTTACTTAAGTAAAATAGGAGCCCATTCTAACATTCCTGTAAGTTGATTGCTTAGTTTTTTCAATGTGTTGAATTGGTATAAAAGAAAGAAATTCCACATGATGATCACATAGGAAGCCAATGGAACTTCTGTAATGAACTACGTAATGATATGACACATAGAATAACTGAAATAGTATGATACCCTTTAGATACTAAAGAACAACAATAATTAGTCAAGAGTATAGATGTACATCCCCAGATGTGTCAAGATTGAAGAATGGATGAATGGGTGTAGATGAATGGAAGAAGTTATACAACACTTCCATTACTTCATCAGAGATTTAAAGCACTAAAGTACACTCTGAACAAATAGTTCAAACTTTCTACTTAGAAATTCTGCCAAATGCATTCTGAACAATATACTCTAAATAACCTACTTTGCAGGTATGAAACAAAGAATGAAATTTAGCAGGAAGAAAATTATCCCCTGAACTCTGTTTGTCCTGAAAATGAAGTATTTGGGAACATGGTAAAGTAAATGCTTATATTTAAATGTTATGAAGCCAAGTTGGAAGAGAACAGAGGCCAGAGTCTGATATGGGTTTGGAGTAAATGATTTATTTCTCAGTGATGTATAGTAAATAGTACTTTTGGAATCCACAGGATTTTCTGAGATCTATGCATGAGAAGGTGGGTAGATATAGCGTTCATTATTTCATTCATGCCACATGAGTGTTTTTGTTTTATTAAAGATGACCAAAGTTAAAGGTGAAGGAAGTGAATTACATTTGTAGTCTTCTAATTCTCTGTGCATATCTATACAAATGAACTATTAGAAGTATATTTCTGATAGTTGGGGATACCAAAGGGTTTATCAGAATTAGTCCACTCTGATATGAAAGCAGCTACTTAAGGATAGTCTAAAGTGAATTGTATTTAGATGAAGCTGTAAATTTAGCCATCTATAAGGTTTCCAGACCTATATAATAATAACCTGAGAAGGTGTATCTGATGCTAAATTCTCTTCTTTGGCTTTCTTATTTAATAATTTTGGATTTGGGGGTGGTAGTTTGAATAAATGTCTGCCCTTCCCCCTGTAGATTCAGGAGTTTATTAAAACTTCTTGGATTTCCAACCACCTAGCTGGGGGAAATGTCACTGGAAGATCTTAGGGTCCAGCCCTAAGGTGTGATGGTGTATTTGAAATTCCAATCTAAAGATATTAAAAATGCCTGGAGTTCCTGAAATATGGTTGTTTGTGGTGAGACTTTCTTTCTCTCTCTCTCTCTCTCTCTCTCTCTCTCTCTCTGTTTGGTCCTATAAGAACAGGCCAACTTCTTCTGTGATTATGGCACATCACCTGGATCTATAAACTTCAATAAATATACCTCCCTCCATTACTGTATCTGGTTTGGAAGTTCATTTCCATGACCCAAACCTATCTAATATAGGGGTAAACATTATACTAACCAATGAAAGTAACCTGTTTTTCATAAGTTTACTTCTTTTTTCATAAACCAGATGAAACAAACAAATATATAATCTTGTTCAAAAGCAGTTGGTTTATAATGCAACAACAAAATTCTACTTTCTGATTTTGTACATTTGGGTCTTTACTACCTACTTTTTTCCTCCATGTTGGTATATGAGAGGAGGCTTTGCATAAATATGGAGCAGATATGGGCTTAAAATGGCTCTACCCTAGTGAGTACAGAGAAGCATTCTTCCCAAAGTGAACTTCTCCATTTATGACTACAATTGGTATGTGACTATTCAAACCCACAATCACTTAGATAATGTCAGGGTCAGGGAATGTGCAATGGGAATGCTTGTGTTCAAGGATGGTAATTGAAATACTGTCTACTTTTCTACACCTTAAATCATCTCTCTTCTTCCTAATCACATTAAATATAGGTTCCTCTAGAAGGAAAGCAAACAATAAATTGAAAATCACACGGGAAAAACTGTGTTAGCTTTTATATCTCAGGCATCCAAATTGGTAGTGCTAGATCACTTCACAGAATTATGTGAGGTTGTTCCTGCAACTAAAAAGCTGTGGGGAGAGAACCAAGAAGCACTTTGAAAGAGAATGTAAGGTAATAGAATGACATGGGGACAGAATGGCATCAGTGGCTGCCTGTCTCCAGCAATAAATTTGCACCACATAACTTCTTGAAAAATGGGAAGCCCAACATCATAAACATGAATAAACAAAGTCCCCAATGATTAAAGAAGAGGCTCCTATAATGGCTGATATCACTATTCTCAAGCATACTAGTAATGACACCAAAAAGGAAGCTCCCCTCTTTTGCATAGCTTAGGTGAGGGGTGAGAGAGTAAGCAGACAGCTGGTTGACAGAAACAAGACATGATATTTAGCTATGTAGTATATACATTTTAAAACAATTTTTTAAAACATACCTATGAATCAACATGCATATGAATCATGTCTTCCAGTCGCCCTAACCATAAGCTGTGTTATACTCTATTTTAGTATAAACTCTCTTCCCTCTTATAATCCCTCTGGGTCCTCCCTAGACAGTTCTTTCTTTGGGATTCTTTCAGCTACTGACAGAGATAAGTTTAGCTCTTCAGCTGTTAACTCTTACAGTGACCTCATGTATCAGTCCAGTTTTCATCTTCTTTTATTTATTTTAATTATTTTATTTTATTTTATCTTCCTCATCATAATCCCATATGATATAACATGTAACTTTTTCAACCAAGCACAGCAAACACCAGTAGAATCAGTAAATATCGTGTCCATTTTTTTTTTTCCTGATATCTCATGTTGAATTTCTCAAGCCTCTGCTATGCATAGGCTAGTCAGCTTCTGGAGTGACTAGAGAAGAGCTGTAGTTTCCTTGTCAAGGGTAAGTATCCTCAAGACCTTGACCTGGAGAGAACCCTCTGGGTTCCTGGAAATCTGTTAACTGTTACAATCCCCACTGAGAACACTGTCCTCTTGACTCTGATGTGATGACTCTACATCCCTTTGTTGATAGGTATGAGCCAAATTCCCTAAGGGTATGTGTGTCCTCTTGTGTTACAAATTTTAAGGGAGCACCTTAAGTGGCAGGAGAACTTGGTTTATCTGGGTAAATCTGAGTAAAGACACACTTTTGAATAACCAGCACCACCACATTGGCAAGTATAAACACCTAGAACTGTAAATCATTTTTATAAGTTAGGATGGGAGGTCTGAGATCTGCCTTAGTGATATACCTCCTTTAATATACATATGAAGGATAGATTGGACTAATACAAATCAATAACTACTAGGTAAACATAACCAGTGAGGACAATTTTTGGAATTTTTATTTGAAGGCAACAGTGGCTGGATAATCAGGGACAGGCAGAGGCAGAAGGCATGAGTCAATGTTAGAGTTCAGTATTGTAAATCAGCATCAGACAGGGTTGCCTATTAGTCTGAATCTTTGTTTATATTATAATATTTTGTAGTTATATTTTCTTATTGCATGTTTACGACCATGTAGGCAGTCAAACGTAACTATGTATTATATTTTAGAGGCCATTGATGGCTCTGTAGGAGAGACATTAGAGACCTTTGAGGAGTTCTATGACTCTCAGCATGTTCATCTGTTAGGATAAGTGAAGGCTGTGCTAAGCAACTGGCCTTCCCTCTTTTGGGAGCATAGAGGACCAATTTTCATCTGATGTGACTCTTCTGTTGCAGATAAACCAACTTGGAATTCATCTCTGGGTCTCCATATCCTTCCTGACCAAGAAGACAGAGAACTGACCTAGAAACTACCAAATGTCCCATCATATCCTGTGGCCTTCTAACCTGGGAGCAAGAACCAAAATATGGGTTATCCTTTTAACTCCAATATTTCCAATTGACTTTGGCTCCTACATATGGTCAATTATCACTCAGAGAGACTATACACATCTGATTATAAAAACAGATCTAGTTAATGCAGTGCAAAATATAATTTGTTAGTGTTGCAGTCAGGATCACATTGCTGGTAGAAATCACCCAACCAAGAGCAGCTTGTGGGAAGAAGAGGTTTATTCTGGCCTAAAGGTTCGAGGGGAAGCTCCATGATGGCAGGGAAAAATGATGGCATGAGCAGAGGGTGCACATCACCCCTTGCCAACTTAAGGTGGGCAATAGCAACAGGAGAGTGTGCCAAACACTGGCATGGGAAAACTGGCTATAATATCCATAAGCCCACCCCCAACAATACACTGCTTCCAAGAAATATTAATTCCCTATCTCCATCATCTGGGAACCTAGCATTCAGAACACCTAAGTTTATGGGGGACACCAGAATCAAACTACCACTTTCCATCCCTGGCCCCCATAAACTGATAACCATACATGATGTTAAATGCAGTACATTCATCCAACTTTAAAAGTCACCATAGTTTTTTTTTTTTTTTATCAATTCCAATGATGTTCATACCTCCCCATAGTCCAAGATCTTTTAACTGAGCCATAATACCAAAATCCCCCCGCCAGCCCATAATGGCACAGAATAAACACTCACACTGCAAAAGATGGCACTGACCATAACAAAGAAATATTCAACCAATAAAAGATTTTAAACAAGCAGGGCAAACATTAAACTCTGTAGCTTCAAGTCCAACAACTCTAGCCAGTGACAAATCTCCAAGTCTGATAATTCTAACCAGCAACAAGTCTCTGGCCTTCCAATTCTGCCCCTCCAGCTAGGCTACTCACAGTTCTGGAAAACTTCGTCAGTGCCAGCAGCTTTCCCTAGCCGCCATCTCTTGGTCCCAGCATCTCCAGTGGGTCTCCACTGCAATTCATGGTTCATCCTCATGGGGGTCTCCATGCAGGCATCCAGCAAACCTGCCTCTCACTGCCCAGGGCCATTTCCAAAACACAAGACAGTTTTGCAAACTCAATGACACTCTTTCCTGCATTTCTTATACTCCACAATACCAGGAAGGGTGCCAATTTGTTAATCCAGAGGGGAATAAAGCAGACTTTGAAAAACAGGACACTCCTTAAGCATTCAGGCCCCTTCAAAAGAGTCTATGTTCTTCATGTTGTCCCAGTGCAGATCAGCTGGCTCAATCTGAAAGGTTGTAATCTCTCAAACAATTTGCAGGTGAAGGGGCAGAAAATTTAGGCCTAAAGATTTTATTTTTTCTATGCCATATCCCTCTGCTCACAGCAGAACATTCTATGCAAAGCAACCCTGCACAACTTCTCAGGACACAGGCAGAAGAATGAGCTTCTTACACAAACTGCTAGCCCAGTCCAGGCACAGCTCTTTCTCACCCTCATAAGCCAAAACTCACAGTCCATAGTTCTTACTGCATTCGAGTCTTTCAATTCTGACCGGAATAGTCCATTAAGCTGTACTTACAGCACTGCAAGGTGTCTCTTAGGCCAAGGTTTCAAATCCTTCCACATTCCTCTTGAAACTCAGCTCCAAAAGGCCAAAGGTACACAGTCAGGTGTCTAGCAGCAACCCCACTTACTGTTGCAGTCATGTTTGCATTGCTGGTAGAAATCATCCAACCAAGAGCAGCCTGTGGGAAAAAGAGGTTTATTTTGGCTTACAGGCTCGAGGGGAAGCTCCATGATGGCAGGGAAAATGATGTCATGAGCAGAGGATAGACATCACCCCCTGGCCAAAATAAGGTGTGCAATAGCAACAGGAGAGTGTGCCAAACACTGGCATGGGAAACTGGCTATAACACTCATAAGTCTGCCCCCCAACAATACACTCCCTCTGGGAGATATTAATTCCCAAATCTCCATCAGCTGGGAACCCAGCATTCAGAACAGCTAAGTTTATGTGGGACACCTGACTCAAACCACAGTACTCAACATTGAATTTGTCAGAAAACTTCTAAAATCTCTAATGTTCAAATCCACTTTCTTATTAAAAAATGTGTTTCAGAAAAGTTATAAGACAACAAGCTCCAAAATCAACAAATGATAAAATATATATGTATATTCTGGGTAAATAGTATAAACCAAGTCTGGTCTGCTCTTTTATTTTAAAAAAGTTATTTCAAAAAGCCTTTTGAAGAAAAAAAAATCTTAACTGGTCATATTAAAAATTTTATGGTGCTGGGTATGGTGGCACATGCCTTTAATCCTAGCACTTGGGAGGCAGAGGTAGGAGGATCACTGAAAGTTCGAGGCCACACCTGAGACTACATAGTTAATTCCAGGTCAGCTTGGACCAGAGTGAGACCCTACCTCAAAAAAAAAAAAAAATAATAATAATCTTATGATGAGGTAAGGACAATGAAAGTGTTTGTTGGTAATTTTAAGACAAACTGACTAAGGAAACTAAACTGGAGAGGAAATTTTAAATGTTGGCAAATGTTTGATGAAAAAGATTGTTACAGAATGGTTACACAGATTGTAAGGTAAAAGTATGTAAATGAAGGTATGAGTAAAGTATGTGGATAAAATTTTAATTAAGTAAACAGAAGGTTAAAGACAAAGTTGATTAAGTCTTAATGTACCTAATCAGATTACAGAATCCTTGAGATATGTAAAATAACTATTAGCCTAGGATTTACATGAGATTAACAAAGGATAACCCTTAGTGGTAGCAGGATGCTATGGCATTCAGGTTGTAAACTTAAGTCTTTAACTCATTGATGTTTGTCTGGTTACATTAATGGTTGTTAAAAACTGACTTTAGGGCTGGAGAGATGGCTTAGCGGTTAAGCGCTTGCCTATGAAGCCTAAGGACCCCGGTTCGAGGCTCAGCTCCCCAGGACCCATGTTAGCCAGATGCACAAGGGGGCGCATGCGTCTGGAGTTCTGCTTTGCTAACTGTGGTGGTTTGACTCAGGTATTCCCCATAAATTTAGGTGTTCTGAATGTGAGGTTCCCAGCTTATGGAGATATGGGAATTAATACCTCCTGGAAGCAGTGTATTGTTGGGGGCGGGCTTATGAGTGTTATAGCCAGTTTCCCCATGCCAGTGTTTGGCATACTCTCCTGTTGCTATTTTCCACCTTATGTGGGCCAGGGGGTGATGTCCACCCTCTCTGCTCATGTCATCATTTTCCCTGCCATCCTGGGGTGTCCCCCTCCAGCCTGTAAGCCAAAATAAAACATTTTTTTTCCCACAGTCTGCTCTTGGTTGGGTGATTTCCACTAGCAAGGTCAACCTGACTGCAACAGTAAAGTGATACCGAGGAGTGGGATTGCTGCTAGGGTCCTAACTGTGTGGCTTTGGCCTGTTGGAGATGATTTTCAAAAGGAATGTGGAAGGATTTGAAACTGCCTTTAGAGACACCTTGCAGCTGTAAGTACAGCTTCATGGATTATTCTGGTCAGAGATGAAAGACATGATTGCAGTAAAACTATGGACTGTGAGAAAGAGCTTGGCTTGGACTGGACTAAAGGCCGGTTGTGTGAGAAGCTTGCTGTTAAGCCCATGTCCTGAGAACTTGTACAGGGTTGCTTAGCGTAGAAATGAACTGGTGTGAGCAGAGTGATATGGCACAGGAAAAAAAAAAAAAAAAAAAAAAAAAAAAAAAAAAAAACTCTGGGTGAACTGCTACACATTCAGCTGCAATTGAGAGATTACAACTTTTGAGATTGGGCTAGCTGACCTCCACTGGGGCAACAGAAAGAATGTAGACTCTTTTGGAGGGGACTCAGTGCTCAAGGAGTGTCTCATTCTTCAAATTCTGCTTTATCCCCCCCCCCACCTCCACCAACCAGATTAACAACTTGGCACCCTACCTGGTATTGTGGAGTATAAGAAATGCAGGAAAGAGAGGGTCATTGAGTTTGCAACATGGTCTTGTGCTTTGGAAATGGTCATGGGCACTGTGAAGCAGGCTTGCTGGTTGCCTGTAGGGAGACCCCATGGGGCCATGAGGTTGAACCATGTTTCGCTGTGGAGACCCAATGGAGATGCTGGGACTATGATATGGCTGCCAAGGATAGCTGCTGGCCCCAGATGAAGTTTTCCAGAACTGTGAGTAGCCTAGCTGGAGGGGCAGAATTAGAACTCCAGAGACTAGAGACCTGCTGCTGGTTAGAATTAGAGACTTACAAGTGAATGAAGTTGTTGGACTTGGAGGTACCAAGTTTGGTGTTTGCCCTGTTTAAATTAAGTTTTGCTTGAGTATTTATTTACTATGCCCAGTGCCATCTTTTGCAGTGTGAATGTTTATTCTGTGCCATTATGAGTTTTTTTTTTTTTTTTTTTGTATTATGTCTCAGTTAAAAGATCTTGGACTATGGGGATGTATGAACATCATTGGAATTGATAAAAACAATGGGGACTTTTAAAGTTGGATGAATGCATTGCCTTTTACATCAAGTATAGTTGTCAGTTGGGTTCCAGGGGCAGAATGTGGTGGTTTCATTCAGGTTGTCCCCTGTAAACTTAGATGTTCTGAATGCTAGGTTCCCAGCTTATGGAGATTTGAGAATTAATGTCTCCTGGAAGGAGTGTATTGTTAGAAGCAAGCTTATGGGTGTTATAGCCAGTTTCCCCATGCCAGTGTTTGACACACTCTCCTGTTGCTATTTGTCCTCCTTATGTTGGCCAGGGGGTGATGTCTGCCCTCTGCTCATATAGTCATTTTCCCTGCCATAATGGGGCTTCCCCCTGAAGCCTGTAAGCCAAAATAAACCTCTTTTTCTCCCCACAAGCTGCTCTTGGTTGGGTGATTTCTACAAGCAATGCAAACCTAACTGCAACAAATACTTTTAAATTTAAACATAAATCTTGATGCTGTTTTCTGTTAGTAGTTCCATAGAAGCATAGAGAGAGAGAACGTAAACTTAAAAACAGTTACAAATTTCTTGTAAGAAGTCTCCATTTGTTCACAGTGACTTGGGACACATCTATCATCATGCTGGAGCCAAGGTCCTGAGATTCCCTGTGGCTGCAGCCCTGCTGGCTCTGCAAGGCAGGGAAGCTAAGAAAGCAGAGCCATCAGGGATTCTCTTGGGGCAGCATAAACCCCAGAGAGCTCTGTGTCTTGTCTCCCTTTCCAACAATGACACTTGTGTGTTAGGCTCCCCTGCTTACTCCAAGGGCCATCTGCAGATCAAGCCCTCCCGGGGAAACACTAAGTGATACATTGTAAGTGCCCACTTTTGTCATTGCTATGGAGAGCTGCCCTAGCCACAGCATGTGAGAACAAGACAGTTTCCCCAAGTTTTAGCATCTGCCTGGTACTGGCCCAGATCTTAACTATTCTTGCTCTATTCCTTGCCCCTGGGGAACACAGTAGGACAGCATATCCCTTTTGTTGTAAGAGTAGAGGGGAACTTCCTCATCTTCTGGTATGTATGTGTCTGGGTTTAGGACTTGAGTGGCTTCCACTCACATTTGTTTAGCTCAGAGACCTTTGAAAAACCTTGCAGAGAGATTTTCACCCTGTTTTGTCTCCATCCATTGTTTAATCACTACCTCAGTGTCAGGCCCTGGAGTTTTGGAATTTCCCAGTGGCCAAGACAGCACTGCCCTTTCCACCCCCCTTTCTGTGGCCTTGGGTTAAAACATTTTCAAGTCCTGTTAGCCAGCACTTCATTACTGGAGAGCGTGTTAGGAGGAAGCTGTATGTGGAGGTGATCTCTAGCTTTTGAGCTTATGGTCTGACTCTAGCTGTGCTGTTTTTTTTTTTTGTTTTGTTTTGTTTTGTTTTGTTTTTTCCTGTTAATTCTAGGGAGAGTTTTGGATGTTCTCAGGGCTATAGGACAGCTCTCTTATCCTGCTAGTTCAAAACTTTTAAGAATAGGAGAATAATTCATTTTATCCTTGTCTGTAATCTTAATTACTTCCAATGTTCCTTCCAGGGGTCATTCAACATTAAAAGCTGGCCATGCAGTCTAGGACATTGTGCTTGGTGAAGGACTTCCCCCGCAATGAAATGGCACTGCTCAAACACAAATCACTCTGTAGCCTTAGGGCTGTGGGCCACATACACACTCATTGACACACATTCATTTCAAGTTTACTTTTCATGCAGACTCAAGATAGTCATCCCCCCATCACATATTCATTCATTCAGAAGCTATGCATTCCCATCATAAATTCTTATTTTATTTACAATTCTGGAGACCAAAACCAAACCTCAAAATTATTTCGAGTATCATTTCAGACCTCACATAAAGGATTTTTCCAAACCAAAACCTAAATAGTCTGAATTCTAATTTTTAATTTTTAATTTCCCTGGGGGGGAGGGGGCTCAGAGTGTCCATGTTGCCCAAAGATGACTTGTTTGACTTGTTAGGCAGTTAGGAGGTCGAAGGTTCCCTCTGGTGGCCTTCCCACATCAAAGGATGGCCAGTTTAATTCACAGAACTTCCTCAAAGAAAAGGCATCTCACATGGTACCTAAATCAGACACCCACTGCTGAAAAGAGAACTTAGTAAGAATACATTGTAAGGGACTAGATGTAGAGTTCTTCTGCCCCGTGGTGGAGTTCTCATGTTCTGTGATTGTCTTCCTAGGATGGCTCAAAAATGTCAGACACAAATTGACAAAAAAAAAAAAAAAAAAAAAAAAAAAAAAAAAAAAAAAACACTGAATGGAATGACAGACACATGTCAACACAGAACTGAACCAGACAGACCAGGGATTGGGTTGATGTCTCGCCACCACCCAGCACTCGGGAACTTGTGCTGTGTCCAGCCTTCTACTGAATCCCCACTTACTTCTGCTTTCCAGACCAGATGACTCTCTGCTCATGGTGTTGATATCTCCTGGCTACCACTCCTTCCTGCTGGTGCCTGGAGAAAGTACTTGAGGCTAAAGAATGTCTCTCAGCAGCTATCCTCTAGGGTCTCCACCCTGCAGTCAGAGTAGAGTCCCACGAGATCAAGACTCTCTGAGGCCAGATTCAGGGGTCACTTTAATGAGAAGATAAAGATCTTGCTGGGACCTCCAAAATGTAGCAAGTTTCAGACCAGAAATGAACAGAAGACAACCTGAATAAAATTTTAAAAGGAGAGTCTTTATTCAAGCCAGTCTGTATTTCTCTTTCCACAGCTGGATGCTGAGGAAAAGAATAGCAACAACCTATCTCTACCGTGATTTTTTAAAGGCAAAACCAACATTCCTGCCCTTTACTCTTCACTCATCCCCTATTTCCCCTAATTAATTTTGTGAGATCCAGCAAGCACGGTTTACAAAAGCAGAATTTGGTGGTAAGCACAAAGCACGAACCAGATACAGGTGATAAGGGTGACACCAAACACAAGATGTCGGTATGCAGCATGTGCCATGGACCAGGTTCCCTTGACATTAGGGAAAGACTAACATCAGATATCTTAGCTACTGTTCTGTGTTAATCTTTATTCTCCTATACCTACTGGAGAATGTCAAGATGGCCTCCCTTAGGTCTGTTGAGGCTATTTCAATATTCAGAAAGTCATTGCCTATGGCTACATGATGAACTGTTTCCCCTACTTTTTTCTCTGTCACTTTCAGAGTTTCAGTTCTGATATTAGTCCATTGATCCTTTTGAACTTGATTTTTGCGCATGGACAGAGATCGTGATCTATTTCATCCTTCCACATAAAGATATCCAGTTTTACAAGCACCAGTTATTGAAGAGACTGTCTTTTCTCCAATGACTGTTTCTGGCATTTTTGTCAAAAATCATGTGATTGGAGTTGCCTGAACTTACATTTGGGTCCTCTATCCTGTTTCATTGATCTATGTATCTGTTTTGTGCAAGTGTCATGCTGTTTTTGTTACTGTGGCTCTGTAACATAGGTTAAATTTAGGTATGGTGGTACTGCCAGCCTTATTTTTGTTGCTCAACATTGTTTTGACATTGATTCAAGGTTTCTTTGTGTTTCTAAATGAATATTAGGATTGCTTTTTTTTTTTTTCTATTTCTGTGAAGAATGCCATTGAATTTTGATGGGGGTTGCATTAAATTTGTAGGCTGCTTTCAGTAAGATTGACATTTTTACAGTATTGATTCTTCCAATCCAATATCATGAGGTGTCTTTCCATTTCCTAGTGTCTTTGGAAATTTTACTTTTGAGTCTTTTACAGTTTTCATTGTAGAGATCCCTCACTTCCTTGGTTAGGTTTATTCCAAGGTACTTTATTTATTTATTTATTTATTTATTTATTTATTTATTTAAATAATTGTGAATGGGAGTGATCCCTTTACTTATTTATTTATTTATTTATTTATTGAAATAATTGTGAATGGGAGTGATCCCCTGATTTAACCTACAACATGGTTGTTGTTAGTATACAGGAATACTACTGATTTCTGTGTTTATTTTGTATATTGCTACATTGCTAAAAGTACTTATCAGTTCTAACAGTTTGCTAGTAGAATCTATGTGTAGAATCATATCATCTGCAAATAATGATAATTTTATCTATTCCTTTCCAATTTGTATCTCTTTTATGTGTGTCTCTTGCCTTATTACTATGATTTCCAGTAGGGGACAGTGGATACCCTTGTCTTGTTTCTGATTTTAGTGGAAATGCTTCAAGATTTTCCCCAATTAGTATTAGTTGAATATAGTATTTTTCATAAATATCCTTTATGAAGTTCAGATATCTTCCTTCTATTCCCAATTTCTGTAGGACTTTAATCATTAAGGGAAGTTTCATTTTTGTAAAATACCTTTTCTGCATCTTTTGATATGTTCATGCGATTTTTGTCTTTCAGTCAATTTGTATTGTGTTACATTTATTGCTTTGCATATGTTGAATCATCCCTGCACCTCTGGGATAAAGCCTACTTGTTTTGGGTGAATGACCTTTTTGATATATTCTTTTAACAGTTATTTTGTTGAGAATTTTTGCTTCTATAATCATAAGGGAGATTGGTCTGTAATTTTTTTTTTTTTTGTTCTGTCTTTTGGTATCATGGTTGATATAAGCAGTTTGGTAGTATTTCTTCACAATAATAAAGCAAAGTGCCCACCCTGTGCCTTCTACGTTGCACACTGGTTAGGAGCTCTACAAACTAGGTGTGCAGGAGACAAGGTGTGATAATTACACATCTAGACATCCCTGAAACATATGTGGAGAGGTATATATTTTTTTTCACTGTTATTTTCATATGTGAAGAGTAGTATTCCATGGATATCAGAGTGAAAATTCCATCTGTTACTTGGGGCACATAGATACTGTGCAAAAACCACAGAACTTTAAGAATGCTTATTTGTTATAAGAAAATACAATACATTTTCAGAGTCATCCAATATTGAACCAGAAAGATTATATAAAACTGTATACCAACAAGGGCTAGTGGAGATTACAAACATTATATTGAGGGGGGAAAAAAGGACCATGAATATCCCTACTGTGTAAACAGGCTCATTATTTAGTTTTGAAAAAAAAAAACTGAGATATTTTTTCCTCTACTGTTTCTGATTTCAATTTCAATCTCAAAGTCAGGAAGATAATTGGAGAGAAGGTGCTCCAGGTACCGTGCCATACTGTGCATGGCAGGAGCAAGCATGACTAGGAGGTAGAGAAGACATAAGTTACTTTAACTTTTGATTCTTTATAGAAGAAAATGATTTAATAAATGAATGACAGTTGTACACACCTCTAGAATCTCCACATCTTAAGCAGCTGATATGGCATTTTAACATACTAAACATGAATTGCCAGCCATTGCTTAAGAAAGGCAGTGTAAGTATTAGCTTTTCTTGTGTATTGTCTATAAATTTTGATAATAAACACTCCTGTTTCTCAGGTCATGATAGGAAATAAAGTTTACCTGCTTCCTAAACATACAGCACAACACAACACAAAAATACTGATTGCTTGATATGTATCTTTTAGTGTCTTTTTTTCAGATGTTTAAATTATTTAATATGAGAAAAAATAGTTATAATGAAAATGTGACCAGTATTATTTAGATGTATTTAGTTCCCTGACATTACATCTTTATTTGTTTATTTGCCTATACCCATGTAGCTTATGAATTTAACATTTTGGAGGAAATGTTACTTGCTCTTTCTTTCTCTCTCTCTCTCTCTCTCTCTCTTTTTTTTTTTTTTGTTTGTTTTTCGAAGTAGAGATTCACTCAGGCTGGCCTGGAATTCACTATGTACTCTCAGGGTAGCCTTGAACTCATGGTGATCCTCCTACCTATGCCTCCTGAGAGCTGGGATTAAAGACGTGCACCACCACACCCGGCTTACCCTTGCTTTTTAAAAGTAGAACTTTTACTAGTCTCAAAGGTATATGCATTGTTGAAATAATTTAATACGATCCTAGAAGAAGTCAGTTGTAAACAAGTCTGCCCTCTGGGGGGTGGGGGAACTGCCTAAAAAATTCAATTCAACATCTTTTTAAAAATTTGTTTATTTATTTTTATTAATTAGTTTTGTACTCAGTGAATACAGTAAAGTTGGTACCATTGTTAGGCTCATCCATGTCCTCCTCCCCGCCTCGAACCTACTTGTTGAGGTATATGGGTCATGAATTGTGGAGTTAGCCCACAGTTATCGGTAGGTAGGAGAAATGTCTGTGCATATCATGACCCAATGTGTGGCTCTGACATTCTTTCCACCATCTCTTCCGCAAAATTTCCCTGAGCCATGTTGGGTTCATTTTTGGTCTGCTTCAGTGGTGAGGTGTTGGGGGCCTCTGGGCCTCTGGATATCTGATTTAGTAGGAGTGGATTGTTCTCTGTGCTTATCTCCTTCACCCTTGTGCTGGTACCTGGTTCACCAAGAAAACAGCACCCTTGCTTATTTTGCCAATTGTTCTTAGATTCAGCTGGGGCCCTTTTGAGGTATGATGGGCTGGTTCTCTCCTTAGGATCTGTGTCTATCTGAAAAATAGAAACAGATTCTCAAACAGAGAGTAAAGTTAGCATCAGACCAATGGGATAACCCTTATTTTTTTATAGAGAATTAATAGGTGTAGGCCCTCCTGTAGCCCACAATTGGTGGTAGCTTGATAATGGAGAGCAGGCTCATGTTTGGATATGGTTCTGACTTGTTTCCCAACTCCAGCTATGGGTCCTGTTCCATGGAGTGGATCAGTTAGCTAATTCAAGAGTAGTTGGTTTCCCACCATGGCTGTATGCCACTATTGAACTTGTGTGAGCATCACAACAGGTTATTTGCTGCTAAGTAGGTTAGACCATGAGTTGCTTGCACAGATATTGGTCATTTCCCCCCAGTTGCCCATGTAGCACCTTTTGGCACTATACACGGTGACTCTCCAGGGACTGACTTTTCCAGCTTCCTGCCATGCCATACCGTTTTATATGTCAACCACATATGGTGTCATCAGCAGTAGGGTCTTACCACTAACCTTTGGTGGGTCATCAAGTACTCTGACAGAACTCTGCCTTTCTTTTAGGAAACTTTGTTAGGTCTCTCTGAACAAAAGGTAATTATGGACGATAGCCACATGCTGGTACTGGGAGGTACAAGTCAGTGCCCACTAAGAAAAGGAATAAAAAGATAACTAATATGAAGAGTTAGAGAAGAGAGAGAGAGAGAGAGAGAGAGAGAGAGAGAGAGAGAGAGAGAAGCTTTAGAAGATTAAGGTCAGTCTTCATCATACACTTCCCAGTGTCTTGTGGCTCAGGTGTTCCCTCTAAGGGCCTGGTGAAAGCTCAACCTTTTGGTCTGCCTTTTAGGATGTAGAATCTTATGGCACCATTGCCATTTGGGTCTAGATTTGTATCTCCTACCCCCTCCCTTATCCTCCTCTCCCTCCCCACCCACCCTATTGTCTAGTCCTGGAGATGCTTGCTGGGTATGTCAGCATCTTGGGTAGATTCAGGTTAGGTGCTATAGATGAGTGAAACTATGTGGTGATTTTCTTTCTGTGATTGGGTAAGTTCACTGAGAATGATCTGTTCCAGGTTCAACCATTTTTCCTCAAATTTCATTTTTTCATTTTTCTAACTGCTGTGTAGATTTCCATTGTGTAGATATACCACATCTTAGTTATCCATTCTTCTAGTGATGGACATGTGGATTGATTCCAGCTCTTAGCTATTACGAATTGAGCTGCTATAAACATCGTTGAGCAAATCTCTCTGTTCTGTGGTTTAAAGGTTTTAGGGTAGATGCCCAATAAGGGAATAACTGGGTCTGTTGGCAACTTTGCAGTCAGCTTTTTCAGGCATCTCCATATTGCTTTACAAAGTGGTTGTTCCATTTTACATTCGCACCAAAAGTGGATGAGTGTTCCTAATTCTATACATCCTCACCAGCATTTATTTTCATTTGATTTTTGATGTTTGCTATCCTTATTGGGGTAAGGTGGAATCTCATAGTGGTTTTAATTTGAATTTCCCTGATGATTAGGGATGATGAACATTTTCTTAAGAGTGTGTTTGCCATTTGTATTTCTTCCCCCGTGAACAGCCTGCTCAGCTGTTTGCCCCATTTTGTGAGTGGGGTGTTTGACTTCTTACTCTTTAGTTTTTTGAGTTCTTTGTAGATTCTAGTGATTAGGCCTCTGTCAGTTGGATAATCAGCAAATATTTTCTCCCATTCTGTGGTTAATCTATTGCCTTTGCTTATTGTATGCTTGCTGCAAAGAAACTCTTCAGCTTCATGTGATCCCATTGGTTCAGTGACTTTTTAATATCGTGAGCTACTGGGGTTTTGTTCAGGAAGTCTTTTTTCCATTCCTATATCATGGAAAGTTATTGCTATATTCTTTTCCATTAGTAACCGAATTTCTAGTCTTATATTGAGGTCTTTGATCCATTTGGAATTGAGTGTTGTGCATGGCAAGATGTGTGGATCAAGTTTCAATTTCCTGCATATGGTTATCCAGTTTTTCCAGCACCATTTGTTGAAAATGCTGTCTTTTTTTTCAAGCCTGTATTGTTAGGGCCTTTGTCAAATATCAAGTAGCTGTAGTTGCTCGACCCAAATTCCAGGTCCTCTTCCTATTCCATTGGTCTATACTCCTGTTTTTATGCCAGTACCATGCTGTTTTTATTATTATGGATTTGTAATATAGCTTTAGTTCAGGTATGGTGATGCCTCCAGAGGTATTTATTTTGCTGAGGATATGCTTGGATATCCGAGGCCTTCCACCTTTCCACATGAAATTTGTGATCATTTTTTCTATCTCTGTGAAGAACAATGTTGGGATTTTAATTGAAATTGCTTTAAATCTGTATATTGACTTTGGTAGGATTGCCATCTTCACAATGTTAATTCTCCATATCCGGGAGGATGGGAGGTCTTTCCATTTTCTCAAGTCCTCCTCAATTTCTTTTTTGAGTGTTTTTATGTTTTTGTTGTATATCTTTCACTTCCTTGGTTAACATTATTCCAAGGTATTTTGTTATTGTTGTTGCTATTGAAAATGGGACCATATCCCTTATTTCTTTCTCTGTGTCTTCGTCATTTGTATAAAGAATGGCTACTAACATTTGTGCATTGGTTTTGTATCCTGCTACTTTGCTATAGGAGTTAATCACCTTCAGGAGTTTGGGGATGGAGACTCTTGGGTCTCTTATGTATACAATCATGTCTTCTATGAATACAGCTAACTTAACTTCTTCCTTTCCAAATTGTGTTCCTTTTATTTCTTTCTCCTGTCTTATTGCTTGAGCTAGGGCTTCTAGTGCTATATTGAAGAGCAGAGGTGAGAGTAGACAACCCTATCTTGTTCCTGATCTCAATGGGAATTCCTCCAGTCTCTCTCCATTAAGTATTATTTGGGCCTTAGGAGCTTTGTGTATTGCCTTTATTATGTTAAGATTTGAACCAACCATTCCAATTCTCTCCAATGTTTTGATCATGGAGTGATGTTGTATTTTGTCAAAGGCCTTTTCTGCATGTATCGAAATGATCATGTTGTTTTTGTGTTTAACCTTGTTTATGTGGTGTATTACATTGACAGATTTCCATATGTTGAACCACACCTGTGTTCTGGGGATGAATCCCTTTTGATCAAAGTGGATAATGCTTTTATTATGTTGTTGGATTTAGTTTGTGAGGATTTTGTTCAGGATCTTTGCATCTAACTTCATCAGAGAAATAGGCTGATAATTTTCTTTTATTGTGGCATCTCTGCCTTGTTTTGGAATTAGGGTGATACTAGCTTTGTAGAAGGAGTTTGGGAGCCTTCTCTATTCTCCATTTGTGTGGCACAGTTTGAGGAAGATTTGTTTGAGTTCTTCCATGAATGTTTGATAGAATTCAGCTGTGAAGCCATCTGGTCCTGGACTCATCTTTTTGGGGAGGTTTTTTATTACTTTTCAATCTCAATGAGTGTGATAGGTTTGTTTAGGAGATTAATCTGCTCTGAGTTTAGCTTTGATAGATGGTATGTGTCCATGAATTTATCTATCTTATCTACATTATCCAGTTTTGTGGAGTAGAGGTTTTTGAAATAAGTCCTGATGATTCTCCCAATTTATCTCTTGTCTGCTGTGATCTTTCCTTTTTCATATGGAATTTTTTAAGTTGAAGCATCTATTTTTTTTGTTGCTTGATCAAATTGGCCAGGGGTTTGTCAATCTTGTTTATTTTTTTCAAAGAACCAGCTCTTTGTTTTTTCAATTTTCTTAATTGTTTTCTTATTTTCCAATTCATTAATTTCTGCTCTGATCTTCATTATTTCTTTCCCTCTGGAGCTTTTGGGGTTGGATTTTTCTTGCTTTCCCAGTGCCTTTAGGTGGATGGTTAGGTTGTTGATTTGGAATCTCCCTGTCTTTGTTATAAAGGCCTCTTGTGCTATGAATATTTCTCTGAGGATCACCTTCATTGTGTCCCATAAGTTTTGGTTCAATGTTTTCTCATCATTCATTTCTAGAAATTTTGCAGATTCATTTTTTATTTTGTCCTCTATCCATTTATTATTTAAAAGTGTGCTGTTCAGTTTCCAGGTGCTGATGGGATTCTTGGTGGGTCTTTTGTTGCTGATTTCTAGCCATATAGTGTTATGATCTGATATCATCCAGGGAATTATGTCTATCTTCCTTAATATATGGAGGCAGGTGTTGTGACCCAGTATGTGGTCTATTTTAGAGAATGTTCCATGGGTTGCTCAGAAGAATATGTAGTCTGTGGATCTGTGATGGAATGTTCTCTAGATGTCCATTAGGTCTAAGTGATCTATGGTTTTTTTTTTGAGCTCTCTTACTTCCCTGTTGAGTTTCTGTTTGGATGATCTATTACTGATAATGGTATATTGAAATTCCCAACGATCATGATGTTGGTGGTTATTTCTGTTTTATTGTTGAGTAGGTTTTGTTTTATGAACTGTGGTGCCCCTGTGTTTGGTGCATACAGATTTATGATTGTAATATCCTCTTTCTGTATTGTTCCCTTAATAAGTAGGAAGTGGCCTTCTTTATCTTTTTTGATTATTTTTGGATTGAAGTCTATTTTAACTGATATTAATATAGTTATGCCTGCCTGTTTCTTATTCCCATTTGCTTGGAATATTGTTTTCCACCGTTTCACCCTGAGGAGGTGTCTGTCTTCAGTGGTGAGGTGGGTTTCTTGAAGACAACATATTGAGGGGTCTAATTTTCTGATCCATCCTGTTAGCTTATGTCTCTTGATGGGTGAATTTAGGCCACCAATATTTAGGGTAATGACTGTGAGGTTTGATTTGATCCCTGCTATTGTGTTGATATATGTTGATTGGTATTTTCATGGGCTTTGAAGTTTTTTGTGCCTACTCTGAGTTTGGTTGTTGTGATCTGATTCTTATAGGCATTTGGGTTTGATTATTTGATTCTTCTCTGTGGAGAATTTCCTGAAATACTCTCTGTAGGTTTGGTTTTGTGTTCATATAATTGTAAAGCTGAGTTTTATCGTGGAATGTTTTTCTTTCACCATCTATTATGAGGGATACTTTTGCTGGGTAGAGTAATTTGGGTTGGAAGCCATGGGTTCTTAGACTTTGCAGTGTTTCATTCCAGGTCCTTCTGGCTTTAGGGTTTCCATTGAGAACTCTGAAGTAATTCTTATGTGGTTACCTTTAAAAGTGATGTGCTCTTTTTTTCTTAGCTGCTTTTAGGATTTTCTCTTTGGTTTCAATGTTTAGAGTCTTAATGACAATATTTCTTGGAGAGTTTTTCCTTTGGTCCAGTTTCTTTGGGGATTCTGTTAGCTTCTTGTATCTTGATGGGCCTTTCTTTTGAGAGAATGGGGAAGTTTTCTTCAATTATTTTGTTAAATAAGTTCTCCATGTTTTTGGTCTGAATTTCTTCTCCTTCTGGTATTCTAATGATCCTGATATTAAGACGTTTAAGGGTTTCCCACAATTCCCTCAGTTGCCATCTTGGCCGGAAGTCCCAGTTCAATATCTTATACTATGAAAAGGAACTGACTGAACATGCATTTTATAATATAGCCCCTCAACTCATATTTTAGATCAGTACTTCCCATTAGATTTTGTAACAGGAAAAAAAAAAGGCTAAATTACGAACTAAATTCACTCAAGTAAAGGCAATGATAATGATAAAAATATTTTGTATAATTTTACCAATTGTTGTCTTTAAAGATGTCAAATTTCCCAAAGGTTATAGAGCTTTCTTGTACCTTGTCCAGACACATCTTTTTGCTCTGCTGCTTCCTATCTTCTAAGTGATGACAGTAAAATAAAGGTCAATGGTTTAATCTAGTGGTTGGAAGACATTTTTATTATTATTTTTATTTTTTATGTGTGTGTATGTGTGTGTATGCACTATGTGTGTGGTGTGCTATGTGGTATATGCATGTATGTGTGCAGGTGTGATGCACACATATAAAGGTCTAGGAAGAGAGACTTCTTTACTACTGTAAAGCATGAGCAGGCATAGAAAAAATTGGTTTGGCCATGTTCCAATAAAACTTTAAAAAAAATAAAATAGACAGTGACTGCTTTATCTTTCAACTGCACTTCTCAATTGCTTTAAGTATGCTAAGAATTTTTAATTGAGAATCTTAATTTTAACATATGAATATATATATATTAAAAATTTCAAAAAAAATGAAACTTAATCATTTTTAGGCTATCCCATATGCAGATCCTAACAGAAAATAGTTTTGACTTTTTTATAAGTTGTAGTAAGCATCAGTTGTGGTGGTTTGAATACATGGTCCCATAGGCTTATGTATTTTTTTATTAAGATTGAGCTTGCAACTTGAGTCTCTAAGAGGTGGTGCCCTGCTGGTGAAGAGGTTTGTCACTGGGGGTGGATCTTGCAGGCCAACTCTAAGGTGTGTAACAAACCAGATTGCTAAAAAGAAAAAAAAAAAAAAAAAAAACTTGCTGGCTATTTCTCTCTCTCTCTCTCTCTCTCTCTCTCTCTCTCTCTCTCTCTCTCTGCTATGCTATGCTGATATATGACAGAGTGACACAGCTTCTTCTGCCATTGATGGTGTTTACCCTAGATACTATAAACTTGAAATAAACCACTTCTTCCCATAAGCTGCTTCTGGAAAGATGTTTCTCTAGCAATGAGAAGGTAGCTGCAACAGTGGTATTGGTTTGGAAGCTAGAATGAGGTTTTTAGAGAGAAGAAACATGGAGGGATTGCAGGAGGTTATAGTAGACACACAAGTGGAGGGTGAGAAGATAGATATTGGAAGGACTTGGGATGGGGGGGGGCAAGAGTAAGAATACAGGGGAACAGAATTCACAAAACTAAAGTGACATGAATTAGAACTTTAGAAACATATTTCTTCATTAGCTAATTAAAAGATATAGCTCCCTTTACAACAAGAGAGAGAGAGGGAGGGAGAAAGGGATAGTTTTGGCATTAATACCCTGCTGGGGTGGTGAAAGCTTTACCCTAAAACTTTAATCTGTGAATCCCAGTGCCAGAATTGATTCAGCCCCAACACAATAAGCAGTATAGCAAGGAGGACCCATGAGCCCAACTTCAAACAATGCAGGACACTGTCAAGCACCTGGTTATCCAACACAACTAATTGGTAAGACCTTGTTCCTGATGACAACACAGGCTGTGGTTGCAGGACATTGAGAAATCAAGCTCCAAATTAGAAGGAAGCCAGTTTCCTGCCTATAAGCTCTCATGGTGCTGGGGATAAAGTCAGTAATAGTGTGAATAAGCAGTGATTCTTGCAAGCTACCAAATAATCCAACTAATCAAGATTTACACTCCAATACAATAGTGGCATATAAGTATGGGGTGACCAACTACTCTCTGATGTGGTCTGCTTAGAGATAATTCATGTTTGGTACTGGGAACCAACCAAGTCAACAAGTTATGTCTTGGGTGGTCATAGACCGTAGAAAGAAGCACCCACTGATCTCTGACTAAAATGAGGTTAGGACTGTCAAAAAGTCTTCTAAATGTCTATGTTTATCTCCTCTGATACATGCTGCTCTCACTTTTGGTTAGAGAATCTGCTCTTTACAAATGGCTGTAAATGCCATGGAAACTCAAGGCCCATCAGAATGACTACAAGACCAACTATTCAGCATCAAATGAGTCGTCTCTGCCATGCCCATCAGGGCCCAAGAACCCTTATAGGAAAAGGCTGATTTAATATGAGTACTGCTCTCATTACTAGCCAAAGGATCTTCTACAGGAAGATGGCACTTGACACTCAGGAGACTCAGAACTCATCAAAGCAGAAAGTCAGAGGTTGCTGAGAGCTCAACACTAAAGGAGATTTCTAACTTTGCCTATGAGCTCAGGAAATGTGGAGGAAGAGGTGAAAAAAATGTCAGAGCCACAGGGTGGGAAGATGTACTGTGAAGCATTGTCTCCACAGGAAATGACTGGTGCAACCATGACCTCACAGTGATGAATGATACCTCACTGAAGAAGAGAATGGAAGCAGGAGAAAGGGGACATAAGAACCTGACCCAGGGAAAATCAACTAATTTGCAGTATATTTCTATATTAAAGAGAACCTTACATAATGTCATAAAAATTGACTTTTTAAAGCTATAACAGTGTGTGGCCCAAGACAAATTTTCCTCATCTATTGTGGGTCTGATGGGCCAAATAGTTGGACACCCATGAACTAAAATCAGTATGTGTCTTAATCATGTTATCAGCAAGCCATTTTTTTCTATGAATTGATGGCCTCATGTCATATTTGAGCTATCTGTAAAGTATGCACATTTTTATTTTCTACATGTTTTCCATATTCTACTCTTTCAGATTTCTGTGATATTGACTGCCATCTGACCAAACAGGTCAGTTTTCTTCTACCTTCCGGTGATAAACAGCTTGATATTTAGTTCTGAGGGATTGAACCCTTTCTTAGTCTTTAATACCTTCCTGTAAATGATTTAAATATTGACACAAACAGAACAAGCTACTCAAGTGGACTTTGTACTTGGTGAAGTTAAAATACTGAGATTAATTTTCAAAATTACCTAGGGATGACAATTTAGAAGGAGGGAATTTTCTACAGTATGCCTTCATTCTTAATCACAGCAGTCCACTACCTATAGCATGTCAACTTTAATATTTCTGCCTGTTTCTCTTTTGATATTACCATTAGGGAGAGAGTCCTTCATATGCATTTCAACTGCATAAAGTCTCTGTTAAGTGCACTTACTGTTTTACTAGTGTCTGCTGAGGGTTTCACCTCGCTTAGTGGATTCTTGAGTTACTACAGCTTGGTGCTGTCTTTACATATAATCTAACATTGTTTTCTCTACTGTCTTGTTACCATTTAAACTATGTGTACTTCAGTCTCGTAAATGAGCAGAAACCAATTTTTGCCTTTCAATAACAATAGCAGAATAGATCTATTAAAACTTTACAAGTGTAAAAAGAGAATCTAGCATTTAGAGGGAAGTAAGGCAAGCTCTGTTCTCACTGCCGATTTAGAGTGTTCCTTCCTCTTTCTCTCATGGACATACTTTTGCTGGCAAATAAAGAAGTATGGGAGAAAACCTGACATGTTTCATTCACTATGACCCATTCTGTGTCTAACCCTAACATACAGTCCAGCTGGTTACATCTGTCACACAGCAGTTCATATCCTCATGATTAATTACTGTATAATAGAAAAAATAAACAACCCAACACTATTGCAGACTGGTAAGCATATATTTCCTTAAACTTGGAGAAATTACCAAATCCTATTCATCCCAGGTGTGTAGATTTATGTTATCAGCATCTGCTGTGAATCACATGAAGTTATTATTTTCATTCTACAGTACCAATGGGTGTTTATGAAAATAACTGTACACTATACAATTTTGATTGCACAGAAAGAAAAATAGTTATTTGGAATGTAATTTGGACTGCAATATTTCTTTTTTGTTGCCTCTCATTTGGCAGCTTACCCTACTCAGATATTATCATCAATATGCCATACATAAACTGACATTCATCACATTCATCACTGGTAGTTAAGGTTATTAACTAAACAGCAATTACATTGTTGCAGGACGATTGTGGGAATGCATACAACACTGTGCTTCAATGTTTCCTTCTTTATAGCACAATGCAGATTTTGTTGTTAACAACACACCGACATGAAAATAATATGTCTGAAAGTGCACAGTGTCATTAATGGCAAAAGCAGTATTTTCTGAACATGCACAATTTATAGACATTTTTTGTTTAAAGTTTTGCAACTCAGCTTTTTCTGACATAAAGATCGCAAATGACACAAATGTCTCAAATGTAGCATGCAACTTTGCAAAATAATTAAATTATGATATGTACAAAAAGTCACAAAGATTACTTGAAGCAAATCTCAAC
Organism: Dipus sagitta; assembly: GCA_036346955.1. NCBI lineage: Eukaryota > Metazoa > Chordata > Mammalia > Rodentia > Dipodidae > Dipus > Dipus sagitta. The sequence goes on from CM070772.1 coordinate 57,829,828, forward strand.
ATTTAAACAAAAAACTAAGAGATTATTAGACTAATCCGTTCCCTCTAACATTGTATCGACTTCACCTTTAAGGAAAATAATCAGGGAGTACACTCCATATTAGCCTTTAAAAATATCATTTATTGTAAATAGAGATAAAGTGAAGACTTGCAGAGAGGCAAAGGGGGGGGTGCTGTGGCCTGTAGCCACTGCAAATGAACTCAAGATGCATATGTCACTGTGCATCTGGCTTTATGTGGGTACTGGGGCATTTATGTGGGTATGATTTCTAGGCTTTGCAGGCAAGCACCTTAACAACTGAGGCATCTCTCCAGTCCCATTATTAGCCTTATATCTTCCTGGAGGGTGTTCACCAAACATGCCCAGCCTTCAAGATGCCAGATTAGCTAGCGTAGTATAGAACAACGATAATCAGCTCCATGCATTGTTCCATCACTGCAGCAAGCCTGGGTATGTTGTGGTGGATGCATAGTAGTCTCTTGACAATACTCAGTATCTCTAATATGGAAGAGATTGGCCTTATAATTGAAGTCAGTCAGATAGTGCAATCTGCTACCCAAATACTTAATTCACTGGACTGGTTGTAGTAGTCCATGATGGAAGTTGTTTCATTCTAACTAAATGGAAGCAGACAACTTAAGGCTCACAGATGCTTATGATACTAAAAGTTTCTTGATTTTCTATGTTTTCTTAAATCCAGGACAGTCATGAAAGTGAGAGCTTAAAAAGAAACTTACATAAGGCATAGAAAAATGGTTTTATAATTTACTGGCCTAATCTAATAGAAACTTTAAACCAAATAATTTAAGGCCAAGAGAGAAAAAATATTATCACATGAGAGATTAGGAAAGGAGCAATCACCAATTTCTACTACTGTAAGTAGTAAATATTGTAATAATGAAAGTTTTATATACATTTGCCTAAATTCATCAGGTTTATTGACATAATTATAATTCTCCACTAATTTGCATATATTAACAACAGTTTTGTGTTTAGTATATAGTAGCCTCATTAAATAGCATGGCACAATTAATGTTGGGACCAAGTTATTCTGTTCAATAAGAATCCCCAAGCTATCTATCTATTCAGGCTTTAGGCAAAGACTCCACCTGAGTTGGAATGACTTACTTGCCCTTCTCTATACCAATCTTGCTAGATATAAATTAAAATTACAGCCCTGTGATTTCCTCAGCAATGAAAATATAACTTCAGATCTTGAAGAAATGCAAAAAGTCTTTAAGGAAGTAAATAGCTCTCTATAAAGTAATAACTCTGTAAATTATCTTTTTTATTTAAAAATTAAAATGCAAACTTGCGTTTTATTTTTAAAACATACCACTGCTGTGTGTTCCAGATGTTAGGTTGACATTTCCACTATTAGCAAGAGGTGACTTATTTTCTACATGTGATATTCCAATTCCTAAGTCTATTTTCTCCTTTTAAGGCCACAAGAATCCTGCTGATTTTCACACATTTTAAGTATAGGTAATCATATACACAAAAATAAAATTATAATTTTATAAAGTAGAAATTTAGAATACTGATTCAGAGTGTATGTTCCAAGGAATGCCTTTTCCTTCACTCCTAAAATTATTTTTCTGTTTTCTAGAATGTTTCTTTGATTTCTTAAAATAGGTATTTTAAGAAGGCTATTTTTTTACAACAAACCTGCATTGCTTTTGTTATTGAAAATGGTCCCTTTTTCTATCAAACATTATTTATTTTTACCCTATTTACTAAATTAGCTTCTTATGTATGAATACTTTTGGAAGAATTTTAATTTCTTATTTATTTTAAAAAAATTATCCACACTAAGTGAGATTTAACTAATGGCCATATGGCAGGGAAGTGATACCTTTCTTGTTAGAGGACATGCCTTCCTAACTGAATCAAACCTTTGGTTCTTAATTTTTGGCTTGGTATTATAATTATTTCCATTTTATTGTTGAGGAAAGTGAAATAGGCCATAGTTTTATAAATTTCAAGGCTTTACAGCTTTAATTTAGAGAGAAATAATTCATAATGAGCCTCTATGGCTCCAAAGTCATTGGTTTTATTTTCCCATTAACAATATTCTGTCTCTTAAGCAGATTATTTAAAAAACAGAAGAATGTAGATGCACTTATCTATGATGGAAAAGGTTTAGAAGAGCACATTGGTAATAGCTAGGACATGGAGGAGAGGCAAAGAGGAAGTCAGGTATGTGCATATAGATATATTAGGATTCAGTAACTGCTAAAAGTTGCATTGTAACTCCTCAGAAATGCTGATGTTGGGGCTGAAGAGATGGCTCAACAGGTAAGAGCACTCGCTGAGAGCAAGAGAGGATGAGGAGGCAAGAGATTGACTGAGTTTAATTCTCCAGAACTCACATCAGGAGGTGGGTATGTGCATGATGTACTGTAAGGAGCAGAACCCTAAGAATCACTGAGGCTTTGGGAAACAACAGCTGTGTTAAGAGAAAAACTCTACTTCAAGGAAAGATGGAGATGAGCATAGAGGAACTACACCTGACATTCTCCTCTGGCCTCTTGCATGTGTGTGAGCACATACATGTGAATACACCAAATGCATACATACACACATGCACACACATTACACCATATATAACACATGCAAAAAAGTCTGCTTATCTCATTGGATAATTAATTTAAGCTGAAGGCATTAGGGTGAGTTCTCGTACAGTATATCTATCCTTATAGAAAAGGACAAGATACATGTGGACACACACAGGGAAAACGCAATGTTGAGAGAAAACAGAGCCTACCTAACTCATCTTATAAAGAAAAGCCTAAAACTGCAGGTAGACTATGGAGAAAAGAAAGAGGCATGGCACAGACTCGCCCTCACTGCCTGCAGAAGCAACTAACTTACCAACACCTTGATCAAGAACTTATAGTCTCCAGAAGTGGGAGACAACACATTGTTGGTATCTAGGCCATTCAGAAAATAAACCTAAAAACTACTTGGCCAATATTTAACATGTAACTAGAAGTCAAATTTATTAAACATCCATTATATGCCACAAGTTGTGTTTTGCATAGTACATGGATGGATTGACTTAGATACTATCCCTTGGTAGCAATAGACAAGATTTTCTGCAACTATAAAATTTTTGGCCAAGTAAATGAAACAAATTGCAACAAGTATAATTTTAGATACATGGTAAGGTACTATACATAGTAGTTTCTATCTTTCTATGAGTGGATTCTTCTTTTAATATAGCAACATAACTCAAATGAGAGTAAATCTGTCTTCTGATTCTATGTTGAGTAGCTTGTACATAGTATGTGCTTGTGTGTACCTATTTGAGCATTAGACCTCTTATAATCAATTGGATCCATTTAATAGAAACAGAAAGGGAATTAGGAATATAAATATATAATGTGCATAGATGAATCAATGAGAGATGTATATAGTCACAATAAGATACTTATGGAGTTTTGCTAAAGTAACAAAACTGTGTAGAATCCATCTGCTGAGGAAACTGATGCCAGTCTGGTTCCCCCCACTAGGAAGTGTGGGTTTCTCTGCTACTACCAATGCACAAGCCTAATCCTGCAGAATTCACTGCTGTTGATTGTACTGAAACAGAGAACCATGATCCCATTTTCAGATCAACTTCTGTAGACCATGTACCTTTTGCCTCTTACAGGAAGCCTAAGGAAGTGTGTTACACTTTAGAATTGAGCATGATAGTCCCCTCTCATTCAACTGGTCTTTTACACCCAATAAGATCTATATGATTAAAAAGTAGCCAAATGTACACAGTACATTAGATAGTACACACCCATGCTTGCCACACAGCTGCATAGTCTCATTCAGATTCACTTCCCCAAACCTAATTCATACACACAGTAGGCACATACACTGCAACCTAGCCAAATAAGGGGCATGAATAATAACACAGGTGATAGTCACTCTTATTATTTATTGAAGCCAAATTAGGCTCATAGCTTTGGAACCAGACAAAATGTCACTGCTGGCCTTGCCAACTGAACTGGGTCCTACAATGAGTACCTTGGTTCTGTTCAATTCAAGGCTGGCCAACAACTTACATTGAGATGCATATTCTGAAATGCAAGTGTTTTGTAATGAATAACTGTGGCATTTATTAGAAATATGTTAGTTCCTGGCCCCTGAAGCAATTTTTCATTTGAATTTAGTTGTCAGGGAGATAAAGCTAAAGCAAAATCCATGTAACATTATTCACTTGGGATAGAAAAACTTTAATAAATAGATCTGGGAAAATGTTTTGGCCAAACAGTCATAAGAGCCTGTGACCTAATTGTGCATCTCACTGACGGTCTCTGAACACCCTTCATTCATTATTCAGCACAGATTAATTGAGGAACTAGTACAATAGGCCAAACATAGACGGAACTGAGGATACAGCCAATGGATCAAAACAAAACAGTCACATTTCCATCTTAAAGAATGAAAAAGGGGATAATTCCTACTTCTCAACAAAGTGTACTGAAATAGAGAAGAGAAAGATAATCAGAAACTCATTTTCACTTAAGTTATCATACATGTTTTTATGTCTCCCCAGATCAAATTGTCAAGTCTGGCTCATGTCTCAGTGCTATCTGCCGTATCTTTCTTTGGTCTTTCTTCCATATACTTATCACTTTCCTGCTTATGGGTTTCTATGTCTGTCTCCTTGGAAGGGAGAGAGAATATAGGATACCACTTTGTCTGATGAACATTAAAATGAATAAATCTATCCACTTTATCTTGGCACTGTTCTTTGTGATAATACAGTAAACAATAATAATTTTCAGGAGAAGAAAACACCCTTGGCACATGACTATACATACATGGATTTAAGCTGTCCTTTAGTATGCGTTTTTCAATGCTTTTTGTAACTTTCAAATGACAGGACAACTAGAAAGAAAAGAAAGTCTGATGCATGTTTTGTCTTCTGGAGGACAAAGGATAGAACATTTTGCCACAGGTTCATTCATCCGCTAAAGACTGTCCTCAACAGTGTTAGCTTTTCTTTCAGGTTGAACTTTTCCACATCCCTGGAGACCAGGGTCAAAAAATGTGAGGGTGCATAAGGTGAACATACTTCAGCGTTCTGCTTGAAGTAAGATGCCATCTGTTACAAGACGTGACTGAACTCACGTGGAGTTGTCTAACCATGGCAGCATCTGAGGTCAGGGGCAGGCCAAGGGGAGAACAAGGACAAATGCCATTGCATGGTTTGATGTAGCAGCAAATTTAGAGTCTCCCTGACATTATCTATGTAGGCAATAACTGATTTTAGTCAGCCCTTCCTCTGTTAAGTGACTAGCTTAGCAGGGGCATTAGTATTACACTGTGGGCCAAACAGTGAATTTGGGGACAGTTACCTTTCTTGCATGACACCTTTCATGATCTGCAAAACTAAAAGTCCAATCAACCAAAGCAACTATGGAGACAGAGTAAGTGATTTTCAGAAAACTGTTATTTGTCCTCTGATGTACTTTGTTTTTATTCACAATCCAAGGGTCAGATGCCACAGAACCCTAACACCACAGTGAGTTTGGAAGAAAGGAGTGTGCTGTCATCTATTATTATGGGTGTGTGAGTCACCACTTATTTATCTGGAAAGCACGAAGTGAAAATTCTGGGAACTGAGTACTCCAGTGTCTTTAGGAACTATACAAGTGAACTTAGCCAGGCAGACGCTGTGTCAAACTGGATACCACAAGCTCACCAACACGGGGTAACAGCCATTTGGCTCTAACAAAAATATGTGAAATAGAAGGCCCAATGACAGTCCAGTGTGGTATTTTTATTGTGGGATTTGTTTTTTGTTTGTTTCACAATAAACCTGAAATCAGGACGTTTATGTAAGGTGCCCTCATTATAAAATTAATAAACAGTTGCAAGTGCTAAATATTTCTTACTTTTCAAAATGTTGGTAAATAGTTTTAAGATGTTACAAATGTGTGAATAGAAATACATATACTGACCAGGTTTTTAAATGCTGAGTACAAGTAGGTGGATTCCTTCTAGATGAAGTGAAACATGACTGGAATTAGTAGATGGAGGGAAATCTGGATACAATTCATTAAATCAAACAATAATTATGCTTTCAGTTATTAGTTAGTTATTACCTCTGAAAGGCGACCAATTGGTCCACTGATTAACTGACAAGATTTTGGATGTAGTCCAGGGTGGCCCAGAACTTGTGATCCTCCTGAGTGCTAGGATTTCATGCCTGTGGCATCACACCTGGCTGCCGTTGAATGTTTTAATTGAAGACTCTTGCAGAACAACCAGAATATATGAACTCTATAATTTTATTTTTCTTTAAATCTGTTGCCATTTATAAATTTTATGAATTAGTAAATTTCTTTAAAAAATGGTGCTTTGGGGAACATGTACTGACTGGGCATACAATTGTGGGTCTCTGGATCCTCAGGGCTATGGCTCTCAGAAGGTGTCCAGGCAACGGTGAAAAGCAGGGTCTTGAGCAGCCACGAGTGCAGTGGGATTTACACCTGGAAGAGGACTTCAGGAAGTAGCTCTGATTACTCAATAGAGAAATGGGTTTATAAGCAGTTGAGATAGAGTGGGAAGAGGGTCCTAATGGGATTGGTGGGTACAAAGGTTGCTTGCCTAGGAACATCCATTTTAGTACATAGGGAATCAGGTGAACAACATAGTATCAGGAAGAGGGTATCAGGGGGATGGGCTGTATGAAGGCTGTTGGGTGGTATCATATAAGGAGTTTCCTAGGCAACTGGACAAAGGTCACAGCCGATGTGAGCAAAGCCTAAGTCCTACCTGAATATCCAGGTATCCTGGGCTTGGAGATGGAGTGGCCCTATTTCCTGCCGATTTCAGAGTCTGAGATTTTGTCTGGGGTTCCAGGCTCACTGCCACCCGAAAATGGGGGGAGGAGCCTGGCTCACTGTGACCCCTTAAAATGAGGAGAGGAGCTCCCCTGCCAGTATGGTCCCTGAGATTTGACAGGCAGTTCAGGCTGCTACAGCCTCTCCATAGCCTGGGGCCTTCCTATCAGACAGATTAGGCTTGCTTTAACCTGTGGGTCTGCCTGTGTCCAACATACAACGTTGGGTTTTTCCAAATTATATGATCTAAACTGAGTTCAGTTCAAGAACATTCACAACTAAACTATAATGTCTAACTTCTCTTCACTCAGGTGAGTACAGAGGAAGGCATGCATTGCCTAGTGGTTCCTTGTATCAAATGTTTCAAGTTAATAGAAATTTGCCATATTCTTTTTTTAAATCTTTTATTTATTTATTTACAAAAAGAAAGAGCTAGACATATATATATATATATATATATATATATATATATATATATATATATATGAATGAATGTGCATACCAGGTCCTGTGGCTACTGTAAACGAACGTCAGACATATACGCCACTTTGTGCATCTGGCTTTACGTGGGTACTGGGGAATCAAACTTGTGTCCTTAGGTTTTGTAGTCAAGTACCTTAACTGCTGAGGCATCTCTACAGCTTCCATATTCTTGTGTGTCCATGTAATTGTCTGTTGATTTTAAGCCTTTCACAATTTAGGTATTAAGTCCTCTCTGTTTTCCACTAATTTTTTATTCATGTCACAATACCAACCCAATTCTGGATTCTGTATTTAATATTCAAACCAGAAGTACATTATTTAAATTTTTATTAGAAAAATATAGTCACTTTCAGATAGTACTTAATAGTGTATGCTTATAATAAAATAAGAAAAGAGGAAATTTTATGGTGAAGATGATAACTACAGACAGTTCAATCCTGTTGACAATAGTAGATGCTTGCATTTCAAGTTTAGGTCTGAATCAAATTATCTAAAGTGGGGCCTTCATCAAGAATACAATTAAAAGATCTATTAAATAACAACCATATAATATATTTTTCATGATTTTCAGGGAAAATTTTATTGAATTCAGGAAAACAGTGTAGTTCTTTATTTTGTTTACTTAAATTTTTGACATCCTCCATACCTATATACAATATAGCATACTTTTTTTAAAAATATTTTATTCATTTATTTTTTTAGAGACAGAGAGAATGGCACACTAGGGCCTATAACTACTGAACACAAACTCAAGATGCATGGGGTACCATGCATATCTGGCTTATGTGGGTTTTGGGGAGTAGAACCTGGAACCTTAGGCTTCACAGGCAAGTGGCTTAAACATTAATCCATCTCTTTGCCCCATATTTTCTATTTTTTGTTTGTGTACTTATTTATTTTTTCAAGGTAGGGTCTCACAATAACCCAGGATGACCTGGAATTCACTATGTAATCTCAGGGTGGCTTCAAACTCACAATGATCCTCTTACCTCTGCCTCCCAAGTGCTGGGATTAAACGTGTGTGCCAAAACTCAGAGCTCATATTTTGTATTTTGGAAGCAGGTTTATTTCTCTCTGGCTTAGGCTGTACTAGAACTCACTATGTAGCCAAACATGACCTGGAACTCACCATGTATCCCACTTTGGCCTCCAACTCATGAAAACCCTCCACTTTAGACTTGTTAGGATAGAGGTTTCAGGTGTGAGCCACAACACCCAGCAAAGCACTTTTTTTGGAATGTGGGATATTGAATCAAGAACCTTGCACGGGCTAGTAAAGCACTGTACTACCAGTGAGCTATATGCTCAGGCATAAAGAAGAACTTATTCTGAAACATAATAGCCCAGTACTGCATGACAGATCTTTGTACAAAATGCAGCTCTTATTAAATCATGAAGATACATGTTACAAAACAAAATGCCATGCATTTTTGCTACCTTTGCTTTTTAAAAATATATCCACTACACAATATTTTTGTGATCTACTTTACCTGTATTGGGATGAGCATTACTATGTATTAAACAAACACACTTCAAATATGCTCTTTGCTAAATATTCAGTAGGCCAATGTGATAGTTAAGGTGTTGTCAACTTGATCTGTTTAGTAATCCATAGGTTGCTTCTAGGAAGGATCAACTAAAGGAGGAAGTCTTTCCCCCAGGGTGAGCCCTTCCCCCAGAATGGGTGGCCCCGCCCAGAGGGGGACTTGATACAAGGAAGCTCTGGCTAAAAAGAGTCCCTTCCTTCCTGCCTGCCTTCCTTCCATTTGGCTGCCGGAGCTGCTTGCTACCTTCCAGCGTGGATTGAAGACCAGTGCGGACGAAAGACCAGCATCAACTGAAGACCCCCATGGATTGAAACCCAGCAGCTCCTCAGGAAGCCTCCAGGCTTTCCAGCACCATCTGCAGTGCCTGGTCGGGACTGCTGAGGCATCTGGCCACGAGGACTGAGCAACTACCAGGTTCGGTGATTCTCGGGCCTGCAACTGCTATTGGACTACTGTAAGCTGATCCAATAAATCCTCTTTTAAAATAATTCATTCTAGCAGTTCTGTTCCTCTAGAGAACCCTGACTAATACAGCCACTTTTCATCTCTCACAGCAGCTGCTACTTTTAGAATGAATGGCAAAGAGAAACATCTTTGTACTTTGGTGTCTATACTGAACAATTCAAGCTTCAGTAACAGCATTACCTTCAAATTTCAAGTTTTTATGTATAGAAGATAAACAAAAACAGTTTTAGATTTATGTCCTATTATCCCTAAACTTTTCCTTCTAAAACTTGAAAATTTATCTTTGAGCCACTTAACTTTCATGGCAGGTTTCTTTAGATCTTTGGATCTTAAAAATCATTGTTGTTGGACTGATTGTCTGAAACATGTGTACTTTGTAAAATCCCCATGGGCATCTCAAAATTGTAATGGTCAAGCTGGTCACAAAAGAGTCTTATTGGTCTTAGGTGTGTCCTGGGCTTTAGAACCTTAAAAAAAAAATGGGTGATTCTAATGTGTAGAAAGTTTGTGAACTTTGATGTTAAGTCATTGTTTAATTCCTTTCAGTATATTTTCTGAAAAGTGACAGTCTCGCTTGGGTCTATACCTCAGGGAAAATTAAAAAATGCTGAAAGATTTTTTTAAGGTAACATTTTTCCTGATGGAATATATTCAAAATGCATTCATGACAATAAAAATAAGTGAAGATCCTAAAGAAAAGTAACCCATGTGTAAGAGGGATGATTGTCAGCATATGATACCAAAGATGTTCCTGCATATTCCAGCAAATAAGTCAATAAGAATCCTTCAGTTCCATCCATGCTGTAGTAAGAAAAAAGAAAAAACATCTAATTCCACTGGATATATTAAGGGTAGTGTTCTGAGAAAATGTAGATAATAGTCCTATAAAGACATACAGTATTTATGATTGCAATTCACTTAATGATATTTAATTTAGGTGATTGTGTACAAGGAAGGTAGTAATTGCATTGGTGCTTAATGTACTGGGAACCACATTATAACAATCCTATGCAAAGAAACAATGTGTTAAAATAAACAGATTTATATGCAGTGTAAGGTAAATTAATATTTTATTGTATGCCCTGGGTGCCTGATAAAAATGGAATTCTGATTATCATTCGTTCAATACTGGGAGTAATATAATAATTACTAGAGGTGTCATGTCACAATTGTCTCATTTTTTTTTTTTTTTACACAGCTTGAACCTCGGGAAGTAAGAGCCCAGCTGCTGACAAAGGAAGGCTTGATGTGTATTCATCATCTAACACAATTTCACTACCACTTGAACCAGATAAATTATGAGGGGCATTTTAACTACTTATACTTTGACTAGCAATCGTATGTATACAGTTGAGCACAAAAAGCTTTACATGTGATAAAACTGTCTTTCAAAGGAGCCACATTTACCAAAACTTAATTTTTAGGAAGCATATGTATAATTATTTGCATAGTTTAAATTTGGGAAAATCCAATAAAAATAGTGCAGTTTATTACTATATTTGACACTGACTTTCTAACAAAGCTGACCTAAAACTTCTGTGTTTATCTTTTTCCAAGAAACAGGAGTTATTCATTGTAAATGTAAATCTATTTCATCGATTGATACTGTATATTATTCACATAATTTGCATAATAGATTCTACAAGTTGCTAAAACATTTTAAACACTGCTAGAGTCATGCAACCCAGCACACACACACAAAGTAAAAGTTAGTTATGTGAGTGACAACATACAGTTGGCTTGAGGGGTCATTGAATGCATTTATAATATCTTATATATTAATGTATTACATAGTAACAGCAAATAGTTATTGAGCATCTATTATTACACTGGACTATAGAAACTGAGACAATAGAGAAGTGAGATAGTCTACAATCAAAGCACCCTGAACATGCCCAATCTTGACTGATCTGAGAAGCTAAGAAGGGTCAGGGTTTGATAGTACTTGGACAGGAGAACTGGAAGAATTCAGCCATGTCAGATCCACAGCAAAACTGGAACAGAAGGTACAGTACATTATCTGCAATAGAAGGTCATGTTCACTTCATGAAGCTGTGGATACTGCAGTCCTGTCTGCCATCAATTGTTATTCACTGCTATCACCTGTGCTCCCATGGGATCCACTTCCCTGAACTATCTTCTCAATATTATGTTATAAAAGAACTCATAAAGATGGAAGGACTGAAATGGCTTAAAGTTGAATATCTTGACATCTTCTACCTTGGCTCCTCCATTAACATTTTGTGCAATTGCCTCTACATATATCCATTTATCATCTCTGTCTATCCATTAGTTGAACTCTCTCTCTCTGTCTGTGTGTGTGTGTGTGTGTGTGTGTGTGTGTGTCTGTGTGTGTGTGTGTCTGTGTGTGTTATGCATATGGTGTCTTTGTGGATTAGGCACATATGTGGTGATGTATCACATGTACATGCATATGTAGGCCAAAGGAAAATATCAGATGTCCTCCCCTCTATCACTTCTGCATTATTTTCTTATGAATGATTCTCTCACTGAACCCAGAAATAATATTTTTCAGTAGGATTGGCTGACCTGAAAGCTGCAGTATCCTTTTCTCATTGCCACCCTCAGTACTGGCATTAAAAGTAGACATGATCATGCCTAGCTTTTTATATAGGGTCTGGGGATTCAGCACAGGTCCTCATGCTTTTGCAGCAAGCATTCTTATGTGCTGAGCCATTTCCTCAGACCCTTGATCTTATTTTTAAGCTAAATTACAGACATCAGTATATGTCCTCCAAATTACTTCAACATAAATATTACCTAGGCTTCACTTATCACCTATAATGAAAGACAATAGTCTTAAGTATATGTTTACTGAGTTTTCATAAACATTTATACATCTTGGTTATGCCTTCCTATTATAATTCTAGAGCAATGGTAGCAATGTCTATATCTGGTAATTAACTATGTCTGGTACTGCAACACTGCTCAAAGATGAACTTTAATTGACACACAACCACACATTTCCATGCATCCAAAGCTGTTCTTGTACAATGGCAGAACATGTAATTGAATCATGTCTCATAATGTCCACAAAGCCCAATATAACTTCAACCTGACCCTTCACAGGAAAGTGTTCTGCACAATGTGCCTCAAAGTCTCTTTCCAACCAATCTCCTGGATCAATAATTTCATTTAAAGGAACCATAGTGTATGAATCCTTTCATGTATAGTCCCTGTCACTCATTTTATGACTTTTGAAGGATATTCAATTTGTTTAATTTCAGTGGCTAATATACTTCTATTGCTGAGTACTTTCCTCTATATAGAGAGCCATTTACTTATTTCTTATTGATAACTTTTGGGTTGTTTCCAGTTTGGGGAGCTCATTTTAAGAAACCTGCTATGGACAGGACAGCTGATTATATGTTTCATGCCTTCGAGCAAATACCTAGGGGTTGAATTGCTAGTTTATAGAATAGAGTATATATAGTTTTAGAGGAAAATGCCAGGCTGTTTCTCAGAATTATAAAAAAAAAATCACATTCTTATCAGTAATGTACGAGAAATCCAATTGCTCCATATCCTTGACTGCAACTACACTGGTGTTGTCAGGTCTTGTTTGTTAGCATGTTGCACATTTCACTGTGTTTAGGATATATTTTGTGACTTTATTTTGCATTTGCCTAATAACTAAAGATACTGAACTGCTTCTTGTATGCAATATTTAGTGATAATGCCAACTAAAATAAATATTTTATTTTTAAGTTATTTATATTTTATATGCATCATTATTAAAAATGGGTTACATATCCTGGATTATAATAATAGGAACCAAGCACTACACCATACGTTTGTTACTATGAATTTAGAATAATGGCTTTGCAGGAGCTTATTCAATGAACCGTTATATCATTAATTTCTCATTTATCTACTCATGGAATATTTTTGCTTGTTTTTAAAACACAGTGTGTCATCCTATAGTTCAGGATGGCCTTAAACTTAATATATGGCCTAAACCAACCTTATACATATGATAGTACTGCATTTTCTTGCTGAGCACAAGGATGACAGACCTGAATTAATAACAGCTATGGAACTTATTTTTCTTGATATTTGCTTTTGCTATTGTTTCTCCTGTTCAAGGTTCTAGAATCATCAAAGCAAAGAAAATAGAAGATATCTGTGCAATGGAGTACTATACATTCTAGGAAAGAGATAGGCATCTGATAGATAATTATATGAATTGGAATTATAAATTAAAAAATAAGTAATCACATAGAAATGTGGATGAGGGAGAAATGGGTACTCGTTTTCCACAATAATGCAAAAGTGAGCAGTGGAGTTGCAGTCTCTCCAATACCCATTCTTCTTGAAATTCTTCCTCAATAGACAACACTTTTCTTGGGAGACCCTCCTAGCTCTTAAGGGACAAGGTGAGCCATAAATGGTTGGTTTTAGGTAAGTTCTGTCCAATGAATATATCAAGTCAATGATATGAAGCTTCTCACAGAATTCTTATTGAATCTTCAAAACAGTTTATACTTGAAAAGCAAATATTTTTCACATACTTACCAACAGATGAGGAATAGTTAAGGAGAAGTTCTGCCTGCAAGGAGGCTTAGAAGATTTATGAATCTAGCTTTCCAGGTTCTGCAGTGTCTACTTCATAAGTCCATTTATATTTATATTTTTATATTTATATGTGACCCATACACTTTGAAACATCTATAGAATGCTAACAATAATGATATACGTAACAGATTTTTACTTTCCATAGGGGCACATGTTAAAAAAGGAAATAAAAGAAATAATTTTAAAAACGAGGGGGTAATACTTCTAATGCTGTATTGCAAAGTAATTATAGCCAAAATGGAAACATGAGGTAGCATAATGCAGTGCCTTGGTTAGTTCTGTCTCTCTAAGATATTGTTTAGAAATAATAGGAAAAGTTTACAGAAAACTACATTTTAAAGTTGTAGGTAGTTATTCTCCAAATAATTATTTAAAATCACCTCTGTGGAAGCAATAAGAATGAGTTCACCAATTACATAGTTGTTATGTAAGGAAAGTGTCAATTGTCTTGGATAAAAGAAGTGATCATTTTCCTAATATCCAACATCAACTGCCATGATTTGATAACATAAATTGCTTTGAGTGGCCTACTGACCACCTTAACAAATGGCTTTATGGTGAGGTCCTTGGAAGTAAGAATTTAATACCTGTTCATTAGAACCTGTGCTATGGCAACCTAGAAAATCTCTTATTTATTCTAACTGGCAGGTGGGAAGTCAGGTAAATACCTCCAGAATTTAAAAGAAAGGTGAAATGAGAATTTTTCATAAGCAGGAGAGAGCTAATTTTGCTTTACCATGTACAGTTTAGATTATTAAATATAAATTTCTGTCATTTTAAGACAAAGACATTATCTCTTTTTTTTTCCGTTATCTCTTTTGTACAAAAATGTAACTCACTCAGAGTGTGCTGATCACAGCAGTTTCTATAATACCTACTTAAACATCACAACATTCAATTTTTAAGGTTAATCATCAAAAGAATCAACAAATTAATACAAAAATGAATTGCAGAATACCAAGTCTCAAAACTTAATCTGGTATAGAAAAAGCTACAACTATTGGAAAAACCCATAAATTTAATAGTTATAGTTATTTTTAAGAAAGCAAGTGTACAGTGAACTTGGAATTTTATTTAAATAGTTAAATAAAATGTGTTGTACAAATATACATATAAAATAATATTTATCATATAAAAGCATCAAAAGTATTTATAAATACAGCCTATATATATATACACATAAATATACAGATGAAGGAAAGAGCAATTGGGCTGTGCATACATCTCAGTGAAAGAATGCTTGCCCAGCAGTTGTGAGATCCTAGGTTATATTCCCACTACCACACAAAACCAAAAGAAAATACCAATTAATCCAATTAGAGGCATTCTATTTTTACTTAAACTTTTGTCCTTTTATTTGTAAAAATCAAATGAATAATCCTTCATTTAATTTAAGTAAATTCAAGTAAACTTCCTGGTAAAACATTTTTAATTCTGGCTTTTGAAAATATATTATAGAAACAAAATCTTAAATCTAAATCTCTCATTGTCACACACACACACACACACACACACACACACATAGACAAAAGCTACGAAGGCCATAAAAAATAATCTGGCTCAAGGCTATATACATATTATTTAGAGATAGACTAAGCTGAGAGAATCATTTGATTCAGCAAAAGGTTTTGAAATATACTGTGAACCATGCCTCATCCTAAGTGCTTGGGGTTAATATTGTCTCTGCCCTCCATGTATGTGAGATTCTGGTGAACTGCATACCTGAATAAAATTTGCTAAACACTATCAATGTTAAGAAGACAGGGTGCTACGAACAGTGGACAAAGACTCCTAAGCCCAATTCAGGAAAGCCTAAGACAAATACACAAGTGAAAGTTAGTAATGTGACTGCTGGCATGCATGGAAGATGGTTTGGATTTATCTCCTGCTTAAATGCAATACATTTTCCCCCCAGAAAGCAGATGGTCTGAGTAAAATCTCTACCTGGCAGTCTCTTTGTCATCATTGAGTGACATATTTTATATTGACACAGCTGCTAGTCCACAATCATTCTGTAAAACATCAACCCTCCAAAATCATTAACTTACTAACATAGACATTTATTTCACGCTCATATATTTATACATACTCTGGTGTCTGAGTAATCTATGCTGTGTTTGGCAGATTTGGCTCCATCCACTGGTTGAGTCCGAGGTCGCTCCAAGATTTCCCCATTGTTCTTAGAATACTAGCACCACTGGAGACATATCGTCTCAGGCATAAAGGCAGAAGCACAAAAGAACAAGCCAAACCACACAAGCTGCTATGTACTCTTGTATGCAGTAGATAGTAAAATATGGCTGAGTTGAAAGATAAGAGTCTCAGGGAAACGAAATTATACGCATAGGTCCCAGAAACATGAGGGGTGGCAGATCACACAAGGTCCATGAGGAAATTCCTTCTGATGCTCAGGTCATAGAACACAAAAGTAAGGGAAAGCAAGGTGTGATGGTTGTTATTGCTTGTAGCCCAACTGGACCAAGACACACTTGTTAATGCCTTTATGTATTCACGATATGGTGACATTATTGGGAAGTGGTAAAAAGTAGGTGGGGCCTAATTATAGAAAGTAGGTCATGAGAGCATGCCTTTTGGAGCTGTACATTGCCCTAATCTTTCTCTTTATAAATTCCCCCACTGACACTGCAGAGATGGCTTAATGGTTAAAGTGCTTGTCTGTGAAGCTTAAGGACCCATGTTTGACTCTCCAGATCCCATATAAGCCTGATGCACAAAGTGCAAGTTTGCACATGGCTACTAGGTGGCACAAGCATCTAGAGTTGGGTTGTAGTGGCCAATTCTCTCTCTGTAAAAGCAATAAAAATAAATAAATTCCTCCTCTCCCTCTGCCTTCTGATCATCCACTGGAAACTGGGCAGCAGCCTGTCTAGTACACTTTTGGCACCACGATGCTCTTCCCAAGCCTGTGGCGACGAGATACTAGGCACTGAGCCCCTTGAAACTTTTCTTGTCTAAGTTGCTTTATTCAGGTATCTTTCCACAGCTACAGAAAAGTAATCAAACTAACACAGCAAGTTAGAGATCTTAGTGAAATTTCTATGGAACATGAAGCATGTAGTTTAAATTATTTCTGTTGTGTCTAAAATACATATGTGGACATAGTAACCTGGTCCTGAGATGATTAAGGTAGAGGAATTTCACTGCACAGGACAGAAAGAGGAAGTATGGCACCAGAATGACTATTTTGCATATCTAAGTTGAGCTTCTGGGTAAGTTACTTGCTATCCCTAAGAACTGGAAAGTATTAAAGCATCATAATATGAATGAAATGAAAATTTCATAATTTTCATAAATGAAAAGATAGAAAACCATAAACAACACATAAACACATTTCAGATCTCTGCTTATCACTGATGCATTGTCCATCAGTCTATTGGCCAAGGTAAATCACTTGAGGTTCTGGTAAGGTGTGATACACAGCACTTCTATAAGTTACTGAAACCATTAAGTTCAACTCAATGGCTAACATACATCTGAAACAATGTTATGACTATATATAATTAACAATGTAAAGTATTCCAAAATTTCCCATTAACTTAATACAATTTTTAAATGGATATTAGAAGATATTTTTTTTAGTTTTTTTCAGTTTTTCGAGGTAGGGTCTCACTCTGGCCCAGGTTGACCTGGTTATGCAATCTCAGGCTGGCCTCGAACTCATGGCAATCCTCCTACCTCTGCCTCCCAAGTGCTGGGATTAAAGGAGTGTACCACCATTCCTGATTAGAAGATGGTTTTTATTCTGTAGCATTTTGTAGTTTTCTCATAATTTTATTCTCTACATCTCTTAAGAACATATCTTAAGATGTTCTTCAATGAGATTAAAAAAATCTAAACCATGACAAAGGTGAATATAAAATCTCGTGTGCAATTACATTTGGGCTAAGTACACAATTGAAATCAAAGTGTTCCTATCTGGAATAAACTGGGCTACAACACTCATAAGTACCAATGTCCAAGGAGCAAATCCTGTTCATGACATGTGGTACATTTGTAAGTTTGCATAAAAGTTACCCTGGCACTCAAGCAGTTGTTTTTGGATTGTTTTTCAAGAATTAAACTGCAAGTGAAATTGTTTAAAACATTTTATTGAACTTTGAGAATGAAACATTATTTTTGTCATATATAAATATTTTCTGAGAAAACATTATGTAGAGTAACATTGAAGGTCTGTGGAAATGGGACAATATAAAGTAAGACACATTCCTACAAAGGAACGTTAACATACTAAATATTCTGGGAGTTTTCCCACTTAGATAAAGAACCACAATCAGAAATGAACTAGCATATTAAAGCAAATTAAAATACTATGGTCTCTTAAAGCTAAATGATAGCAAGAAGGAATATATAATAATTTTGTGTACTAGCCAGAGAAGAACATTACAATTTTCTCAAGGACTGTATGATTCATTATAGTAGTGGAGGTGATAACTTGTGGATAAATTGTTTTAGAATATATGCACTGAGATTGTTCAGTGATAGTGAAGGAAGGGAAAACAATGTAGTGTTCATAAAGCTACATGTGTTGATTATACTTATAGTCAACTTGATAGGGCTTTGAATCCCCATGGAAACAGACTATTGGGCATATGTCTGAGGGATTTTCTAGATTAGATTAATTGAATTGGGAAACCTAAGCTAAATGAGGGTGGCCTTTTCCCATGAGCTGGTGTCCTGGACTAAATAAAAAGGACGAAATAAGCTAAGCCACATTCAGCAGCACTCTCTCTGCTTCATGCTATGGATACGATGTGACTGGTGCCTCATGTTCCTGCCACCATGCCTTGCCCATCATGATGGGTACATCCTCTCAAACTCTAAGCCACCATCAACTCTTCCCTCTGAAGTTCCTTTGGTACCATATTCTGATGCAGCAATAAGAAAATAACTAACACATCACATCATGTTGGGTATTACAAATCAAATGCAGTAACTAAAATTTTGACTTTAAATCTGACAGAAAAAAAAATAGGGCTGATATGAACAGGAATTGTCCTGGTTAAGTTTTCATGTTAGAAAACAGTGATGTATGCAGAATAGAAAATTCAACAGGAATTCAAGAAGGGTACGGTGTCATAATTGTAGAGGTCGTCTCCACTCACAGAGCAGAGGCACTAACCAGATGAGAGCTGATCAGGACCTGCCCTATGGCATAGCAGTGATAGCAGTGTAGTTAGAGAAAAATAGATTTAAGATCATGCAGGAGTCAGAATTAGGGATAGCACCAGCCCCCTGCTCTTCATTCAGTAAGCCTTTATCAATAATACCCAAATCTAGAAGATATTGCCACAGAAAGGCATGCTCCTGTTTGTGATGAGCTCTTTTGGAAGGAACTAATCTAGCTAGTCTAACTGATTTCTTCCAGTTATCTTGGTGCTGTATAATTGAAAGAAAATGAGTTGGGCTTTTAATATGTTGAAGAGTAAAGATTCTGCCCAAGCAATTCTCTTGACTCTTATGTAGAATAACCATTGTTATGACTGTTACTTTTGTCTAGCCCATCAGTAGGAAAGACATGGAATAAAAACTCAGGCTTCCATATCTATGGTAACGGTTTTCCTTATAATGAGTGGAAGAAGAGGAGAATTTCAATAAGCTCAGCCCAGTTTTGGCCCCAACATTAGCATTTGCACTGAAGTGTCTTTTTACTCCATGCCTTCTATGTAGTTTTAGTTTTTTTTTTTTTCCTATTACTACCACTGTTATTGCTCTACTAGCAGTGAAAATAAATGATCACTTAGGTCCCAATGATGATGCCAAAATAAAGAAAGTCCAACTAAAAATTACATCTCTTATGTGATTAAAAAACTCAGCTGATTTCATCAATTTTGTTTTTCCAGATGGGATGGGAGAAGGTGGAGTTCAGTTAGGATGCTATAAAATCTTGCTGTTCAAGATGAAAAGAATAAAATAATTTGTTATTATTCCCTACTGCTCCTTCCTGAGGAGTCTACAGTTAAAGGGGAAGAGAAGCAGCTGTTTCTCTTTTAGATAAATCTAAACATCTCTCAAATAATGAACACATTTGCCACATGTTCCATCCAACCACCTGCTCCAGAGCAGCTGAGTTTGCTGTTTCATGCCTGGAAAGCAAAAAGGTCATAGGAAAAAAAGGAAGTAGAAGGTGATTAATAAGAGAATAGAGCCAAAAATCTTGTATGGAGTGCCTCCTTACATCCTTTCGACTATCTAGAAGCAGAAAAGACTGTAATTAATATGATCTTATTCATTTGAAATTCATTCAGGACTTAATAGCATGCCTCACATTGTCTCATTCCTATTGGGAAGCTAAAGGATTATGGGTCACTGAAGGCTGCAGCCATATGGTACCTTTCCCACAATGTTATGTAGCTCTCACATGTTATTTTTTCATGTCAAACAATTACATGTCATTTGAGTTAGTGACACGATTACTTAAAAAAAAAACATTCAGTCTCATGTTCCAGGTGTCACTCAAGATAATTGGTGCAATATAGCACATTCTAACATTTCTTTCACTGAACGTAAAGGCATGAGTGGGAAAATGAGTGAATGGAAGAGAAAAACTATAGTACACCATATACAATGTGCCAAGCACCATTCTGAAAAAAAAAATTGTATGATATAAAATTCACAAATGACTCCATGAGGTGAGCAAACTTGTTGAGAAAATTAGAATAGAGAATGTTCAAGTTATAATTTCATTAGGTCACATAAATGGAATGTACTCTCATATACTTTCCACAATACAAAACTATACTTCTTTATTAAGTCAAGAAATGGAACATTAAGAGGATACTTTCAAAGTCTTCATATTTAATACCCATCGTCTAAGTAGGCATTTTATTTTATGCCTGAGCCGCCTCTGTGTAGAGTTCTTTGGGATAAATTAGTGGTAGATTAGTGGATAGATTTAACCACTTAACAGATTTAGGATGATGTATATGCTGCTTGGCAGACACTTTTCACCATTAGGAGAATGTACTGAGGGGAACCATTCCTTCAAACATAGTAGAAGCATCCCCTGAACTGTAAGAAAATGAGCACAAGCCACACACACATATAACACTTGTGATAGCTTAGAAACAGTTTAATTGAATATAAGACTAGATAGAGAATTGTTTAGCGGCTGAAGCTGGTTGAGGCCAGATAATCCTCTTTATGGAAGAAACGCCAGTAGTGACTTTGATTAAAGGAAGCCTCAGGCCAAGCATGAGTATTTCATGTCAAGTAGAAATACATGTTCTGATCAAAAAGTGAAGGGAATATGTTTGTGTCTTTAAAGAGAAGCCAAGAGAACAAATCTGAGGGACATGGGCATGAGAAGCAGAAAATCTTACCAAAGTCCTGAAGGTATAGGGAGATTTCATGCTTTAGGTATCAAGGAAGGTATCAGTGGTGTTTGGCTGGGGAACGGATTTGTCACATAACCAATAACATAATTATGTCTACTGTATTCCCTTGTACTGAAGAGCGTTTGCAAGTGAAGTAGGCCAGAGCTCCCAGTTTCTCACCTTCCCATTTCCCAGGTATCTTTGATGTACTTGTCTTCTCTACAACCTGCACATTTGCAGTCATAAACCCATCGTACATCAATCTAATACACATTAAAAACAGAACACTCACTGAAGATCCTACAGAGACAAATACTTGCTTCCTCCCCAATAAAATAAGACTTAAAGAAAAGAACACACAAGTCACAAAACAGGGATTTCCACCAAGGATGCCTAGTCCCACAATTTAAGCCACCAATGAAATCATAGAATATAATACAACAGAAATTGAATCCCAAAATGAAAACAATAGCTATGTGACAATGATTAAAACAATTGCTGAACTGGAAGTAAACCACCAAAACACCAATAATTGCATGAATGAAATTGAGCACAATCATCTCTTAGAGCACTCAGCTTATGTCACTAGGTTTAACTTAATTGATGAAAATCACAGAAGCCTCAAAAGAGATATAAATGAATTAAAAGTCAGTCAACAAATACAAGATCTCAAAACTCCACTGTTATCACTACACAGATCATCCAAGCAAAAAATCAATAGGAAAAATAATAGAGCTAAACAACACTATTGATCAAGTAGACCTAACATACATCTACAGAACTTTGCATCCAAACCCTTACATATTCTTCTCAGCAGCCCATGGAACCTTCTCCAAAACAGGCAATATATTAGGCCATAAATCATGCTTCCATAAATTCAGGAAAATTGACATAACTTCCTGCATCATATCAGGTTACAATGCTTTAAAGTTTGAAATAAACAAGAGACACATCAGGAATTCCACAAGCTCCTGGAGACTGAACAACACACTTTTAAACAATGAATGTATTGTGGAAGAAATTAAAAAAAGGAATTATTATATTTCAGCTATTGAATGATAATGAAACAATCTATCAAAGCTTATGGGACACAATGAAGGCAGTCCTAAGGGAAAATTCATAACAAAGATGGGGAGATCCCAAATTAATAAACTAACCATCCACCTAAAGACATTGGAAAAATAAGAGAATCCAACCCTTAGAATTCCAGACTAAAATAATTAATCAAAATCAGAGCAGAAGTCAATAAATTGGAAACAAAATAATTAAGAAAATTGATGCAACAAATAGCTGGTTCTTTGAAAAAAAATAAACAAGATTGATAAAACCTTGGCCAATCTGATCAAACATCAAAAAAAAAAAAAAAAAGAGAAGTCTCAAATTAACAAACTCAGAATTGAAAAGTGAGAGGTCAAAACACATATCAATGAAATTGGAAGAATCATCAGGACATACTCCCAAAAACCTCTACTCCACAAAATTGTATAATCTGTAAGAACTGGATGATTTCCTAGATATATACCACATACCAAAACTAAATGAAGAACAGATTAATCTCCTAAACAAACCTATCACATTTATTGAGATTGCAAAGGTAATTAAAAACCTCCCCTAAAAGAAAAGTCCAGGACTGGATGGCTTCTCAGCCAAATTCTATCAAACCTTAATTAAAGAACTGATACTAATTTTACTCAAACTGTATCACATAACTTGAGAACAAGAAAACCCTCCTCAACTCCTTTTATTATCAAAATAAGACATAGACCAAACAAGGGAAGAAACTATAGGACTTTATCTCTGATAAGCTTAGATGCAAAGGTCCTGAATAAAGTCTTTGCAAAACTGAATTCCAAAGCATTGTCAACCTTGATCAAGCAGGATCCATCCCAGGGTTGCATGAATAGGTTCAACATATGGAAATTGGTCAACATCATACAACACATACATAAACTTAATTATAAAATCCACTTGATCAATTCAAAAGATCCAGAGAAGGCTTTTTTCAACATTCAATATCACTTCATGATCAAAACACTGGAGAGAATTGGAATGGACAGTTTATATCTAAACACAATAAAATGTATATTAAGCACTTAAGGCCTACATAATGCTAAAAAGACTCAAGGAGTTTCCATTGAGATCAGAACAAGACAGGGTTATCCATTCTTACCATTACTCTTCACCATAGTAGTACAATTCCTAGCTCAAGCAATGAGACAAGAGAAAGAGGTAAAAGGGGTATAAGTTGAAAGGAGGAAGTCAAATTAGCATTATTTGCAGATGACATGATCATATACATAAGTAACCTAAAAGTCTCCATCTCAAAATTTCTAAAGGTGATTAATTCCTTCAGCAAAGTTTCAGGAAAAAAAAAATCAACATATAAAAATCAGTAGCCTTTCTATATGGAAGGACACTGTGGGTGGTTTGATTCAGGGTTTCCCCATAAACTTAGGTATTCTAAATGCTAGGTTCCTAGCTGATAGAGATTTGGGAATTAATGCCTCCTGGAGGTGCTGTATTGTTGGTGGTAGGCTTATGGGTGTATAGCCAGTTTCTCCTTGCCAGTGTTTGGCACACTCTCCTGTTCCTGTTGTCCACCTTATGTGGGCCAGGGGGTGATGTTCACCCTCTGCTCATGCTATCATTTCCCCCTGCCATCATGGAGCTTCCCCTTGAGCCTATAGGCCAAAATAAACCTCTTTTTCCCACAAGCTGCTCTTGGTTGGGTGATATCTACCAGCAATGCGAACCTGACTGCAACAGACACATATACAGAGAAAGAAACCAGTAAAATAGTTCCATATTCAATAGCCACAAAAAATCAAGTACAAAGATGTGAAAACCCTATATAATGAAAACATTAAAACAATCAAGAAAAAAATTGAGGAGGACTTGAAAAGATGGAAAAACTCCCATGCTCTTGGGTAGGTAGAATTACTATTGTGAAAATAACAATTCTACCAAAAGCAAGATACAGATATAATGCAATACTAATAAAAATTCCAGCATCATTCTTCACAGAGATAGAAAAAATGATCTCAATATTCATATGGAATAACAGCAGGCCTCAAATGCCTGAAAATATCCTCAGCAAAACAAACACCACTGGACGTATAAAAGCTATACTGCAAAGCCATAGTAACAAAAAGAGCATAGTACTGGCATAAAATCAGAAGTGTAGATCAATGGAACAGAACTGAAGACTTAAATCTTAGGTCAAGTACCTATAGCTACTTGATCTTTGAGAAAAATTTCTATAATATGGACTGAAGAAAAGGCAGCATTTTCAACAAATGGTGCTGAAAAACGGGGATATCCATACACAGAAAATTAAAACTAGACCCACTTACCTGACCATATACAAAAATCAACTCCAAATGGATTAAAGACCTCAATATAAGACCTGAAACTCTTCAACTACTGGAAGAAAAAGTATGAGGTACTCTCAAAGACATAGGAGTGGGGAAGGACTTCATAAACAATACCCAAGTAGCATAGGAAATTAAATAATCACTCAATTAATGAGATCTCAGGAAGCTAAAAAGCTTTTACACACAGAAATATACAAAAGAAGAGGCAATAGATTACCCACAGATTGGGAGAAAGTTTTTGCCAGATATACCACTGACAGAGGCCTAATATCTAGAATCTACAAAGAACGCAAAAAACTAAATAGAAAATCAAACCACCCACTGAAAACATTGGATAAAGAATAAATTGATGTTCTCCAAGGAAGAAATACAAATGGCTAACACACACTTAAAATGTTCAACATCCCTAATTATCAGGGAAATACAAATTAAATCAACTGTAAGATTCCACCTTACTCTAGTAAGGGTGGCAATCCTTAAAAACAAATGTTAGTGAGTATGAAGAGAAAAAAGAACCCTCATTCACCGTTGGTATGAATGCAAAATTGTACATTCACTATGGAAATAAATATGGGAATTCCTGAAAAGATGAGCATAGAGCTACCAACAGACCAAGTTATTCTTTTACTGGACATTTATCCTAAATGTTCCAAGCTTCACTACAAAGATATTTGCTCAACCATGTTTATAGATGATCAATTCATGATAGCTAGGAACTGGAAACAACACAGGTGCCCATCATTGGAAAAATGGATAAAGAAGTTGTGGTACATTTACACACTGGAATTCTGTTCAGCAGTAAGAAAAAAAAATAATAAAGTCTATAGGAAAATGGATGGACTTAGAACAGATACATCATATCCATGAAACACACACAATCACAGATGGACAAATACTGCATGTTCTCACTCATCTGCAGTTCCTAACCTGTATAAGTTTGAGTTGCTGGCATACCAGGTAGCCAACTTGAGGCTAAGACAATAGGGATGGAAAGGTTTGGGGGTGTAGCAAATTGGAGGGTCATGGTAGAGAATAAGCACAGAACTAAACCCAAAATGAACTGGTTGCATAGAAATCTTTCTCCTTGAAAGTAGACTAAAAGGTACAGGGGGGAAGCCCCAAAACAAGGGCCTTCAAGAAGGCAGGATGAAGCCTAACAAACAATTTGGCTCTGACCTGTAACTGGCAGTACCAGAAATAAGTGCTATGCACTTTGAGCTGTTGAGCAAAGAGACCTAAAATGTCCCCAAAATATGATGGACTTCTATCAAAGCACTTGATTATGCACATGCGGTAAAAGTTAAGACCCTATTGCTGAACACACCATATGCCACTGACACAGAATACAGAGAGACCTGGCTGGAATCCAGAAGAGAGCCAGTACCCAGACAGTTAGCCAGTCTAGTGCTGGAAAGTGCTACATGAGCTACTGGTGGAAAGTGCCCAACAACTGTGAGAACAAGCAGGAGTCTAAGCTACTCAGAAACAACCAGCTTGATAAGAAGTGCACACCAGTGCAATGGTGGCACACAGCTGGGGTGGGTGGCCAATGGCTTTCTGATTGGCTAAGAGATCTGCTCCTTGGAAAGGAACCCGTTTCTGGAACCAGGAAACAGGTCTGAATGCTATGAAGACAAAGATCATGCTCTGCATTGGCAAGCTCCTACAACCCCATGGGGAATACCAGTAACCGCATTGAGGTGGGCCACCTGTGGAATGGAGGCAGGGAGGACAGAAAAAAATTATACCAACACATGATGTGTTCATACAAAATATGTTCTTAACAAAAAAGAATAAAAAGGAAGGGGGTCATTTCTTGAAAGGTCAGAAAAAATTTGACTTCTCATTTTCAATTCCTTCCTGTCTGAATATATAAATCAATAATAATGGTAATAAATCTTGAAGGATTAGAGAAAGGATTCAGTCACATATTCTACCTGAATTTTACCATCTATAAAGCATTTATACTGTGAATTTTTATATATCATAAAATGAAAGATTTATATTGATGCTTTCCAAATACTGTTCTAAGACTGACACTTGAAAATAAGTTGCCCATGTTTCTGGCTGTACACACTCCCAATAATACATGGGAGGAACTTGAGACTGGATTATTCAGTAACACTTGTATGATGCATGTACACTCTTACAATTGAGTGGCTGATTCTCCACTTTGATGCAGAGTTTACTTGCTTGTGGATACTGGAAAATCTGCATTCTGCAAATACTTCTGTGTAAAAAGGGCATGAATGAGACTAGCTAGAAGATTGTGAAATGTTACAGCTAGAATGGTGGTAGCTGAGTCGGGCTACACATTTCATTTACAGACGCATGGCCAAAAAATAGGCCACATGGGAAAAAGATAGTCCAGTGTAGAGTATAGGCAGACAGCATAAAGGTGAAGCTAAATTATGAGCAGTTCTTCTGGAGTGAGCTATTTGCCTATTTTATATGGACAAGCTGAAAGCATGCTGTAAATAAGTAGAGCTTCCATGCACAAGATGTTCTTAAGAATCTTGAGAGCCCTTAAGCATCAAATTGGATGCTCAGATTAAAAGGATAGAGGATAGACAAAGTGGGTCAAAGGACAAAATATCCTGTTTAATGTATTCTGCAAAGACAGACCTTTTTATGCCAGCTGCTTGACACAGACATAAACAAATGGTGACCAGGATGAAGAAAAAGGAAGATCATTCTGTCTAGAACAAAAGAGCCATCCCCAAAACACAAACAAAGAGGCAGATATAAGGGGCTTTGGGAAGCACATAGAACAACATTTCTTACTTAGGTCAGAAGTTCAGAAACAAGAAGTGTATCCTTAGGCACCTGTTGAAAAGACAAATAGCCAAAGATGAACATAAACAGAAAGATGATTTAGAGAAAGAAGACTGGTTTTGTGAGATATAAATAAGTTTAGTGAAACACATTCGCACATAAATAAAAATTCAGATAAGAAAAAATGGATATTATGAGCCTTAAAATGCCTTTTAAATGCAGAAAAGTGAGGGCAGGAACAGAGGCATTCAACCTCACTGGGTCAATTTCCCCATTGTAGAAAATGCTGTTATTTATGATTATTTCTGAGGCTACCATTCAACTCCAGAGGTCTGTCATTCTAATACAAGAGGAAACTGGGAGATTGGCTATTAGAGGATATGAGGAGCTTTCGAAACTCTGATTTAGGAATGGAGGTAGTTTTTTTGTTGTTTTGTTTTGTTTTGTTTTGTTTTGTTTTAAGAGCATACTTTGTATGGATACATCATGTTTTGGTACCATCTTCTCCTTTCTCCCTGCTATTCTGATGGAGCCCTCCTCAGTGGGGTTGTTGGTATTCCCCTGTGGTTGTGGATTGTGTGTTTTGGGAACAGGAATTAGTTATTGGGAGGAGGCAATGACTCTGGGAATGACGTCCCAACCTGTGGCTCTTACAATCTTTTTGCCCCTTCTTCCACAAAATTCCCTGAGCCTTAGAGGGTGAGTTTTTCACTCTAGCTCAGGCTGACCTGGAATTCACTATGGAGTCTCAGGGTGGCCTCCATGGCGATCCTCCTACCTCTGACTCCTCAGTGCGGCACCACGTCTGGCTGGGGATGTGTTTTAAGTCAACTTCAGTGATGTCCTCTTAGGAGACTGTAGATCCCTGCTTTGGTATGTGTTGAGTATCCTTGGCATTTGTCTCCTTGACCCTGGTCCTGATTGTCAGGTTCACCATGGAAGCAGCACTCCAGCTCCTCTCCCCAGTTCCTGTGTGGTTTCACCTGGTCCTTGCTGAAGTGTGATGGGTGGTTTATCTCATCGTGTCTCACTACCTTCTGAAAAGAGAAAAACGGATTCTCCAAAAGAGAGTGAAGTCAGCATAGGCTAAATAGGACAAGCATAGTTAGTTTATGATTAAATTAAATTAAAGGAGATTTTATGGATGTAGACCCCCTTTTAGCCTAAGACAATCTTTGTCTCCATAGGATTCTGCCCTCATTCCAGATATGGGTTCCTTTCCAATGAGTGGATCTCTTCACCAATCAGAAAGCCATTGGTTACTTAAGGTTGTGTGCCACCATTGCACTGATGTGTACTTCTTGTCAGGCTTGTTGCTTCTGAGAAACTTTGACCCCTGCTTGCTCACACCCTTCTTGTCCACTTTCCATCAGTAGCTCATATAGTGCTTTCAAGAACTAAATGGGTTAACTGTCTGGGGACTGACTCCCTTCCAGATTCCAGCTGGGCCACTCTGTGTTCTGTTTCAGTGTCATATGGTATGTTCAGCAATAGGAACTTAGCTTTTTACCTCAGGCAGGTAATGACAGAAGTCTGTCTTGTTTTCGGGAACTTGTAGGTCTCTACGATCAACAGCTTAATATGGGTAGCACCAATTTCTGGTGCTGGGAGTTATAGGACAGAGAAAAATATTAAGGTTAGGCTTCATCCCACACTTTCCAGGGGTCTTTCTTTTCAGATGCTTCTCCTATACTCCTGTTGAGGGTTAAATTGTTTAGTCTGCCTTTAAGGAGAAAGGGTTCTATGGTACCAGTTCATTTTGGGTTTAGTTTTGCCTTTATTTCCATCCAGCTGCCCCTTCTGCTCACCCCAAGCCCTTGCATCCCTGTTGTCTGGGCCTCAAGTTGCCTATCAGTTGTGCCAGTAACTCAAGCTGATCCAGGTTAGGAACTACAGATGAGTGAGAACATGCAACATTTGTCGTTCTGTGATTGTGTATATTCGCAGAGTGTGATTTGTTCTAAGCCCATCCATTTTCCTATAAATTTCAATGTATCATTTTTTTTTTTCTTACTGCTGAGTAGAATTTCACTGTGTAAAAATACCACAACTTTGTTATCCATTTATCCAATGATGAACGTTTTGGTTTATTCCAGTTCTTAACTATTATGAATTGAGCAGCTATAAACATTGTTGAGCAAATATCTCTACAGAGATATTTGTATATTTATACAGTGAAGCATAGAGCATTTAGGGTAAGGGCCCAGTAAGGGAATAATTGGGTCTGTTGGTAGTTCTGTCTTCATCCTTTTAATGAATATCCATATTGATTTCCATAGTGGTTGTATAAGTTTGCATTCCCACCAATAATGACTGAGGGTTCCTCTTTTGCCACACCCTTACCAACATTTTTTGTTGTTTGATGTTTTTTAATGACTGTCACCTTTACTGGGGTAATTTTGTTTTCTGCCTTGGATGACCTAAATCAACTTTTCTTTTTTTTTTTAAACAATATTTTGTTCATTTTTTGTTTATTTATTTGAGAGTGACAGAGAGAAAGAAATAGGCAGATAGAAAGAGAGAGAGAGAGAATGGGCGCGCCAGGGCCTCCAGCCACTGCAAACGAACTCCAGATGCGTGCGCCCCTTTGTGCATCTGGATAACGTGGGTCCTGGGGAATCGAGCCTTGAACCAGGGTCCTTAGGCTTCACAGGCAAGCGCTTAACCACCAAGCCATCTCTCCAGCCCCCTAAGTCAACTTTTCTTGGAACGCCTTTGGTGGATATAAAATTTGATAATTGTTTTCATAATTGCTACATATACTTCATAGACTTAAACTGGTTTAGGATGGTTGCCCACAGTGTATCTATCTATCTATCTATCTATCTATCTATCTATCTATCTATCTATCTATATCTATATCTATATCTATATCTAGATCTATATCTAGATCTATATCTAAATCTATATCTAATCTATATCTATATATATTTCTATCTGGTGTAACCATACTAGTGGAATGGTGATATTTTCCAGTGCTGAGGCTCTGACTCCTGAGTTAGAAGTTTTTCTGGCACTCTTGCTCCAACCACCTACCAGAGTGTTATCACCAGCCCTTCCTTTATTGTGTTTCAGGGACACAAAAGGTATCTGACATAGTATGTAAGCTTCACTTACATGACTTGACATGAGATATATAAGGTTGCAGGAAACTGCACATCTCATGCTCTTTCCAACTTTCCTCCCTCTGTTAATTAATCTTCCTTAGACATTTCATGTACCTTTAAGTTTTCTTTACTGTCACAAATTCATGCCTGAGGAACCGACAACAAAGATATATGAGCAAGAAAATGTGGGATAGGAACACTCATGAAGAAAGGAAGGCCTAAAGATCAATTTTAAATTATATGTTTGATGGGTTTGATAAAGAATTGACAGTTATAGAAAAAGAAGTTTGGAGTATAAATCATAACTTGGAAAGTCCTATTTGACCCATTCCTATGACACTTAACCTTCAGAGATAAGGATGCTCTCTTTCTTCTAAGTTTGAGCCTGTCACCTCTCACTTAAGAGTCTTATGATTTGTGTGGTGAGGTTATAAAATACTTCTAAGTTCTTATGACCTCTTTTAGGAGACAAGGCATGGAAACATGGGAAAAATTTCCTTTTTCTGCTGTTTTCTGAAGTGCTAAGTGACACATTTTAGGGTACAATAAAATCAACTATATCAATTATTCCCCTCATCCTTCCCTAGAACTCTTGTCACTAAACATTTTTGAATCCAGGAAATAGATTTGAATCAAATCCAAATGCATAAAAGACATCTGAAGTGTGACATTTTTCATATTTAAATGACAGCATGTTGATTACAGTTCTCTTTCTTTCCTCTACTAATTAATCTATCATGAAATATTTCACATGTTTAGGGGTTCGCAAACATTCATATACTTACACTCATATTTGCATCTTATTAAAATACAGATGATCAGTTCACCCTATAAAAAATGACTATATCTGTGGGATTAGAGGAAGAATTTGAAAACTACATGGTTATAGTAGATACTATAATGATGCTGAGATAAACATCCAATTAAATAGTTTTATGGGAGGAAAGGATTTATTTCGATCTTAACCAAACCAGGTGACAGTACCAGGAATTTCCAATTTCCATCCTTCTAGCTGGACTAAGTAGCCAGAAGAAAACTTCCAGTCAGAACCATTAGTGCTGCATAGTAGCCTTCGCACAATCCTGGTTTATCCAAACCATCTTCTGTTCTCCTCTGTAAAGCATGGTCCATATTACAATGGTCTCACTGTCATCCAATGAAGAACATTTCCCTGCTTCACATGCCACATCTCAACAATTGCTCTTGGAACCATGTGCACTTCATGATCTACATACATGCATTTTTCATGCTTCACAAACTAATACGAGACATGTAATGACAGATCCATTTTGCTAGTCCAGGGATGAAAAGGATTATGACCGTGAAGAGCAGGTGATTTATTGCTTTCAGTCATCTCCTTTTAAGTTTGCATTTCTACCATCCAGTTTTTCCTGGTTGTAATTTACCTCGTGCATCTTTTCCATTATTTCAATGTAAGCAGTTGACACATCCATAATGGTGGTAGTAATCTATTTAAAAATAACAGCTTTACTAATTTTAAGTTTGTTTGAGTTTTCCAACTTTAAATTGTACATCTTTCAGTTCTGTATCTTCCAACAAGCACAGGAGTCCATACATTTAAATTCAACCTTAACCAATCTCTTAGGGCTTGGGCAGAAGAACACAGCCATTCCTTATGTGAGTAGAACTAATTCCAGCTCAGTTCTCTGTTGTCTTTCCTTCTCCTTTGAAAGTTCATAAGCCAACACAATCCTTCCTGAATTTAGCATTTCAAAATAGCCCATAAAACTAGGTTTGCCACACTGCATGGCTTCTGCAGTTACAAGTACCAAATCTTTCAATATTTCTTCTCCAGCACACACGTTCTAAAAGACCTAAATCCAATTGGTCAGATTCATCATGCAGCAACACCCCAACTCTCTGGTATCACATTCTGGAGTAGGAAATTCCATGACGATGGGGCAAACATCCAACCAAACATGGATTTATGGGAGAAAGAGATTTGTTTCAAGCTTATACATCCTGAGAAAGTTCCATCAATGGTCGAAGAAGCTGACTCCCACTTATAAATCCAAGAAGAGAGAGAAACAACCACCAGCCAGCAAATACTAAAAAGCAGCAGGTATTAATGGGCAGCAAGCAGAAGCTTCCAGAGCTCAGATATCTCTGCATACCTTTGGGGCTGAATTTAGATCCAGCCCTAGACACACCTATGGCCTGGCCCCCAGCATCATCCCCAATGACACCTCCTCTAGCCAGGTGCTTAGAGACCCATGTTACAAGCTTTCATAAAACACCTGAGACCATAGAGGACATACATTCCAACCAGCACGACAATTAACATACTGGATACTAGAGTGGGCCCAAGTACTATATTGTTACATCATTGTCATCATCATCACTATTATTATTTTATACCCAAAGTACTCATTTAATCTGGATGAATTTGGATTGTGTTTTCTTTCTCAGAACTATGTATACAATTATTTTTGATACTAATGTAAAAACAGCAATATTAGTAGGCAACATCATATACAAAGAATGTTTAAAGAACTTTACATTATAATCTTTATTATGATACTACGAGGCAAGCATATTGTCATGTTCTCTTGGGTTTGTGCTTCAATACTGAAAAGTGGCTTATAAAGCATTGATCTTTCCCAAAGTGTTTTCTCATAAGTTATCAGTTTGCAAGTTTGCAAGTCCCAGGAGTTTGGCCCTGAGTTCTTTGTCAATAATAAAAACATGCACCAGTCTTAAGCATATGTGTAAACTGTTATAATATACAACTTGAATTACCCTCACCAAGCCATAGTAAGACTATGTACTTCAGTTTGGCATTGTAGTCTAATATATAAGACTGTGGAACCAAAAACACCTGCCTGTATATCTTTGCTCTGTCTACTGCTGTAAATGATTTTGAGATAGCTGCTCAAAGGCCACTTACTCTCTCCAAGGCTCACTTGTTTCTTCCCAAAAGTAAAAATAAATAAATAAATAAATAAATAAATGTATTTGTCACATAATGATTTGTGAAACTATAGTGTAAGAAATTGTTTAGTAAGTTCTCAATGAATGTCAGCCAACATTGTTATTATTGTTATTATTATCACTATTCATCCTAGAAAGCCCAGAACTCTTAAGGCAATACTGGATACTGATGATGATACACAGTCCATTCCCTGGTATATGTAGATAAAATCCCAAGAACTTTGATGAGGAAGAAGCAGCACAGCAAAAGAAAAAAATCTTGTTACTATGAATATATTTAGAGAATCTGTTTATTTAAGAGTAAAAATGTTAGAGCCTGGAGAAATGTCTCAGTATTTAATGTGCTAGCTTGCAATGCCAAACAACCTGGGTTTGATTTCCCAATACCCAGGTAAAGCCAGATGCACAAAGTGGTACATACATCTGGAATTCATTTGCAGTGGCTGCACAGTCTAACACACCCATTCTTTCCTTGCTCCTTGAAAATAAATAAAATAAAATAAAAATTAGAACATTTGAAATAGATTATTTCATGTCCAGTGAAAACTTGTAACAGTTCAATCTTATCTAAGTGGTAGTGACTCATTTCAGTTATCTGAACCTTAATTTTTCGAGTTTAATACATCTTCTTCTACAGAAGGTAAGGGTAAATACTTGTAACAAGTGTCTTCTTTTGTTATTTTAATTATTTATCATTTTTTTTTTACCCTTTGATAAGTAGAATTTGATGGCCAGTACTATTTGAAATAAAAATATCGGTGGCTCATTTATCTGATCATCATAATCTTACTGAAAAATAAAACACATTTTAAAAGATATATATGGGGCTGGGGAGATGGCTTAGCATTTAAGGTGTTTGTCTGCAAAGCCTTTTACCCCAATTTGATTCACCAGGACCCATGTAAGCCAGATGTACAAGGGGGTGCATGTGTCTGGAGTTCATTTGCTATGGCTAGAGGCCCTGGCATGTCCATTCACTCTTTCTATCTGCCTCCCTCCCTCCCTCCCTCCTTCCCTCCCTCTCTCTCTCTTAAATAAATAAATAAATAAAATATTTTTAAAACGTCTATAAATAAAATGTATGATTATAAAGCTGAACATTACTAATCATTTAAATTTAATTTATAATTCATATTTAAAATAAATTTTATTTATTTATTTGCAAGCAGAGAGTGATAGAAAGAAGAGAGACAGACAGAGAGAGAATGGGCACACTAGGGCCTGTAGCCACTGCAAACAAACTCCAGACACATGTGCTCCTTGTGCATCTGGCTTATGTAGGTCCTGGGGAATTGAACCTGGGTCCTTTGGCTTTGCAGGCAAATACCTTAACCGTTAAGCCATCTCTCCAGCTCTACAATTCCTTCTAAATTTAACTTTAAAGTCAAAGGTGTCAGGGATATTGAAATGCTGTTTTAACAGAAGTCTTGAGGGGAAGAGAGAAATGATATCCTTTGGTAGCAGATGAAACAGCCCCTGCAGGCCTTCTTCCATGACCAGAACTGGGTTGATCCTCTCAGAAGAAGCAGAATTCACAAGTTCCATACTGTAGGTAGTATGAGTCAGTAACATCATCATGTCAACTATGAGTACAGATTTTCAGTTCTCATTTGCAATTTTAATTCTTCTATTCATGGATGGTAGTTTAAAACAGAAACATAAGATCATAAGAAGAAACTGGTGCCCTCTGGAGATGGATCTCAGTTTAGTCATTGATTCTATATCTACATCCATGCTGCAGGTTTTTTTTATAGGAATGCTGATAGAGTCTACTCAAAAATGAATCATTTCTTTCTTCCACTAATGTCTGTTCTGTAGAAGCCACCGGGATAGAGATTTGGATATGAGAAAAATAACCATTCACTTATTAATTACTACCAAGTCTACAATGGTCACGTTTGGGAATATTGGTTTCTGTTCTTCCAGAGCTTATTTACATATTAGGCAAGAAAGCAAACAGATATCAATTTTCATTCTATTTGAAGAAAATTATATGCAGCCTTAGAATTATCTTGGGAAATTTATTGTGTTACTGAAGCTAGGCAGTGTCCCTTAGGAAATGATGCTGGAGTTGGTGTGTAGAAGAATGCACCTGATGAATGACTGAGGGAAGAACATTTGAAGCAGTGAGGAAATAGTGAAGGTACCATCGAGAGAGAAGGCATAGCAATTGAAATGGGCAGAAATAGACCAAAGTGCCTGGGAGCAATTAAGCAGAAGGTCATGGTTCAAAGGTTGGGAAGGATGGAGCATGAAGATGACACTGGGAGTGTAAACACATGACATTGCTGAACGATATTAAATAGGTGACTCAAGTTTTTGTCTTTGAGAAAATTGTCCTGACTACTGATGCAAAAATATATGTCAGGATGCAAGCATTAACATACATTGACTTTTTTCAGAGGATTTTGAGTTTGGGTATTAAAAAATGGTTTTTAAGCCTCATGTTTTTCTCCAGTAGTAGTTTGTGTAATGGTGTAAATCTAATCTGTATCCATTAGTTACATGTTCTGATTCTGCACTAAATTGTATTGGAGTATAGGCAAATAGCTGTATCTTAAGGTTATCTAATACTAATTATTTCAAATTTCCATTTCAGGAAACAAGATTTGAGTCTAAATTTCCTTGACCCCAACTGCTATTCTCCTTCTTTTACTTGCAATCTTTGTTCTTCTGTGAGACATTAAAGGAATTATGGAAAAATAAAAGAAATATTTGAAGGAGAAAAGAAATCTCACCTTCCCCTACTGATCATGGCATAAATTTATGATATGTATAAACTATGACTGTCCTGGGGCAGTTTGGTATACATACCATAGCAATATTAGTGATCTCTCCTCAGACTGTCAATGCTCTCCTAATTTACATAATGTATTATATATTGGTCCTAGCTAATTGGTACTGAAGACATTCATTTTATGTTATGAGATGTGTTTGTA
Organism: Dipus sagitta; assembly: GCA_036346955.1. NCBI lineage: Eukaryota > Metazoa > Chordata > Mammalia > Rodentia > Dipodidae > Dipus > Dipus sagitta. Next base: position 57,866,248 of record CM070772.1, read on the forward strand.
AAAATAATTAACGTTAGGAAAATGTAGCCTTTGATTTCTTGGATAAAGTTTTTATTGAAATGTTTTAAAGCATCAAGAATATATTAATTATAAAATTAATTATATTTATTATATGATAAACTATAACATCATATGAAGTTTATAACTGTTAAATCTAATCAAACTGTAAAGTTTTGTCAGGTTTTTTTAGTCATGTCAGTTAAGTGTCTTTCATTAATTCTTATTTGCCTCACTTTTCTTGTAAATAACTTATTAACCACCCACTAGTTCTTCACTGATGGATTAAGTGGTATAAACATAGAGCAAAACAACATAAATGACATAAATGCCAAGAATCATTTGATATGTGAAAATATACTTAATACAAAGGTTCTGTGTATGACTCCTACAAATCTGCTTAAGGAAGAACATAGTAAGATAATATCAATAATCAGATGAGATTTGTACCAAACCTTCACTTTTAAAATTTTTACACTGTTGTCACTAAGAAAGTTCCTGAAATGTAGTAGGTTAAATGAATAAGTAAAAGGTTAATGTACTGTTTCACAAACTTTTCTAATAGATGGGATAGTATCAAAGATGACTAAAAAGTTGAAATAATTCAGAGCTGTGGAGCATAATTATACAAACTACTACAGGAAATAATCCAGCTAAAATTGTACATAAACAGGTCATGGTCACACCTGCCTGTATGCCCTGTATGCCAAAGGATAGCAGAAATCCAAGAATCATCAGAGTGGAACAAACTTTTGAATCAGATAAAAAGGACTATCTATGTGGTAGTTGGAATACATGGCTCCCAATGTCTCCCAATATATTCAGGTTTTTTTTTTTATTAATTGGTAGTTTGGATCTGCAGCCACCTGGCTGGAGCAGGTGTCATTTGTGATTAAGGTGTGGTGAAGGGTTTGAAATTCCAATCTAAAGATATGCAAAGAGCCTAGGTTCACCTGGAGTTCATAAAGTGTGCTGTGTGGCTTTTGGCTGATGGCTGAGTCTCTCTCTCTCTTTCTGTTTGGACCTGTGAAGGCAGGCCAACTTCGTCTGCCATTGTAGAACTTCCCCTGGACTTGTAAGCTTCAAAAATATCCCTTCCTCCATAACTGTGCCTGGTGTGGAAGTTCATCTCAGTGAAGCTGAAGCTGTCTGCCACAGAAATGGGTACCAGAACATGGGTTGAAATGAACCTGACCATGTGGATTTTGTTCTTTTGGAACTTTTGTTTTTGTTTTGGAGCAACAGACATGGACTTGATGCTTGCAACTGAAGATGCCTTCTGGAGTAGTAAGCCAAATATTATGGGGTATTCTGATGATAGTTTGAGAATGCTAAGTGCTGACAGTATTGAACTTTGATGTTTGGCTTATGAGCTTTCTAAGGAGAAGGAAAGACTGCAGAGGACTTTGTTGGAACTGAACTACTGGCATAAGGGCTGGCTGCATTTTGCTGCCCAGGTCCAGAGAATTTGATCAATGTTAAATTTGTAAAGGACTGGGATGTTTGGCTAAAGGTACTTGACTGAGAGTTTTAAGATTTTAAGTTGGAAAACCTCAGATAAAGTTAAAATTACAGGCACTGAGACCAGTTTTAAGTTACTGAAGCTACTGTTGTTAAACACATTAGCAATCTTAAGGAAGATGGCCTAACTGCTTTACATTAAAACAATGAAAAGGATGTCTAAGGGTAGACAATGATTAAAATGTGTTTTATTTAGTCCCTGAATTAAGAATATGGCTGTGTTCTGCACATCTGTTATTAGTTTTGGAAGCATAAAAACTGCATGGAGTGCACACAGTTCCAGGAGACACTGCTGAGATGCAGAATCAGGCAGAGTCTGATGACCCAGATAGGCTGACAAGACCACTAGAAGATGGACTGTGGTTTACATGTAGACCCAAAGATGTTTTGGATTTACCAGGACCCTGCAAGGGCTACCATGGAGTTCAATGTTGGCCTGACTACTCTGCCCAGCTGGAGAGGAGGAATTGGAAAATCTGGAGACTGTCAGTCTCTGGTTATATTGGACTTGAACTGCAGAAGTTTGATGATTGCTTGATGATGGTTGAGTTTACATTGTTCTTCTCACTATGTGTTATACCAGTTGAAATGTTTACTGTGTGCCTTTATATGTTGAAAGTATATAACTTGTTTGATTTCACAAGATTCATAGCTAATAGATGATCTTAAATCTCAGAGACTTGCGACCTTGGAAAAAAAATCTCGAAAGAAGAACCTGGAGAAGATTGAAGCAGCAGGACACCCAACTTAAGGCTTTGCCCACCACTGGCAATTATCCCCCTGCCAAAGGCAAGCATATGAGGCCCCACAAGGCACAGACATGTGCATACTCCACCATCATACACACACACACTTGAACACATGAACACACCACAACATAAACACTCGGGCACATCACACTGCACATACACACATATATGCACACACACAAGACTGTTATATTTGTGGCTGTTTCCTGTGCTAAGTTTTACTAAGTTCTTCACTGCTCTTTTCTACATGCTGTACATGCATGGCAGGTTTCACAGTGATCACAACCTCATTCATTGAAGGTTTTAATCTTTTCTATTCAAATATATTGTTTCTGCATAACACAAAACTTAATTCAGCTGTTACAAAGAAAAGTATCTAACTAATGTAGGCACAATAGTTGAAGAAGGTTATAGTATACAAATGAGCACATAGTTGATGATAATTACTCCCAAGTGATAATGATGGAACAATCAGCAAAAGACCAAGAGCCAGGCAGCAGTAAATTTTATTTGGTGATGCTTCCCACGGAGGTCACTTCTCTTCAGAAGTGCATGTTACTATGGGATGAGAGATTTTAGTCAGCAGAAGGATGATTTCCCAGGTAACAGTCAAAATGAAAGTTCTTTAATAACAAATAGAGAAAAATCCTTAAAGCATGAAATGTCTCTCCTAACCCTACATATGTGCACAAACCACTTGCTTAGTCAAAGAAATCATCTCATGTATTATCAGAGATTTTCCCCAAATTAAACTTGCACAGAAGCACAGAGTAAATTAAGGACATACACACGAATGTGACATGTTTGGTAAAGACAGAATAATGTGTGAATTCTCTGCTCATACACAAGATTTGCTACAAATTAGTGTGAATTATATATGAGTGTGAAAAACACAGAACTTAATGAACACATAGTCACAGCTATAAATTATTTGTATTTCATGTAAACACTTAAGTTAATAAAAGCCTATGTAAAAACTCCTGTTACACTGCTGATGACTTACTTCTTATTGGTAGTTAGTGGTTTTCGGTTTTGACTCTATATCACACTTTTGTGTGGTACCCAGTTTCCATGTGTAATATGTCCCTTAATCCATTCTGATAATGATATTACTTTCACTTTCTTTGTTAGAATGCACTGTTCACACAATCAGGGTGGATAAACAACATGTCTTATTGAGTTGCTTCTGAGCTGGACTCATTTCTTTTTCAGTGTGATGTGACACAAAGAATGTCGAAAAGGGGAAATTTATCATAAGACTTGGGAAAACTAATTTTAAGGAAAATAAATACTCCTGAAAAGCTAAAGAAGATATTTCTCATAGATATCCTACCTAGTACATGTCAGTAGAATACTACAATAAACATGACTCCAATTTTTTGATTGACTAGATAATAGAATATAACAAGAGCACATGTAAGTGCAATTAAAAGAAGAAATAATTTATTGCAAAGAGACAGCTGCTTAGTTTTTTAATGTCTCAAGGAATGAGAGAAGATAATTGAAGATTTAAATAATCCTCTGGGCTGATCCTAAAGTAGTGGTAGGTTTTTGACAGAAGGATAAGAAGTAGAGGATCTTTTCCTGGGAAGAGAGCAGCATCTCAGAGATGGAGAAGTGTAGAGAATGTCAAGTTGTCAGCTTCCACTAAAGCATGGGAATTTATTACAGAAGAGGTAGATAAGAATGTACAATAAGACTAAGGCATAGAAATCTTTGAATTCTGTGCTCACCCACATAAAATTTTGAAATCTGTTCTCTTGATATTTGATTATGACTACATGCATCCACTCTGGCCATGTCATGGGTTAGGCAAGAAAACTGTGTTAGCTACATTTCTTAATGTTACAATAAATACCAGGTTAAAGTAACTTAAAGTAGTTTCCTTCAGCTTATATTTTGAAGAGATGCAGCCCGTCTTGGAAGTAAAGTACGGTGGCAGGAGCATAAAGTAGCTGGACATCTTGTATACAGTCTGGAAAAAGAGAGAGTACGACTCTGGTGTTCAGCAAACTTCCTTCTTTCTGTATAGTCCAGAATACCCATCCCATGGAATGGTGCTTCCCCTGTATAGGGTGGGTCCTCCCCCATTAACTGCCCTAATCTAGACACTCCTTCAAAGACATGTCTACCAATTTGTTTCCATTGTAATTGTAAATTCCATCAACTTGCCAAGATAAACCATCATAAATATACTGATAAAAAAGAAGTCTAGGGGTATAGCTCAAGTGGCTGAGTCTTTACCCAGCATGCAGGAGAGGCAGGATGTAATGCCAAGCACTGAAAAGGTAATGAATAAAATCAAGTAAAAATTAAATTAAATGGGTCAAATAATAAAATTACACATCGTCTTGATTATGGATATGGACACCAGGTCTCATTAACAAACATAAGGAACTTCAAATATGTTATACCTCTCCTTACACACTAATGCCCTAAGATTTAAGGTGCTCAATTATTATGTTAGAAAATGCTTTTGGCTAAATATGGAAAATATAATTAATGTTACTACTTGTATTACATAAAGGAGAAGTAGAGTAGTAAACTAAGTACTTGTTAAGGCTAGCATCTATGTGATTAAAACAATAAAATTTTCATTGCTGAAAATAACAGGGAGAGATTACTTAGTGGAAATCTAGACTTCAGGAAAAAAGTAATATACACTGCCAATATATAGCCAATATATAGCCACAATCTTATTCTAAATTCTAGTAACTAAAACTTTCCACTATTATTCTGACTGATGAATTCAACATAAGTTTTTGTGACTTTTGAAACTGTGGAAATTAACAAAAAGAATGAACTATGGGAACATTTCTTATAGACCTTATGAATGGACACCTTTTCTGAGATTATTGCTGTGAGATGGTAAATTTCTTACTTTTAATTGCCATAAATTTAATCTTATAGCTATGAAATATACCCCCTTGAAACAATGTTACTAGGTTTCCTCTGCCTTGGTGACATTTGGCCTGAACAGCACAGATGACCAATATTAACAGGCAATGTGCCGGGCGTGGTGGCGCACGCCTTTAATCCCAGCACTCGGGAGGCAGAGGTAGGAGGATCGCCGTGAGTTCGAGGCCACTCTGAGACTCCATAGTGAATTCCAGGTCAGCCTGGGCTAGAGTGAGACCCTACCTCGAAAAAGCAAAAGAAAAAGCAAAAAAAAAAAAAAAAAAAAAACAGGCAATGTTTAGAGATGCTGACTTATCTTAAACTATGCTCTTTGGCCAATTTCCTCAGTGGCCTGTTAAGACTTCATCCAGTACAAGCATACAAGTATAAGAAATGATAACTACAGTGTTGAAGACAAGAAGGTTAGTAACTAAGGGCCCACAGATCTACTGAAGACAACAAGTTGACTTAATGTGATTATACATGTAATCAAAGTATAACTGCATTTTAGATCAACAAAGTCCAGCAGGTCATACCCCTAAGACCTTTCCTTTACCAAATGTTTAAGGATTATCTAAAATTAAAAGTTTCTGTGTTGGAGAGATGGCTTAACTGTTAAGGCACTTGCCTATAAAGCCTAAGGATGCAGCTTTGATTCCCAAGAACCCACGCAAGCCAGATGGACATGGTGGCACATGTGTCTCAAGTTCATTTTCAGTGGCTAGAGGCCCTTGTGTACCCATTCTCTCTCTATGTACATCTGCTTCTCTTTCTCCCAATAAATGAACAAATAAAATAGTTTTTAAAGTTTCTTTCCATTCACTCATACAGTGTACTACTTATTGGGCTTGGGCTGCTCCAAAACATTCCGGTGAGTACCTGTATGCAGTGCGATCCCAGCAGAGGTGACTGCAGATACAATGAGTTCTTCAAGCATCACCCTCTTTATCCTTAGGCTATTGCTAGAGGCAGCTAGCCCACTCTAGGGTAAAACCTCAAGATTAGTTTTCTTATAATTTCAGGACTGTGCCCCCAAATATAACAGAAAACATTTGACATGGGGTATAATAATATGATGACTTTTGCACATTCAAGGCTGCAGGTACAGAGTACATGCCTAATGTGTGAGGCTTGGGGTCAATCCTCAGAATAATATAGACATTTTTTAATGAAAATGCATGTCCTGTTTATATATTGATTAGTTAAATTGTAATGTAAGTTGTAAATGTGCTGTAAATAGCAAAAACTAAGAAAATGCCTCTTTTTCCTGGAAGGAAAATATTTATTTTGGTTTATAGTCTTGAGGAGAAGCTTCATGACATGGAAAAAATAGAAAAGATGGCAGAGTAGACGCTGGATATCACAACTGTCACAGCAGTTGGAAAACAGTAGGAAGAGAGTGAGCTGAGCTCTGGCAATGGGGAGCCTGCTAAAACATCCCTAAGTCCACCCCCAGAACCACACCTTCTCCAGCAAGGCTTCAAAACTGCCCCTCGCTAGAAACCAAGCATTCAGAACACATGAGCTTATGTGGAACAACTGACTCAAACCAACAGTTACGTATTCTATCCCATTCGATATACATGTCTGTATTTGCAGAAATACCACACTGCTTGTCTTTTACCATGGCTCGAGTTATAAGTTAAAATGAGGTGTGGTGATATTTCCTGTATTGCCTTTTTCTTTTATGTTTTTTTTTTTTTTTTTAATTTCAAGGTAGGGTTTTACTCTAGCCCAGGCTGACCTGGAACTCATGTTGTAGTTTTATAAAATAAAAGAAAAAATTTAGTCACCATATAAACTCATCACTTCATAAATTACAAATTTCTAAACCAGGCATGGTGGCATACACCTTTAATCACAGCACTCCACTCAGAAGGCAGAGGTAGAAAGATCACCATGAATTTAAGGCCACTCTGAGACTACGTAGTGAATTCCAGGTCAGCCTCGGCTAGAGTGAAACCCTACCTCAAAAAACTAAAAAAAGAAGCACATTGTATATTCCTGAAAAAAAAAATACAATGTGTGCTATATTCTACAAAGAAAAAATATTCTTTAAAGTATTGGCTTTCATAGCTACTTTTTCCCTAAAATAAGCTCTATCATAGAAAAAATATAATTTTAACATCTTTCTATGATCTTGGTTTATTTTTATTTGTTCCGGTGTATTTCAAATGTGTTTTTCTTTGACCTTCACACAATCAGAAGTTGTGTCTTATGGGAAAGTATGTCATATTTGTCTCAGGGTTCCATTTATTTTTCTCGTGATTGCCAGTAATGACATATTTCATGAAGTATACAACCATTTGGACTTTTTTAGCACAGCATGATAACTGGTGAGATTTATTTCTAAACACTGCATAGTCATATTCATTAGATTTAATGTCACTATGTTATACTTGTGGGGTTTCCTCCATTTTCCCTTAAAGCATTTGCCATTGAAGTATTCATTGTGAAAGATCATCAAATTCTTTCTATGACTCCAAGGACTGTTCAATTTCTAACACCTGTCATATACTTTCACAATGTCACTGATGTCCAAGTCTCTTTCTCTGAGGTATCCTCTTGGGTAATATAGTTATCACCAAATAATGTCCCTGATATTGTTACACAAATGAAAGTTGCTCTATAAACACCTGTGTGATTCTACAGAGGAGAAATTACATACATATCTCTATCTACTGGAAAGAAGAGATCCAATGTGACCTAATACAATATCGTGGGCATTGGCATTCTTGATGTTGTGTGTCTGTATACAGAAGGAATACATAGGTACTGATTCACCAGTTCTCAAATTAATTTACAGATATCTATAAAATATTTTGAAGAAACTTAGGATGTTACACAGTGGACTTGGCTATTCGGTTTCAGGACTGGAGCAGTCCAGCACTACATTCTCCTTAACTGATCTTTTCCCTGAAGTATCACAGAACTTTAAGTAGCCTTAGTTCCCTACATAGGTAAACAAAAGGTGAGATTAGCTGATGGCTGCCAAATCAATTTTCTGTAGGTTTGTTGTGCAACTTTTCTTGGAGAGATGTGAACATTTAATTTATTCACCCCAAATAAGACACTGGGACACAAAGGAAACTATTATAATTAAATATAGCTTAGTGAGCAAGTGAGTTTACTGGGGTTACTTATTGGAGCATGGATGGCTCAAAGCTGTACTGAAAAGTGCACCTCAGCATGGGTGACAACTCATGAAAGCTGCAGCTCTACTTGTAGTAACAACGTCAGTCTCTTCAACAATTTTACTACTCATATAACCTTGGGGATTGTCCTTCTGAGTCTTGTGGAGTTTCTGGAGCTTCCTGGGACTTACAAGTGTGTTTACCCCTAAGCCTTAATGGTACACTTTAAGTTTCAAGTTATGCCCATTTTATTGGCATAAGCAACAACCTTAGAAAACAGGGATTATGTCTCTCTCCATAACACAGGTAAATCATGCTTAGAGTGCATCAATAGTGCTTAGGCCTCTCTCTATACTTGAGATTTCATTCTGATAGGTCATAACACTGTATAGAGGGTAGCCCTTGAACTCTTCCTGTTACTCTAAGATCTGGGAGTTGGAGAAGAAAACAAGAAAAGGTTGATGTTCTGACTACAGATAATACTGTGAAAGATAAAATCCTGTATTTCTGATCTAAGCATAAAGCTGTGGCAAGCAAACTAGATAGATTGTAAGTATTATCAATTCTCAGCCCCTTCACAGTCCTTAACTTTGATGTGTATACTTTTCATAAACTTGCAAGAATTTCTGATCCTCCATCTCCCAAATGTTTAAAAGAGTAATGATCAACCTCCATTTTCAGCTCAGCTAAGTAGCCAGCTAAATCATGACCTTTGCTGAGGTAATTTAATTATCTCTCCTTCATTAACTCTGTGTCCTTGACCCAAAAGCCCGGCTCTGGAAACATGTACGGCAGTGCCAACTAGGAACAGGCTCAGACCTTTGAGAAGCTGAAGAGTTAAAAGAATGCCCATTCCTGGTTCAAGATGAAAACAGTACTCAACAGGTAAAGAACTATAAGGAAGCACAAGGAAACCCTAATTATATGTGTGATGGCTACAGGGACATTGCTGTTCTTGTAGTAGTAAATATAAAATTTATTGACTTTTCTATCATTTTCCCCCACCAAAATGTGGGTATTGTCTATCTTTCTTAATTTTTGGTATATGTGGTTGTTTGAATTAGGTGTCTCCCATAAACTCATGTATCTTAGGGGTGTTATAGCCCAGTCCCATTTGTTAGAATTTGGCTCACTCTTCTGCTACTGCTTTTCTCTTGCTGTGGCAGAGTTGATGTAAGCCTTTATTCATGCCATGTTGTCCCCCTGCCTCCATAAACCTTTCCCTCTAGACTGTAAGTCAAAATAAAGAATGACACATTTTCTGGGTATTTTGTAATGTTTTAATAAATGCATATTTAGTATAATGTTCAAATAATTAAACATGCTTAGATCCTCAAACATTTATCATACCTTTTCAGTGAGATGATTCTGAATCTCTTAAATTTTCTTGACTTACAGGATACTTTATCATTATGTATAGCAATATCTGTAGTATTAGCTATATAAATAGAGCACAAGAACTTATTTTTCCTATCTGGCATTTAGAACCCACAGAGCACCTCTTCTATAACCCATGCCTCCACTTATCACTTGCCCTGGGTTTTGGAAGCCACTATTTTATTTCCATGAAATCATGTTTTATATTATAAATACAAATGAAAAGATGAGGTATTTGATGCTTTGTACCCAAGTTGTACTTAACATGCTTTCTCCATTTCCATACATGTTGTAAGTAACATAACTTTTAATCATTTTAGAACACTATAAATAGTATTCTAATGAGTATACACACACAATATATATATATATATATATATATACATATATATATATATATATACATATATATATATATTACACATACACACACACACACATATATATATATATATATATACATATATATATTTATCCAACTGTCCATCAGTGAATTAACACATTTCTTTTACTCTTGTGAGTACTACAGTAAACATGTTTATATATACATCTCTGGTATTTTTTTTTTGCTTTGGATATATGTCCCAATAATAAGAATGATGGATTATGCATCAATCACCCCCAAGAAGTTTAAAGCAAAATGATACAATTAAATAGGAAGTAGAAGTAGACATTTCTCAAAAGAGAATACAAGTGGTAACAGGTATATGGAAAAAGCCCAACATTACAAATTATCATGTAATTACAAACCTAATGACAAGAAGACATCACAGTGCTATGGTTAAAATGGCAGCTCCTTCCAATTCCCTGGTCAAGGTTCCCTGTGCTAGACTGTGTTCAGGCAGGCACAGCAGCATGGAGTGAGTATGTCAGCTCTTTGTTCCCTGGCTCTGCCCAGTTCCCTGGTCCTATTAATTCCCACTGTGCCTTGTTTGGGGAGGCCTGGTCCCTGTGTGGGCTGTGGAATCAGGCCTTTGGCTCTGGTCTCATGACTGGCCACTGGGTACCAATAATGGGCCAAAGGACAAAAACTTGCTTCCTCCTCAATAAAATAAAGTCTCCCTGAAATGGGTCAAAAACAATGTAAAAAAGCTAACAAAAGGCAGATGACAGAGATCTCCACCAAGGATGCCTACTCCTACAGTGCAAGCCTCCAATGAAATTATAGAGAAATCAACAGAAATTCATTCCCAAAATGAAAACACAACCATCAATGAGACCCTGATCAAAATTATCACTGAAGTGGAAGCAAACCATCAAAGAATCAACAATCATATCAATGTAATTGAACAGAATCCTCTCTTAGTGTATTCAACTTTTAATAGTAGGCTTAACTTGATTGAAGAAAGCATTAGAACCTTCAAAAGAGATTATGAAAAAATTGAAGGTGAGTCAATAAATGGAAGATCTCAACAACCAGTTGATTAAGCGTAATGAGGACCTGATCAAACTGAAGAAGAACTCCAGGAAGCATCAAGAAAATCAGAACTCGAAGTGAAATTGTACCTCATAAAAAGAGATGAACATGATACAAAATAACACAACAGAAATCAAAAATCAGCATGTCTAGAACCCCTCACTAACAGAGTTACTCTTGTGGAAGACAGAACCTCTGACCTGGAAGACATGGGAGAAGAAATTGATCAGGAGGCCAAAAACTTTGCTAACTTCAAAAAATCAAGTGAACAGAACATAATGGCAGGGGAAAGCGATGGCATGAGCAGAGGGTGGACATGAACCACAGACCAATATAAGGTGGACAATAGCAACAGGAGAGTGTGCCACACACTATCATGGAGAAGCTTGCTATAATACCCATAAGCCTACCCCCAACAATACACTGCCTCCAGGAGGCATTAATTCCCAAATCTCCATTAGCTGGTAATGTAGCATTCAGAACACCTACGTTTTTGAGGTACACCTGCATCAAACCACCACACTGGATCAGCCCGAGTTGCTGACATACCTGAATGGCATCTCGAGGCTTGGACAATAGGAAGGGTAGAGCTTGGGGGAAGGGAATGGGGCTAGTGGGGTAGTGGGAAACAAAACTCATCCCAAATTGAACTGGTATCATAGGATCCAATATCCTGGAAGTTAGAATAAATGTTTGAACACATCAACACGGCCTTGGGGGAACACCTGAATCAAAGGGCCCTGGAGAGCATGAGATGAAGCCTTACTTAAGTTTCTCCTGTTTCCCTTTTTGTCCTGTCTTTTTCTTTTTTTCTTTTCCCTTGGCACTGGCCTGTAATTCTCTGTACCAGGATGAAGATAACATCCACAAAGACCTGTCAATTGGAGAAACCTAAAAGTTCTCCAAAAATAAACAAGACAGATTTCTGTCAGAGCACTTGATTACCTACCAGAGGTTAATGGTAAGACCCTACTGTTGAAGAAACCATATATTGTTGGCAAGGACCATGGTGAGACCTGGTCAGAATCCAGAGGAGAGCCAGTCTCCAGACAGCCCATGTAGTGCTGGAAGGCACTATAGTAGCTACCAGGGTAAAGTGGCCAATATCTGTCTGAGCAACTCAAAGTCTAAGCTACTCAGAAGCAAACAATCTGATGTGATGCTCACACAAGTGCAATAGTGGCACACAGCCATGATGGGTAACCAACTGCTCTTGGTTTGGCTAGTGGATCTACTCAGTGGAAAGGAAACTATATCTGGAACTGGGAAGTAAGTCAAAATCATATCCAGATAACAATTTCGCTTTCCAATGTCAAGCTCCCACTGATCTTGGGCTATAAGTGGGTCTATACCCATTAAATTCTCTCTAAATTAATCATGGTTACCCCATTTAACTGGTGCTGACTTCACTCCCCATTGGAGATTCTGCTTTAAACAACCCAATGTACTTTACCCTGGCCCCAGATGAAATCATAGAGCAATTGGGGAAATGAGCAAAAGTGTTGCTTTCTCGGTGAACCTGATATCAGCACAAGGGTGAAGGAGATAGACAATGAGGACACTCAACACCTACCAAAGCAGAGATGCAGAGGTTTCTAAGAGCCCATCACTGAAGTAGATGTAAAATGTACCGAGCTTGGCTCAGGGAATTTTGCAGAAAGCTTGTTAGAGCCACAAGTTGGGATATTATGTACAGAGACATTGCCTCTTCCCCATAATAGATGGTTGCCCCCATAATACATGACCCATAATCCCCATGGGGTTGACTTGCATTCCCAGTGAGGAGGGCTCCTTCAGAAAAGAGGCAAGGATGAGCAAAACAATCATACCAACATGCGTTATTTACATACTAAGTATGTCAATATCTAAAAAAAAAATAAATTTTAAACAAAAAGAGACACTATGAGGTGTTAATAAAATCACTATGACTTAAAAAAGGGCCTTACCAAAAATAAAAAATATATAAAATGCTGGTGAGGATTTGAAGAAAATGGAATCCTGAAAGATTACAAATTACTACAACTATTATGGGGGAAAAGTCTAGGTTCCTTAAAAAATAAATATTGAATAACCCTGATGCACATGTTCTGAATTCCAAATATGTACTCATATATTCCATTTAGACAAGTCTCTACCCAGCTTAATAAGAAGTCCAGCTGCCTCTCTTCTGTAAAGTTTATCTGAGGCCCTGAAGTCCTGAGTCCCCCACCCAAAAAGCATCTTCCTAGCCCCGGTGAGCTATGTGAACAGAGAAGGTACATTCCCCATGACTGGCCAGCTGAGGGTAAAAGCATTTTTACTTGATTTATGACAAAACTGGCCTAATGTTGCCAGAAAGAAACAGGAGACAGCCAGATCTCATCTTCTTCAAACTACCTTGACTTTCTCTTGGCACATGCATCATTTTGTTTCCCTGTCTTCTTAGTCATTACAGGTAACTCCAGAGCTTTGTGCTACAGGCTTCTATGTCCTGTTTATATCTTTGGTCATTGGTTGGAATTACCACCTGTGGCCTAAAAAGGACATGCACCACCACTGGTTTCTTTACCTACTTAAAAAGGCCTTTTTCAGTCTCAGCTGTGATGAACAAACCCACATTTTTCTTCCCATGGCAACAAAAGAAGGCCATGACAGGGGGGAGGACTGATGGAGGACAGAGCCAGCTCCTTAGGCTGCCTGGAAATGGGTCACCAACGGCCCACAGACGAAGGTCCAGTAAGCTTAAACCCCCTCCTATACTCCTATTTGTATGGGCAAGAATGGCAATATTTTCCTCCCACATGGTCTTACCGTGCTTCCCTTTTTGGTGGTTATCACTGCAATATGGTCTTTTTGGGGATTTAAAAAATACATCTGAGCCGGGCGTGGTGGCGCACGCCTTTAATCCCAGCACTCGGGAGGCAGAGGTAGGAGGATCGCCGTGAGTTCGAGGCCACCCTGAGACTCCATAGTGAATTCCAGGTCAGCCTGGGCTAGAGTGAGACCCTACCTCGAAAAACCAAAAAAAAAAAAAAATACATCTGTATGACTGGGCTTCTGTGTGAGAAGGAAAAACCTCAGTAGCAGAGGCCAGTAAGCTAGAAAAGAGATATAAGTGGAAGAGAAAGGAAGGGAGGGGAGTACTTAATAGGATGGTATTGTATATATGTAAGTAGAAGAATAGATTAATGGGGGTAAAAAGATACAAAATGAGGTCAGGGGAAGAGATTGAATAAAGTAAATGTGGAGGGAGGGCTAATCAAAATCTAAGAGGATATAAATAAATCATATGGAATCCTTTTTTTTTTTTTTTTTTGACAATGGAACACTCAGGAGCCATAGATTGTTGCTAGAAAATTTTCAGTGCCAGGGATGGGACCTTCCAGTTCATTGTTGACCAGGGAGGTCCCTGATGCCTCCCAAACATTATAGGCCATTGCCGAGGCCCTTGGTTTCCCACCAGGAATAGGTGGTAAGACCCTATTGCTGAAGACTCCACATACTTGGGCTGCAAGGCCACTGAGAAATCCTGCTGGAACTGAGCAGATAACCTCCTCCATGTAGATCAGCTGACAGAAAGCTGGAAGAAGCCATTCTGCATGCATTTCAATGGGAGAAAGAGAAATCACCAGTGAAGGTACTCAACAGTGGACACTGCAAGCCTTATATTTGGCCATCCAGGCCAAATGAGCCAACAGGTGTAATAGTGACATGTCTGTTATGGGCGAAACCAACTGCCCTCTAATTAGACTAGAGGCACACTCCAAGGGAGGGAATATATCCCTGATACTCAAAACTTAAAACAGGGGTAGTCATGAGCCCTAGGGGTGTAATGTCTGCTGTTGTCTGGCTAAACGTATATACTATGCTTATCAAACTACCCAGTAAGCACTTCTGGTAATGTTCATACCCTTATAATAATGCTACTCTCACTTTTGGTAGAGAATCTTCTCTTTTGAGACGGCAATGACCTTGGGACGACTCAGAAGGTATCATGGTGATGGAAAGAAATGACCGCAGTGCTCAGTACTGCAATATCTCTATCACACCTTCCAAGGCTTAGGGTTTAATGTGGAAGAGGTGGCGGAAAGAATGTAAGAGCCAAAGGAAGGGTAGGACTCCACACAACATGGTCCCTCCAGACACAAAATGGCCTGGATATCCATGGCCTCACAGTGCCTGACATTAATTGCACAAGACCATCATAAGAGGAGGAAAAATCTTGACATCAAAATTAAAAGAGAGACTGATTGAGATGGGGAGGAGGTATGATGGAGAATGGAGTTTCAAAGGGGAAAGTGGGGGGAGTGAGGGTATTACCATGGGGTATTTTTTATAATCATGGAAGTTGTTAATAAAAATTTGGAAGAAAAAATACACCTACATTCTGTACTAAAAGTCATTTTTAAAGAGCCGACAATATATTTGAGATGGGTGGCTTCTTCCTTGTTTTATAACTAATGTAATCTTGAGTAAATCAAACAGTCACTGCAACCTTTACTTACTCTCAAACTTGTATAAAAATAGTAAATCCATCTACTTACAAATCATTTCAAAAATTAGATTGGAATTTAATTATAGATAATCCCCACCTTCATAAAACTCACCTCAAATGATAGGAATCCACCACCTAACTAGAGTGCACCCTGGTAATTGTCAATGCTATTATTCCTTGAGTCCAGTTCATTTTAGTGTTGCCAAATCTATTTCCTTAAAACTCTCCCTTCCCTGCATACTTCTCTCAATTAGTTCATTTCCTCTCCTAACTCAAAATATCCCAAATTGGTTCCCCTGTCTGGCTACTGTACCCAACGTGTTCTATGAAGGAATGATCCGGATTTCAAGCGCAAATGATACCCCTCACTTCCCTAAAGTCCTCCCACTTTCCCATCCCCTGGCAAGAAGTCATGATGTTAATCTGTTCGTGATTGGAACTCTGCTGCCCCCTCCAGTCCTATCCAGATCCACACTGATCCAAAGGTGTTTTTTTGTTTGATTGTTTGTTTGTTTTCCCCAATTGCACAAAAGCAAACAAAAAAGGGTGTTTCAAACTGAAGGAAAAGAAGTAGCAAAGATGCAGAAATGCGACAGGTCATAGGTCACTGTCCTTGCAAATCTGTCACAAAATTCCTAGATGGCCAGAGGGCATGAATGAAGAGACAAAGAGAAAGAAAAGGAAACCAGAAAGTTCGCTCCTCATTGCGAAGGGCTTGGGCTGTCACTGTAAGAGATAAAGGACTTCCAGCCCCCTGGAGTTCTTACACATGTTATGGCAGGAAGTTCTTGGCACTATGACCACACTTTAGACTGCTGGCTCTAGTGTCTACAGAACATGTAAGTAAGAAGTACAGGGTTAGTGGAATTTGTAATTTAGTAATCCTTGGTGTGACAATGAAAACAGCGAGAGTGGGAATGGAGAAAAGTTAAAAGTGCCAGGAATATTTTGGAAACCTGAGGAATGAGGGAGAGGGGAGCATTGGACATTCCATCAGAGTTACCATTTTATGTGGTTAGGCACCATAGGATGCTGCTAGTGAAAATGAACAGAGGGATTTTGCAGAGTCAAGAATAGAACTTCTCTTTTTAGAAAAGCATTCTGGAAACTGTAAACATGAAACTGTACCATTATTTTCAAGCAATGCTATATTAATAACTCTTTGCTTCTAGAGCTTGAACTATGGGCTATGTCTTGTACCTGAAAGCAATTGTATTCGTATTAGTGTGGATAGATACACCCTATCATGCCATACGATCTTTCAGAGATGAAGAACTGTACATTCCCAAGAAAGCCCATTTTCCTAGCAATTGCAAATACATCATTACAGATATTTTATTCATGTCATGGTCCCTTCATGTTGTTTATTTAATTTTTTGAACAATTTTTTAAAGGGACTTGTGACATTCTGCTATAAGAGGACATTAGTCTTAAGGGTCTTTAAAATTCAATTCTAGACAAAAATAAAATAAAAAGTCTGTTTAATTGCAAAAGCCATAAAGATGTAAAGAGAGAAAGGTCCATCCTAGTGTTTCAATAACATTTATTTTTACAGAAAACCTGAGTGGATGTTCCTCATCTACCCTTTTATGAGTGTTGCTATCTCAGAAAGCTGGAAGAGCTCTGAGTTCTTCACACAAGCAAAAGGCCTTTGCAGAAATTTCCCCAAAATATGCATCTGAAACATTATATTTTCTGTCTTTGCATCACTCTGTTTAGTTCTCTGTCTCCTCTCTCTGTCTTCCCTTCTTACGTACTCAATCTTTCCTGTGTAAACCCCATAAAAAGAAATTGTGTTTAATTACTAAAATTCTTTCATTATAAACAGGATAAATATTCAATTAATATAGTATTGTATATGACTAAATGTTTTATTGGGAAGTACTCAATTTTAATGGATTGGTTTAATCAATATCACAAAGTACACATTTTGAGGGAGATAATTGTAAATGCAAATTCAAGGAGAAGAGATCAGTGGGACATTGCAGATGCCACAGGGGAAATACCATCAGGGGAAATGCATAGAATTATGAATAAAAGTACCCACTATACATCAAAGTTATATATATATATATATATATATATATATATATATATATGTGTGTGTGTGTGTGTGTGTGTGTGTGTGTGTGTGTGTACCATTGAAATATGATACACTTTTTATTTAAAATATGTTCCAAAGTCTTAATTTTAAATTTAGAAAAATACATAGACTTAAAAAAAAAGTCCTTCCTGGGATGAGGATATTGCTCAGTGGTTAAGGTGCTTGCCTTCAAAACCTAATGACCAGAGTTTTATTCCTCAGTACCCAGGTGAACAGGGTGGTATATGTATCTAGAGTTTGTTTGCAGTGGCTAGAGACCCTGGTATCCACACTCTATTTCTCAGCTTTCTCTATTTGCTAATAAATAAATAAGATTTTTAATGTCCTTCCTGGACTGGGGAGATTTCTCAGTGGCTAAAGTACTTGCCATACAAGCCTCAGAATCTGAGTTCAGACCCCTAAGACTCATGTAGAGCATGCCTGAAATCCCAGCCCTGGGCAGGCAGAGACAGAACAGCTCCTTGGGCATCCTGGCTAGCTAGTTCAGTCTAATTGGCAAATTCCAGGCTCAAAGAGATCCTGTCTCACAAAGTAAGATGGAGAGTTACAGAGGAAAACCTGATGTCAAACTTGAGCTTCCATCCATACATGCACACACATATAAGAACAAAAATATACCCATGTAAACACATACACATTGAGAAGAGAACAAAACGTCCTTCCTAATCCTTCACTTTCATGCTTAAATGGTCATCCAGTCTGACATTGCTTTATTGAGAATAACAAGTCTCAATAGCCCTTTTATTATTCAGTTTACTGTGAGGAGGTAATACTTAAATTGAAGGCAGATTATTTCATTTTTATCTTTTCTGGAACTCCAGAAGACAGGCAGAGACATTGTCACATTTCATTTGCAGGCAAACCTGTATTCATCCTGGGTTAACTGGTTACTGCCATGCACTTTCATCTAATGTTTCCATGTTTTTTTTCTATAAAATAATGTCTACTTATAGTCTAGAATGAATCACTTGTGGCTATTTGACATTTTACAGCTCATAGATTTGTAATGGATATCCAAATTGTATTTTTATTGCCTGGTATACACTATTTTCTAAATAGCAGAATTGTCACTTTTCA
The DNA here is from genome assembly GCA_036346955.1 of Dipus sagitta. NCBI lineage: Eukaryota > Metazoa > Chordata > Mammalia > Rodentia > Dipodidae > Dipus > Dipus sagitta. The sequence goes on from CM070772.1 coordinate 57,884,996, forward strand.
CATACAGTTTGGAGACTGACTTACACACCAGTAGAAAATGCCTTGCTGGCTGATTCATGAAGGAGTGAGTGATGGAGGTGCCAGCAAGCATTTGCACTTGATAGTGATATTATTCAACAGCCTCCTCCTCTTCTTGCTTCTTTCTTTATTTGTGTGTGTGTGTGTGTGTGTGTGTGTGTGTGTATGTTTGTTTGTTTGAGATAGGGTCTTGCTTTATATCCCAGGTTAACATGAGACTTGCAATATTCCTGTCTCTGCATCCTGAATTCTATGATTACATTCCTCGTTTCATTAAGATTTTTTACTACTCTATGAGATACAAGAAACTATGATGGACTACAAATGTTTTGTCTGTTGGCCTGGCACAGTTTTAAAAGTCTTTCTTTCAGGGCATGGTGGCACACACCTTTAATCCTGGCACTTGGGAGGCAGAGGTAGAAGGATCGCTGTGAATTCGAAGCCACCCTGAGACTCCACAGTGGATTCCAGGTCAGCCTGGACTAGAGTGAAACTCTATTTCAGAAAAAAAATGTCTTTCTCCTACAAATAATATTCAGATTCAGCACTTAACAAATAATAGTTTGGAAATGTCAGCAGCACTATACTACTGTCTAAAATAAGGTAATCTTGAGCCGGGCGTGGTGGCGCACGCCTTTAATCCCAGCACTCGGGAGGCGGAGGTAGGAGGATCGCCGAGAGTTCGAGGCCACCCTGAGACTACATAGTGAATTCCAGGTCAGCCTGAGCCAGAGTGAGACCCTACCTCAAAAAAAAAAAAAAAAAAAAAAAAAAATAAAATAAAATAAAATAAGGTAATCTTCTATAGAAATTCCTAGCTACATAGGACTCAAGGGAATAAAATGGAAGCATAAACACCAAGGATAGAATTGTCACTTAATTTTTTTGAGTCCTCAATATCTAAACAAGTGGGGTATCAATATTTTAGAGAGAATAAGATTAGGGAGATGGATCAGTGGTTAAAAGCACTTGCTGCTGAAGTATGAGGGCTACTGGAGGTAGAGACTGACAAATTCAATTCCCCAGAGATAACAACAACAAAGCCTACTATTGGCACCTATGTCTGTAACCCCAGTTCACCTGAGGTAGAGACAGAATCACTGAGGCTTGCTGATGGTCAGTAGATAAAGCTGAGGGCAGAAGAAAAGGAACAAAATCTCCAGTAATTATGTGAACAAATTTACTAATAAGAGAAGGAAACCTGGCATTCTCTTCTGGCCTCCACTCAAATTCGCATGAAGGATGCCTCTGCACGCAAATGTATGTACACTACACACCACCAGTGCACATACACTATACACACACACACACACACACACACACACACACACACACACAAATATAAGAAAAGCAAATATGGCAGCGGCATGGTGATGCATGCCTTTAATCCCAGCACTTGAGAGGAAGAGGTAGGAGGGTCACAATGAGTGTGAGGCCACCCTGAGATTACATAGTGAATTCCAAGTCAGCCTGAGCTAGGGTGAGACCCTACTCAAAAACAAAACAAAACAAAACAAAAAAATCAAAACATGGGCTGGGGAGATGGCTTAGTCGTTAAGACTCTTGCTCTCTTGCCTGCTAAACCTGAGGACAGGACTCAGGTTCAATTTCCCACTACCCACATAAACCAGATGCACAAGGTGGTACATGGATCTGGAGTTTGTTTGCAGTGTCTGGAGGCTCTGTTATGCCCACTTTCTCTCTCCTCCTCTTTGCCTTTTATTCTCTCTCCTCTCTTTTGCAAATAAATTTTAAAAAAAATAAAAGGCAAAGTATTTGGGTAACAATTCTATTAAGGTATTTTGTGGTTTGAATATAAAATGTTCCCCATAGTCCCCCATAAGCCATATGTTTGAACTCTTGGTACCCAGCTGGTGACACTACTTAGGAATATAGTGGAACCTTTAGAAGTAAAGCCTTGTTGGTGGAATTTGTTCACTGGAGATGTGACCTGAGTCTTTCTAATAAGGGCTCACTTTATGTGCATGCCTCCTACCTGTGCTGCAATATGGCAACCCTTGGTTTATGTTCCTGTGGCCATGCTTCCCTGCCATGAAACCTCCCCTAAAAACTATAAGCCAAAATAAACCTCTTTCTTCCTTAAGTTCCTTCTGGCCAGGCATTTTGTCCCAGCAAGGAGAAAATAGTATGATTTGTGCATTTTTGAACACTGGTCAAGCACTAATGCTTTCAGGGTACATTATTTTACACAATATCAGATGTGTATTTTTATGCCTCAACACTGCCCTTCAGATGATCCAAAGTATTTATATAGAAATAGGCTGCTGGATTCACAATTCAAAGTGTTTACAGGCTGGAGAGATGGCTAGCAGCCTGCAAGGCCTAACAACCCTGGTTTGATTCCCCAGTGCCTATGTAAAGCTGGATGCTCAAAGTGGCACATCCATCTTGAATTCATTTGCAGTGGTTAAAGGCCCTGGCATATCCTTTATCTCTAAATCTCTCTCTCTCTCTCTCTCTCTCTCTCTCTCTCTCTCTCTGTATATCTCTCTGCTTGCAAATGAATAAGTAGATAAATAATTTTTTAAGTGTTTACATAATTAAGATTTGAGTTCATGAACAGTCATATAAAATGGCATGAGTAATGGTTAGCATTTTTGTATCTCTCCTCAACCCAATTCCATATAATATTAACCCTTGAGATTCTACCAAACTCCTAAGCACAGGGGGCTTTAGTTGGTGTATGCATATTTGTGACCCAAATGTACCACAGTTGAGTGACATAATTGCTTTTATATTTGGATTTTTCAGCTTTATTTGCAAATGTACATGTTCAAAATATGCAATAGTTATCTAGATATATGTATATATTTTTATAAATTCATATTTGCTTTAATGGTTATTTTTGCATTGTTTCTGAATAGACTATAAAATTGAATTCAATGGAAAAAAAAGGTCTATTATTGCAGCACATGAATCTGGTTAATTCTTCTATTTTCTCTTTACCTCTCTCTGCAATGAGAAAGAGATGTCTGTACAGTGTCATTGCTGCCTTGGGCCTGAGAGGGCATGCCAGACTAGAATGACTTGCCTCATTATTCTTCCTCACTTTTCCTACTAACAGCATAACAGAATCAAATATTGATAGTAAGTACTTACCTTACTAAACCGATCAATCTTTTCCATTAGATTTGTCACATGAGACCTGAACTCGACTATAATTGATTTCAAAGTCATGTGGCACAACAGCGGCTATAGTATTTTCCTATGATAGTCTCAATCAATAGACCCAGCAGCTTAACAAAAATAATTACATCAACATATCTGCTTTCCTGACACCATTTTGTTCATAGGTGCTGGAAACAGTGGTGTTAGAAGAAATCCAATGAGACAGAAAACAGAAGGCTAAAAGCATAGGTATCTAAGTGCTTGAACCACCGGTATTCTAGTGATACTGATCCTCTCGCTTCATCTATCCTTTCAACAGCTAACAGAACAGTCCTTCAGCCCTGCAAGCAGCTCAAATAGTTCCTGGATTGGACTCTGATGTAGGCTTTGTGTGAGTAGATGCTTATATAAAGACAAAAATATGCAGGTATTAAAAGGATTAAGTGATTCAGTAGAGTATCTCAGCCAGCCATAATTCGAGACACAATAGTGCAAATCTTCCAGTGCTGTTTTCTTTGATAAAATGTACATTTTAACCTTTTTGGAAGTCTTTTTCTACAGCAGGAACTCCAGACTTGTCAACTCAACAATACTTTACAACTAATGACTTTCACGATGTCTGAGGTAGAGAAAGAAATCACAATGATACTGCCCAGGGTTCTGAGAGACTGTAAATGTGGCTGCATGCATGCATGCATGCATGGCTAGTTACACTGTGGAACTAGGAGAGTCAACAGTGACATACGGAATAAAAACCCCTGCAGGAGAGCAGCAGGCCACTGGAAAGAACAACAGTATTCCACAAGGTGTCAGAGAGAAAAGCATGCAATGTTAGATTAAAATTTTAAACCATTAATGTGTCATGTTAGTGCCTGTCTACAGAGTTTTCAAAGACTAACTTTTGTTGTCATCAAAAGAACAAAATTTAATTCAGACATTAAAAGGTTAGGAATTGACATTCTGTTTATCTTGGTTATTTATTCTATTCTCTTTTTTTGTGCTTATTTCTTCCATTAGCCTCACACAATATGAGCAGCAATTAACTTCAATTTTACCTTGTTTGCTAAACACATATTTGAATTTCATATTTCTTTTCACACATAATTATATTGACCAAAGCCAGTATAGTTCTCTACAGAAGTGTGTAAGCTCTAGCATTTCTGCATCTTTGGGGTCTAGCTCAATAGTATTCACTCATACAATAGACACTGTTTGTTGCCTGTTGCTTTCAACCTTTACATTAAAAAAAAAAAATACAGAAAGCAAATAGGTATGGTCTCTTCTGAAAAAAGGTAAAAATCTTTTAGAATTAAAATGTAAGCAAAGGAACAAACAAACAAACAAACAAAATCAGTCAGAACTTGAGCAGTGATTCATTGGCAAGCAACTGAATATTCAAGTTCCAAAAGGAAACAATACACAAGGAAAAAGAAGGTAAAAGCAACTTATCCCAGCCATCTAAATAAAATCATAGTGTACTTCAAGCTTGGAATTTAATTATCAGTTAATTAGGCAAAAGAGGATTTATGAGTTTCAAGTATCCAAAAGGGCTGTACTAGTTAAGCATATGTCCTATAGAAAGTCTATACCTCAAAACTTCACATACATCTTTCACTTCCTTGGTTAACGTTATTCCAAGGTATTTTATTTGTTTATTTATTTATTTTTTGCTATTGAAAATGGGACTATGTCCCTTATTTCTTTCTCTGTATCTTTGTCATTTGCATATAGGAAGACTACTGATTTCTGTGCATTGATTTTGTATCCTGCTACTTTGCTATAGGAGTTTATCACTTTCAGGAGTTTTGGGATGGAGTCTCTCTGGTCTCTTTTTTTTTTATCTCATCAGTTTTATTCTAACTCTGTTATCATTTGCTGTTTAATCTCATGTTATATTTTATATAAAATATAAAAATGATAGCAATGATTTTGTTATATTCAAGGCTACAAACCCTCAGTATGTTAAAACAATTCTAACACCATATTCAAATACATGAGCATTCTCTCAGCCCTTGTCATGATTTACTTTAATTTCTTTCAAATAAATCAAACAATTCATTTTAAGTGTGTTTAAGAATAGTGGATCAAATAGTGAGTAATATTACATAATGGTATTATTACACACTTTGTAACCAGTAATGATGTATACATACTCACCTATATACTGGAAATAAAGAAATGACATATGTCCTATGAAAGTTTATGCTAATCTTCTGTTATTAGTGAGTTGACTTATCTATCATTTCATCTATGAATTTTCTTATATATTTTATTTTTTATCTTGACATTTCTTTTCAAACAGATTTTAAATGCAGACCAAAACACTAACAATGTCGTAACAATATTAATTCTTCATTATTTAAAAATTTTCCTCAATGTATGAACTACTTCTTTTTTTTTTTTATTAGTCAGTTCTGTATTCAGCAAATACAGTCAGTTTGGTACCATTATTAGGCTCATCCGTGACCTACCCCCTCCCCTTGGCCCCTCCTTGTTGAGGTATACGGGTCATGCATTGTGGAGTTAGTGCACAGTTATGGGTAAGCTAAATGTCTCTGCATATCATGACCCAACATGTGACTCTGACATTCTTTCCGCCCCCTCTTCCGCAAAATTTCCCTGAGCCATGTTGGGTTCATTTTTGGTCTGCTTCAGAGATGAGGTGTTGGGGGCCTCTGAGGCTCTGGCTCTCTGATTTGGTAGGAGTTGATTTTTCTCTGTGCTGATCTCCTTCCCCCTTGTGCTGGTATCCGGTTCATCAGGAAAACAGCCCCCTTGCTTGTTTCTCTGATTTTTCTTAGTTTCAGCTGGGGCCCTTTTGAGGTATGATCGGGTGGCTCTCTCCTTATGATCTACATGTATCTGAAAAAGAGAAGCAGATTCTCCAACGGAGAGTAAGTTAGCACCAGGACAAATGAGATAACCCTTACTTTTTTATTTTTTTTTATAGAGAATTTAATAGGTGTAGGCCCTCTTGTAGCCCACAATTGATGGTAGCTTGATTTTGGAGAGTGGGCTTATGTTTGGATCTGGTTCTGACTTGTTTCCCAGCTCCAGCTATGGGTCCCATACCAGTGAGGGGATCAGTTAGCCAAATTGAGAGCAGTTGGTTCCCCACCATGGCTGTGTGCCACCACTGCACTTGTGTGGGCATCACAACAAGTTATTTGCTGCTAAGTAGGTTAGACCATGAGTTGCTTCGATAGATATTGGTCAATTTCCCCCAGTCGCCCATGTAGCACCTTCTGGCACTAGACGCGCTGACTGTCTGGGGACTGACTCTCATCCAACTTCCAGCCATGCCATTCTAATTTGCATGTCAGTCACATAAGGTATCTTCAGCAGTAGGGTCTTACCACTAACCTTTGGTGGGTCATCACGTACTCTGACAGAAATCTGTCTGTCTTTTAGGAAACCTTGTAGGTCTCTCTGATCAAAAGCTCATTGTGGATGATAGCCCCATGCTGGATCTTGGAGTTACAGGTCAGTGCCCACTAAGAAAATGAGGAAAAAGATAACTAATATACAAGAGTTAGAGATAAGAGAGAGAGAGACAGGGAGAGAGGAAGTGAGGGAGGGAAGATGTAGGAGATTACTGTTAGTCTTAATCTTACCCTCTCCAGTGTCTTGTGGTTCAGGTGTTCCCTGTAAGGGCCTGGTGAAGGATCAGCCATTTGGTCTGTATTTTAGTAAGTAGAAGATTATGGTACCATTGCCATTTGGGTCTAGATTTGTGTTTCCCACCCCTTTGGTGCCCTGCCCTCCCTCCCCTTCCATCCTAGTGTCTAATCTAGGAGATGCTTGCTGCGTATGTAAGGTATCTTCGGTAGATTCAGGTTAGGTGCTGTAGATGACTGAGACTATGTGGCGATTTTTTTTCTGTGATTGGGTAAGTTCACTGAGAATGATCTGTTCCAGGTTCAACCATTTTTCCTCAAATTTCATTGTGTCATTTTTTCTTACTGCTGTATAGAATACCATTGTGTAGATATACCACATCTTAGTTATCCATTCTTCTAGTGATGGACATCTGGGTTGATTCCAGCTCTTAGCTATTACAAATTGAGCTGCTATAAACATGGTTGAGCAAATCTCATTAGTCTGTGGTTTGAAGGTTTTAGGGTAGATGCCCAGTAAGGGAATAACTGGGTCTGTTGGTATCTCTATACTTAGCTTTTTCAGAAGTCTCCATATTGCTTTCCAAAGTGGTTGTACCATCCAACATTCCCACCAACAGTGGATGAGTGTTCCTACTTCTCCACATCCTCGCCAGCATTTATTTTTATTTGATTTTTTGATGCTTGCTATCCTTATTGGGGTAAGGTGGAATCTCATAGTTGTTTTAATTTGCATTTCTCTGATTATTAGGGATGCTGAACATTTTCTTAAGTGTATGTTTGCCATTTCTAATTCTTCCTCTGTGTACTGCCTGTTCAGGTCTTTGCCCCATTTTGTGAGTGGGGTGTTTGACTTCTTACTGTTTAGATTTTTGAGTTCTTTGTAGATTCTAGAGATTAGTCCTCTATCAGTTGGATAACCCACAAATATTTTCTCCCATTCTGTGGGTAATCTATTGGCTTTGCTTATTGTATGCTTGTCTGTAAAGAAACTCTTCAGCTTCATGTGGTCCCATTGGTTGAGTGATGGTTTAAGTTCATGAGCTACTGGGGTTTTGTTCAGGAAGTCTTTTTCCATTCCTATATCATGGAATGTACTTCCTAAATTTTCTTCCAGTAGTATTCGAGTTTCTGGTCTTATATTGAGATCTTTGATCCATTTGGACTTGAGTGTAGTGCATGGTGAAATGTGTGGGTCAAGTTTTAGTTTCCTGCATATGGTTATCCAGTTTGTCCAGCACCATTTGTTGAAGATGCTGTCTTTTTTCCAGCCTATATTGTTTGGGCCTTTATCGAATATCAAGTAGCTATAGTTGCTTGACCCAAAGTCCGGGTCCTCAAGTCTATTCCATTGATCTATAGTCCTGTTTTTATGCCAGTACCATGCTGTTTTTATTACTATGGCTTTGTAATATAGCTTTAGATCAGGTATGGTGATGCCTCCAGAGGTATTTCTTTTGCTGAGGATATGTTTGGAAATGCGAGGCCTTCTGCCTTTCCATATGAAATTTGAGATCATTTTTTCTATCTCTGTGAAGAACACTGTGGGGATTTTAATTGGTATTGCATTAAATCTGTAAATTGCCTTTGGTAGGATTGTCATCTTCACAATGTTAATTCTGCCTATCCAGGAACATGGGAGGTCTTTCCACTTTCTCAAGTCCGCCTCAATTTCTTTTTTGAGTGTTTTTATGTTTTCATTGTATAGATCTTTCACTTCCTTGGTTAACGTTATTCCAAGGTATTTTATTTTTTTGGTTGCAATTGAAAATGGGACTATGTCCCTTATTTCTTTTTCTGTATCTTTCTCCTTTGCATAAAGGAAGGCTACTGATTTTTGTGCATTGATTTTGTATCCTGCTACTTTGCTATAGGAGTTAATCACCTTCAGGAGTTTTGGGATGGAGTCTCTCGGGTCTCTTACATATATAATCATTTCATCAGCGAATAAGCTAACTTAACTTCCTCCTTTCCAAATTGTATCCCTTTTATTTCCTTCTCCTGTCTTATTGCTTGAGCTAGGACTTCCAGTACTATATTGAAAAGCAGAGGTGAGAGTGGACAACCCTTTCTTTATCCTGATCTTAATGGGAATTCCTCCAGTCTCTCTCCATTAAGTACTATTTGGGCCTTCGGAGCTTCGTATATTGCCTTTATTAGGTTAAGATATGAACCAACCATGCCAACTCTCTCCAATATTTTGAACATGAAGTGAGGTTGAATCTTGTCAAAGGCCTTTTCTGCATCTATCGAAATGATCATGTGGTTTTTATGTTTAACCTTGTTTATGTGGTGTATTACATTGACAGATTTCCGTATGTGGAACCACCCCTGTGTTCCTGGAATGAATCCCACTTGGTCAAGGTGGATAATGGTTTTGATGTGTTGCCATTCGGTTTGCAAGGATTTTGTTTAGGATCTTTGCATCTAAATTCATCAGGGAAATAGGCCGGTAGTTTTCTTTTCTTGTGGCATCTCTGCCGGGTTTTGGAATTAGGCTGATGCTAGCTTCATAAAAGGAGTTGGGTAGCTTTCCCTGTTCACCAATTGTGTGGCACAGTTTGAGGAAGATTGGTTTGAGTTCTTCCATGAAGGTTTGATAGAATTCAGCTGAGAAGCCATCTGGTCTTGGGCTCTTCTTTTTTGGGAGGTTTTTTATTACTTTTTCAATCTCCATGAGTGTGATGGGTTGATTGAGGTGATTAATCTGCTCTGTGTTTAGCTTTGGTAGATGGTATGCGTCCAAGAATTTATCCATCTCCTCCACATTATCCAGTTTTGTGGAGTAGAGGTTTTTGAAATAAGTCCTGATGATTCTCCCAATTTCACTTATGTCTGTTGTGATCTCTCCTTTTTCATTTTGAATTTTGTTAATTTGAAGCTTCACCTTTTTTTGCTTGATCAGATTGGCCAGGGGTTTGTCAATCTTGTTTATTTTTTCAAAGAACCAGCTCTTTGTTTTGTCAATTGTCTTAATTGTTTCCTTGGTTTCCAATTCATTGATTTCTGCTCTGATTTTAATTATTTCTTTCCTTCTGGAGCTCTTTGGGTTGGATTTTTCTTTTTTTTCCAGTGCCTTTAGGTGGATGGTTAGGTTATTGATTTGGAACCTTCCTGTCTTTTTTACGAAGGCATTGAGTGCTATGAATTTTCCCCTGAGGACCGCCTTCATTGTGTCCCATAAGTTTTGGTACGATGTGTTCTCATTGTCGTTCAATTCCAGAAATTTTGCAATTTCATTTTTTATTTCGTCCACTATCCATTTATTGTTTAAAAGTTTGCTGTTCAGTTTCCAGGTGCCTTTGGGATTCTTGGTGGGTCTTTTGTTGTTGATTTCTAGCAATATAGCATTGTGATCTGATATCATGCAGGGAATTATGTCAATCTTCCTAAATATGTGGAGGCAGTCTTTGTGACCCAATATATGGTCTATTTAAGAGAATGTTCCATGGACTGCTGAGAAGAATGTGTAATCTGTGGATTTGGGATGGAAGGTTCTGTAGATGTCCGTTAGGTCTAAGTGATCTATGGTTTTGTTGAGCTCTCTCACTTCCCTGTTGAGTTTCTGTTTGGATGATCTGTCTATTACTGATAATGGTGTATTGAAGTCTCCAGCTATGATGGTGTTTGTGGTTATTTCTGTTTTATTGTCAAGTAGGTTTTGTTTTATGAACTGTGGTGCCCCTGTGTTTGGTGCATACAGATTTATGATTGTAATATTATCTTGATGGATCGTTCCCTTGATAAGTAGGAAGTGGCCTTCTATGTGTTTTTTGATTATATTTGGTTTGAAGTCTATTTTATCCGATATTAATATAGCTACACCTGCTTGTTTCTTATTCCCATTTGCTTGGAATACTGTTTTCCACCCTTTCACCCTGAGGAGATGTCTATCTTTAATGGTGAGGTGGGTTTCTTGAAGGCAACAGATTGAGGGGTCTAATTTTTTGATCCATCCTGTTAGCTTGTATCTCTTGATGGGTGAATTAAGGCCATTAATATTTAGGGTAATGACTGTGAGATTTGATTTGATCCCTGCCATAATGTGATGGTAAGTGTGGGTTGGAGTTTTCATGGACATTGAAGTTTTTTGTGCCTACTCTGAGTTTGGTTGTTGTGATCTGATTCTTGTAGGCAATTGTGTTTGATTATTTTTTTCTTCTCTGTGGAGAATTTCCTGAAAAACTCTCTGTAGGTTTGGTTTTGTGTTCATATAATTGTAAAGCTGAGTTTTGTCATGGAAAGTTTTTCTTTCACCATCTATTATGAGGGATATTTTTGCTGGGTAGAGTAGTTTGGGTTGGAAGCCATAGGTTCTTAGACTTTGCAGAGTTTCATTCCAGGCCCTTCTAGCTTTCAGGGTTTCCATTGAGAAGTCTGAAGTAATTCTGATGGGGTTACCTCTGAAGGTGGTGTGCTGTTTTTCCCTGGCTGCTTTTAGGATTTTCTCTTTGGTGTCAATGTTTAGAGTCTTAATGATAATATGTCTTGGAGAGTTTCTCCTTTGGTCCAGTCTGTTTGGAGTTCTATTTGCTTCTTGTATCTTGATGGGCCTTTCTTTTAAGAGATTGGGGAAGTTTTCTTCAATTATTTTGTTAAATAAGTTCTCCATGCCTTTGGTCTGGATTTCTTCTCCTTCTGGTATTCCAATGATCCTGATATTGGGACGTTTAACTGTATCCCACAATTCCCTCATGTTCTGTTCACAGGAGCTTTTAAACTTACTGAAATTTTTGAACTCTCTAACTGTTTCTTCCATCTTGTCTTCCAGATCAGAGTTTCTATCCTCCACTTGGCTGACTCTATTCTTGAGAGCTGCTAGTGAGTTTTGGACTTGTTCAATTAAGTTTGCATTTTCTACTACTTTTCTATGTATAATTTCCATCCCTCTGTCAAGCTCCCTTTTCACATCATTTTCTGATTTTCTTGATGATTCTTGGAATTCATCCTTGCATTTCTTTCTGTCTTCATTTAGCATGGCCAGCTGATTTTTAAGGTCTTCTTTTTTTTCACTCTCCCTCAAATCTCTTAACTCTCTTTGAAATCCTTCCATTTTCTTATCTAATACTTCCAATTTCTTATCTATTAGTTCTAGTTTAGTGATGGCAGCATCCACAGGATTGTCGGCCCTTTGTTGCTTTCCTGCAAGTTCTACCAATAGGTTGGTTAGTGTTGCATTGCTCATAGCTTAAATTTGGTGTTCTAGTCCTATTGGTTCTTCTATGTTTTGGTTAGATGTATTCATTGTGGGACTGAGTGATCTAATTGGATTTTCTTGCATTTGATTTTTCATGTTATTTCTTTTGCGCTGTGTTCTGCCCATGACAGTGTATGGGCAGATAAGTGGGCGTATCAGCCTGGGCTCAAGAACAATGGGAATCTTATGCAGCCTGGGGGTGTTGCCAAGAAGCCTGGGCTTTGGCTGTCACTTGCCAAAGCTGCCTATCTACTGCCTGGCAGGGGCACCAAAGTTGCCTGAGTTCTCAAGCGGTAATGTGCCAAAGCTGCCTGCGTTCGAACTAGGAGTGGCACTGAGGCACCAAGCGCTGATGCCGCCTGAACTCTGGCTTGGCACGCTGGGAACCAGAAACAGTCTGTGCTCCCCCGCCACAGGACAATTGTGGACAGCCGCGCGGCAGACAGAGGGCGAGTGGACGAGAGTGTGGAGCAGTCTAAGCTTCCGCACACAGGGAACAATCTCACTTGCCAAAGCCGCCTATCTACTACCTGGCAGGTGCGCCAAAGTTGCTTGAGTTCTCAAGTGGTAATGTGCCACAGCTGCCTGCGTTCGAGCTAGGAGTGGCACTGAGGCACCAAGCACTGAAGCCTCCCAGACTTTGTCTGGGAAGGCTGGGAACCGGAAGCAGTCTGCGCTCCCCCGCCACAGGACAATGGTGGCCCGCCGGTGCGGCAGGCAGGTAGGGGGTGGCACCTGAGCTGACGCAAGTGAGAGATACAGTCTGAGCTTGCAGGGCACCTACTGTGGGACTGGGCACACTTAGTAGTTGGGCGAGTGGACAAGGGTGCGGAGCAGTCTAAGCTTCCGCGTGCAGGGAACGATGGGCGCATGGTGGCAGCCGTGCGGGCTTCGGAGCAGCAGCAGTGGCAGGGGAGGAGCTTTGAACACGGCGGTTATTTGGGGCGAGGGGTGCCTACCCACCCGCAAGGGGGTCAGCGATTCCCTGTTCCCCCACCTCTGTGCCCTCCCAGATTTCTCTTGCCTAGAAGCCACTATATAGCCTTAATATCTTGCCTTTCTTTCCCCGGGATTTGCAGCGCAGCTAGGTGGTCGCCATCTTGGCCGGAAGTCCATCTGGTCTCTTACATATACAATCATGTCATCAGCGAATAAAGCTAAGTTAACTTCTTCCTTTCCAAACATGAGCCCACTCACCAATATCAAGCTGCCATCAATCATGGGCTACGAGAGGGCCTATACCTCTTAAATTCTATATAAAAAAGTAAGGGTTATCTCATTTGTCCTGGTGCTAACTTACTCTCCGCTGGAGAATCGGCTTCTCTTTTTCAGATATATGTAGATCCTAAGGAGAGAGCCACCCCATCATACCTCAAAAGGGCCCCAGCTGAAACTAAGAAAAATTGGCAAAACAAGCAAGGGTGCTGTTTTCCTGATGAACCGGATACCAGCACAAGGGGGAAGGAGGTCAACACAGAGAAAAATCAACTCCTACCAAATGCGAGAGCCAGAGCCTCAGAGGCCCCCAACACCTCATCACTGAAGCAGACCAAAAATGAAATCAATATGGCTCAGGGAAATTTTGTGGAGGAGGGGGCAGAAAGAATGTCAGAGTCACATGTTGGGTCATGATATGCAGAGACATTTATCTTACCCATATCTGTGGACTAACTCCACAATGCATGACCCATATACCTCAACAAGGAGGGACCAAGGGGAGGGGGTAGGTCACAGATGAGCCTAATGATGGTACAAAACTGACTGCATTTGCTGAATATAAAACTAATAAAGAAAAAAAGAAAAGAAGAAAAAAAAAAAAACTTCACATACATCTATTGGGGTCAACATCAGTTCTTGCACTAGGCCAGGCTAACCTGAAATTCACTACATAGTCTCAGTCTGGCCTTAAACTCATAGAGATCCTCTTACCTCCATCTCCCAAGTTCTGGAATTAAAAGTGTGTGCCACCATGGCCAGCAACATCTAGTCCTTTTAAAACAAAAATACTTTTATGGTGGCAAACAAATAACACAGTTTTAATTGATTTGACTTTTTTGGGGATTGTGTACTAATTGATAAATGAATAGGGGCAAACACAATTACACGGCAGCACTTTTGAGACTACCACACAAACTGAGCAACCTGAAGTCACTTTAGGATGGAAAGAATGAAGAGTTACTCCAGAGACTAAAGGAATTTGGACTAATAGTAACTCTCTCACCGAGCAAGAACATGTTTGAGAATAGGTTGGGAATTGGATTTATGGTTAGATTATTTGCTAGAATAACACAGTGATTAATTTTAGATAATGTCTTCTATGGGGAATAAAATGCTACACAGTAATAAGAGAGAGAAAAACTGTGACAGAGAAATAAACATTCTGGTGAGAAAATAATTAGCATCATAATTTTCATTGCACAATGAAGAACGGGCTATAGTAACATGGCTAAACAGGGCAGTATTTAATAGATGGGGAAAGGAACCAAGTTTTCAAAACAATGTTTCCCTCAGATACTGAAGAATTCCTTCTCTGAGATGGCCCCCCTTTCTCTCCTCCTCCCTCCCTTCTATATTTTACCTTCTTTGATGACATCTTCAATTCTCTCTCCCCCTTCTTTTTCCTCCTCTCTTGTCATCCCAATCCTCCTCTTTTTCATGCTCAATAAGGAAGAGGGAAGCTGATTTAGAAATTCTTCAAATAAAAACCACTGAGTGATTAATCAAAATAATTATAAACACTTACTTAAAATATTTTTGTAGTCCTTAATCCAATAGAATAATATGAATATATTTAAATATGTTTTTAGCAATCTAATCTTGGAAGAATTATGAGGTCATAGGGCAGACCATGGTTACTAAATATGTAAAGCAGATAATTTTGTATCTATTTATCTTTATGAAACTCTTGGTTCTTCAATTTAGTAAAATGTATAAGTAATATTCTATAATTAAGTAAGCTTGACTTTTTCTTTTGTCTAAGTTGTCTAAGAATTACCATTTAGTATCAGAAACAATTTATGACATTTTAAAGTTATTTTGGTTCCCATTTTTCAAAGACATGATTTTTTAATTTTTTAAAATATATTTTTTTATATTTATTTGAGAGAGAAAGAGGTACAGAGTGAGAGAGAGAGAGAGAGAGAGAGAGAGAGAGAGAGAGAGAATGGTGCACCAGGGCTTCCAGCCACTGCAAACAAACTCCAGATGCATGAGCCCCCGTGTGCATCTGGCTTACTTAGGTCCTGGAGAATCGAACCACCATCCTTTGGCTTTGCAGGCAAGTACCTTAACTGATAAGCCATCTCTCCAGCCCATAGACATATTTTTTTAACTTGATATTTAATAGTAATTTTCTGGTATTTTTTCTGCTTATTTTCACAAAAGCATTTTTCTTTATTTTAAATGATGATTTGCAGAATTTATGGTTTTCTAAGTAGCCAGATACCTTTTAATAATTTTTATATATTATTAAATAATTTATAAATATTTAATAATTTATAATTTTAAAATATATTTAAATATTACTAATATTAACATATTTTTAGAAATGTTTAATAATTTATAGCTTATAAATATTAAAAACTAAATTGGTATATGACTACATTTTTTCAAATATTTTATTTTTATTTATTTATTACAGTCAGAAGGGAGAGAATGGGTGCACCAGGGCTTCTAGCCACTGTAAACAAACTTCAGATGGATGTACCACTATGAGCATCTGCCTTACGTGGGACCTGGGGAATTGAAGCTGGGTCCTTAGGCTTCTCAAGCATCCACCTTAACCACTAAGCCATCTCTCCAGCCACCTTTGTGGAAAGATTAGTACTGAGTATATACTTGCTCTAGTAGACATGGAAAATAGGTACTATTGGCACACATGGAGTTCACTGTAAAGGATCATGATTATGGAAAAAAATAATCACTTATTGTAGGTCAATATGTTTTCACTATTTCCATAATGATTTTAATTGCACGTGGTAGAAATAAAGAAATAAATGCTCTACCTAAAAAGTATATGAAAATCTAACATAGTAGTGGAAGAATATTTTAGCTTGCAGGATAATATATTACAGGTTTGCAATTTGCTTGAAGGATTTTTGAACTGACACCACTTTTGTAATGAGAAATGCAGGGTTTACATAGTCAAGAACATTTATGGACTAATTTTTCTTTGACTTTTTTTCTTGATAAGTATTTTTAGTTGTAATCTTCTGTTCACAGCTTAAATTTATATTTATTGTTATTTAAATTATCTGATTGTAGGGCAATGGATATTGAGGTTAAAATAATTGAAATATTGGTCAATAATATGTATGAGGTTTTTATAGTTTGCAGCAAATATGTTCCTATAATATGAAAATGAATAAATAAAAACAGTGCTCTATGTCTTGTGAAATTTACAATGTTTACAAATATAACTGAATCTGACTAGAAGAGGTGATATATACTTTTTAAATTCTGTATGAAACTAAATTTAATATGCCATTCATTTAAATATATTGTAAGAATCCACTGTTTAAAAATTACAAGTGGGGTTATAATTTTAATACATATTTTTCTATGCAGACTTTTTAATACTGGCTTATTTTAACCTAAGGATTATTTATGCTACTGATGACAACAAAATATTTTGAGATTGTATATAAAACAAACTTTATGTTATCAACTCCTATCTTATCTTGCATTTAGACTGAAGGCATTTAGGCCTATAGGAGAAATAGGTAGTAAAAAATTGTATATTTAACATTAGATTGATGTCAAAGAAAATTACACATGTAATTAGAAGTTTAGCAAGATTATTTATACTAGAAAATTTATACTTAACTAAAACTTGGAGTATTAGAAAATGAGATAAGGGTTTTCTAGATAGTCACTATTTTCTTCAGTCAAATGTTCTACTTCTGAGATGTACCTCAGCATAGTTACTAATTTCTAAAGAGGAAAATGATGTCTAAATGTGTTCACATTGAAACAAGTTAGTAGAAGATAAAAAATCAGGCTTTCTAGTTTATAATATGAATTCCTTTTTTTACTTTTAAGTATTTTGATTATTCAACTCATATGAATATCTAACAACATACTAAATAATTTGGAAAAATTAAATAAGCAGAGACAACATGATTAATTTTTGCTGTTTTATTGGGTCTTATCTAATTTGTCATAGCTAGAGGCCATGAAAAAGTATAATGACAAAATTTATTTAATAGGATCAATTTGTTGTTTCTTTTTCTTCTTAAATAATTTGTTTTAACTAGGACATAACTTTATTAAAATTATTATTACCTGAAAAAATAGCATGTTTGTGTCTTTTGAAATGAGTATAATTTCAATTCAGAGTACACACAGCTGCATACATCTAAGATAGAAAAAAATATGAAATTTATGATTAGGTGCATTTTTCTATTATATTAAAGAAACTCTAATTATTGAATTTGTCAACTTGTTTTGGATAAGGTAGCTTTTTTTTTTTAAGGTAGTTTTTCTTTAAAAAAAATGACTACACCAAAATTGGTTTCAGGAGGTTACAAGACCTACTAATGAGTACATAGATAGCACTCTACCTAGTTAAGCCTGCAGGGGAGTCACCCAGGTTCTTAAAAACGCTAGGCAAGCATGCTAACTTGTGCCATACCCGAACTACACTGGCTAACTCTTATGATAACAGTCATCAAATTATGACAAGGTGAACAAATGAATAAGACCTTATCAGGTCTCTGTCATCTTATGGAATAGGAGAAAGCTATATGCCTTCAAAGAGCCCTTGATGTTGTGACCAGTATCTGAATAACCTTGTTAAAAATCCCTATGCCAAAGTCACAAGACTTAAAAAAAAAATTTTCTCAGTCACTTAACCAAATTACTTAAATAAGCAAAACTTCAAGCAATTAATATCCTAACCTCTTCTCATTTATAGGAAGGAAGTATTATTCTTCCAAGGAATTTTTTTTTTTTTCTAGCTAGGGTCATGCTCCAGCCCAGGCTGACCTCGAATTCACTATGTAGACTCAGGGTGGCCTTGAACTGCAGGCAATCCTGATCCTCCAACCTCTGCCTCCCGAGTAGGATTAAAGGCATTTGCCACCATGCCCCGCAGGAATTTTCTTTATCCTCCTTGTTCACTCTTTTCGCATCCATGGGTTTGGAGATAACTGCAATGTTAGGACAAGTGAAAATATGGTGTATAATATTGACAGCCAGAAAGAAAAGTATGAGGACCACTAGGTTGAAGTAAGAAGGCTTTATTGGGATGGTTGTAGAAGGTAACAGAGTATTAGTAGTATAAAGTAGGAGCACCAACTATTCCCTGGCTCCAACAAAACATAGATGGCAAGGGCAGTAAGGGAGAGAGACATAAGAGAAAGCAGATGGGGCATAAAGGAGTTGCTTTGTCACTGAAACAGAGAAGATTGGCAAGTTCAAGGTTGAATTCTGGGGTGGAAGATCACTAGCTATGTGGACATTTAGTAATGGAGTCCATGGGCTCTCATCTCATAATGTTTTATCTTATACTTTACATTTACTTACTGCATAATTATTCCAGCTCTGTCTTTTGAGCCCTTATCTTTTTGATTCCCACAGAAAGAAAAAGGAAAAGTCTCAAACGCTGTGCACCAATAGCCCCACATTAAAGCCAAGTTTATGAAATCATTCTTTGCCAATGTCTATATATCATTTTGCTTTGGTTCTTTGTAGCTTCTCTTTTCGCTAAAGTCAAATGACATTTGTTTTCCTTTCAGCATAATGATCCATTGGAATTTACAGAAAATGTGAGCAGTGGATAAAGGGTGAATTTCTCTGGCTTCAACATTCCCTTCAGGGTCAGACTACACCATAACCTTCAGACAGGGAGAGCACATGACTGTGGAAGTGATATCTCACTTATCTACAGTTTGACCTTTGAGACAGCTTCATCTCATTGTCCACCCATGACTGCCATGACTGTTTTCTTGATGACATATAATCAATAATAAGGGCATTAGTCATGTTTCTAATACCTATATGAAGGGAAAAGTTCCTAAGGTCACCCAAGAGCCCAGGGAGCTCTCCTACTCACCAGCCCAGAACTGCTGCATTTAAACTGTCCTCTGTTAAAATATTTAATGCAAAGTTGATTTGTTAGTGGTGCTTTGGTCCAAAAGTATCAAAATAAGTTTTCTATGAAATGTATTTTAAAAAGAATTGAAGAAATTTGTCCTTTTCTGTTCTATAGGCAAATTTGTTATTTAATCAATTTTAAAATGAGACACAAATGAATAGGCTGTAGAAAATCATCCCATCACTTTGCAAGGTTATCCTAATAAAAATAAAGAGCTTCAGTCCACACACTCTATAATTTGATTGCCAGTAAATTATAAATGCCAATTCTCATCCAACAAATGCAAACTCATGGAGGGAATATCAATGGAAAACAATTACTGGGTGGATTTTGGTGCTCTGGTTCCATGAAATAAAATACATCTAGTGTTTTCAAATCAATGTTGGAGGAAATGTCAAGCATGGGGTGCACATTAACTCATTTTGCAGAGATGTCCAAAGCTATTAACTTTCTGCACTTTAATTAGAAAAGCAATGCAAAACTATTCTCCCACTCAATTGTAGGAAATTCAAGACATTTGGTATTGGGAAAGAGTCCCAAGTTTTTAAAGTTGTATAGATTAAAATGTATTTTTAGTATAATGGCAATAGTTACTAAAAATGTGTTTCTATTTTTATGGCCATAGCTTGAATCTTTAAGCATAAACCTGAGGCATACAAAGATAAAGGATATTGAAAGAGGAAGATAATTATAGGAAAATTAGGATGGTTAAGTATCTTTAAAATTATATATATATATATATATATATATATATATATATATATATATATATATTTACATAATATATAGGACGACTTGGTTTTAGGCTCAGATTTAGAGTAGAATTTATCATGGCCACTGAAGCATTTTTAACGATCTTTATTGACATACTAAGTTTTTTTCTGCTTACTTAAAATAGAATTCTTCCCTTCCATATACAATTATTTAAGAATGAATCTTCATTATAATGTTACATCATACCAGAAATAATTCTAATGGTTTTGAGCCTTAATTTATGGAGCCCCAGCAAATATTTATCAATGTCTATACCACATCTCCAATCTACAAGTGATGAGTACATGGTTATGAATTTGAACATCATATTTTAAAATCATCTTAATGAAAAATTGACTTAGCTGTTGAAGTCCATGTGTCCTGTTGCCAACAACCTCTGTCTCTTGGAAGTTAATGATTGTGTTGCAATAGTTCATTCTGCTAGCGGAAGATTCTACAGGGGTGTAGAAGTGAACATGGGCTATATAAGGAATGAGGCTGGAGAGATTGCTCAGTTGTTAAAGACAATTGCTTGAAGTATAAGGAATGAGGAATTTTTCAAAGACAGGAAGATAATTTATGCTCCAATAAGATCACTATAATTAAGATCCAAAATGTGGGATTTTTATGCTAGCTATATATCTTGTGTACTAAGTTATTTATCTGAGCCTTGATTTCTTTCCATATGATACCTTGGTGAAGGCTGGTCATTTGTATTAAGTCATCCATAGACCATGTGTGTTTGGAGCTAAAAAATGAGCTTAAATTGACATCCATACTCTTTGGCAATCCATTTTACACATACTAATGAGAGCGAGGTATCACTCTTTAACATGCCACCATGTGACATAAAACCATAGGAAGAAAAAATTCCCTATGATTCCCATAGCTTATGTCTGAAATTGATATCCCTTGGGAATATCCAAGGCCTTCTGTGGCCCCAGTTTCTTCCACGTTCATTCAACTTTACTGGATTTCTTTGAATTCATGTTAGTTAATCAATCACAATATTTTTGAATGTCACATGTAAGTGGATATTAGTTCTAGTGAAGGCCACTCTCATAAACTTTTACAAAATGTATTTATCTAAATTTGCGGTATTCTCTTACCTAAAAGTCCTACAGGAACCTCATATTAACATTTCCACTTAAATGTAAAATTAACTGCCCTTCTCTTACTTCTATCTTAATTTTAGTTGTGGGCAACACTGCCAAATTAAGGGACCAAGAAGTGGACTTGGTGGCCACTGTCACTTGCTTTGCTCACAAAACTCTTATTCAAAAAAAAAAAAAAATCAAGAGAAAACAAAAATGCAAATTTGATCACATAATGTCAATTAATAAGATATTTTAGTAAACTTCCTGGAGCAAAAAAGAAAGGAGTTGAGATATCTTGAGCCATGAAAAATTCAGGGAACTGCAGCAAATATATCCTACCACACAGTCCATCTCTACGGAGATAGTCAGTGAGGTACAGAAAGGTATGCACACAAGTTTTAATAAAGAAAGGAAAATGCAAAAACCCAGAGTACAGATGTTAGTCAAGACATAGAAAAAAGATTCCAGAGACAACAGAAGTAACCGATTTTGGCATCATATTCTGTTTCAAGTATTTCAAGTGCTACCTTTTATGTCATACAAGAAACTATTTACGTCCATTCCCCATGAGTGAGTATACTATAGAATTGAGATTCTGGTACACTGATGAGCATTTCAAGTCCCCAAAATATTGAATGAATAAATCAATGCCGAGAAGAAAAGCAGCATTAGAGTGGATAAACAGCAAGTCTAAGTTTTCTAGCAATCAAGTGATGGTAAACCACAACTTGTTTCAAAGGCTGCTTTTAACTAGGAGATTGTGCCACCTCCTTTACAGTGGAATGTTTCCTCAGTTCAAAAACATCCAGGATTCCTTAATTTTTTTCTAAATGACACATTATAAATGCCAATAAAGTAATTCATTGATTAATGTGGAAATAAAGACATCAAAGCAGATAAATATGTGTGCTGCAGTCAAGTTTGCATTGCTAGCAGCAATCACCTGACCAAGAGCAACTTGTAGATACAAAGGTTTATTTTGGTTTACAGACTCTAGGGGAAGCTCCATAATGGCAGGGGAAAATGATGGCATGAGCAGAGGTGGACATCACCCCCTGCCCAACATAAGGTGGACAATAGCAACATGAGAGTGTGTCAAACACTGGCAAGGGGAAACTGGCTATAAGACACATAAGCTCATCCCCAGTAATACACTGCCTCCAGCAGGCTTTAATTTCTAACTGGCATTTGCTGGGGAGACTAGCATTCAGAATATCTAAGTTTATGGGGGACACCTGAATCAAACCACCACACTGCCTAAACTGTGGAAGCAACAAGATAAAGTGACCAAATTTCTGAATACATTTTTTGTAGCACACAAAGATGTCCATTAGAAATTTGCCACATATGAGATTATAAATGGTCACAAAAGTGAATATGTGAATAGCAAAATTAGACTTAAATTTTTTTAAAAAAGAAAGGCATTCCAGATAAATATTTGAAAGTCATCAGCATAAATTTGAAGGTTGAAGTTACACTAGGGATTAATTTTCATCAGCCAGGAGGGTAAAGGGAGGAGGAGCTGGGGGCACCACTTTAATCACGTAGCTGCAGAGAGAGGGTAGGGTGAGAATACGCAGCCAGATGAGAAAGCAAAGGTGTAATGTTCAATGCTCACCAGTCAGATGGACAGAGGTGGCCAGATTAAGTCACTAATTTACCAAGATGTTAAATGTGGCAAGAAAGATCCAGGTGAAACCAGGAGGTAAGATGGAAATGAAGAGGTGTTTTTCCTAGTTTTCACACTGCGTGGGGGCCAGCAATTCTTCCCAGGGTATAAGCTGTGCCCGCTGCTGAGAGAGAATCCCTAAACTAGTAGCCCCTCTGGCTGCCTGCTGCGAGTTGGAAGGCAAACACTTAGCAAAATCTGCAGCTTTTCTCCTTGTGGTCTCCTCAGATCCAAGCAAAAAGGCCAGCACTATGACAAGCAGGTCATCAGGATGATGCATTAATATGTAACGTGGTGCTCAGGAACCAAGAAAGTCCTTGAACCCCAAGCCCCAGTTTTTTTCTAATTGCAATCAAAGAATTGACTTAAAAACACTGAGAAGGATAACGATAGATAGATAGATAGATAGATAGATAGATAGATAGATAGATAGATAGATAGATAGAGAGGAAAGTATATAGCCAAAGAAAGGTACCCATGTGGCTAGAAATCCCACATGTAGGTCCTGGAAAAACTGTGGAAAGAAAACAGAAAAAAATAAAAAAGTTCATGCATCCCCTGCCATGTGGGTATCTTGAAGGGATAAAGAACATGGGTGGAGAGTAAGGGTTAGGTATTCTCTGGGGATGCCTGGCCCAGCAGAGGAGGGTAAAACTTATCCACAGCTGCAAGTTCCAAAGTCATCAGAGAGCCTTCCCTCCCCTTGCAAAGGTATTTATAACCATATAATGGTTGGCTGTGTTCTGGCTCAGGTGAACCAGAGGGACAGCTGGTTGCTAAGAGCTAGGGGCTGTCTCAGGAAGAGGCTAACTCTGACACCAAGTTCCAGGGGCTGAACTTGACCAACCACAATGTTTAAATCCTATGTAACACCTCCCTTCCTGTGGGGATCCTGGTTATTTGCAGAAAAACAGGTCTAGGGAGCTAGACAAGAGATAAGAAGTCAGGTCATCTTTGATTTCTACGCAGTGCAGACTTTCCTGTCTTTTTCTTATATCCATGGCTCCAGTTACCCTAACTGTACACCACATTCAAATGCACACATTTGCACTGAAGCAGTTCTGTTCTATCTAGTATCCACACCTCCCTTACCTACTGCTACCTGAAAGCTAAAGAAATAAGCTGCAAATATAAAAATTTTCATGTAGATGAGATTGTGCAGAGTGGGACGACATTGCAGTCACCTGTGTTTTTTTTTTTAAACATTTTGTTTATTTTTATTTATTTGAGAGCCACAGACAGAGAAAGAGGCAGATAGAAACAGAGAATGGGTGTGCCAGGGCCTCCAGCCACTGCAAACGAACTCCAGTCACATGCACCCCCTTCTGCATCTGGCTAACGTAGGTCCTGTGGAATTGAGCCTTGAGTTGGGGTCCTTAGGCTTCATAGGCAAGCACTTAACTGCTAAGCCATCTCTCCAGCCCTACCTGTTTTTCTTTTAATTCTAATTTTTAGGTAATATCTTTAGAGATTGATTCAACAGGTTTGCTCTGGGCACTATAAAGTTTAGAGGTATATCTGTAGTTGGATTGCCCTTCAAAACTACCCCATCATACCTCAAAAGGGCCCCGGCTGAAACTAAGAAAAATTGGAGAAACAAGCAAGGGGGCTG
Organism: Dipus sagitta; assembly: GCA_036346955.1. Classification (NCBI taxonomy): domain Eukaryota; kingdom Metazoa; phylum Chordata; class Mammalia; order Rodentia; family Dipodidae; genus Dipus; species Dipus sagitta. The sequence goes on from CM070772.1 coordinate 57,909,184, forward strand.
TTTTCCTGATGAACCGGATACCAGCATAAGGGGGAAGGAGATCAGCACAGAGAAAAATCAACTCCTACCAAATCAGAGAGCCAGAGCCTCAGAGGCCCCCAACACCTCATCACTGAAGCAGACCAAAAATGAACCCAACATGGCTCAGGGAAATTTTGTGGAAGAGGGGGCAGAAAGAATGTCAGAGTCACATGTTGGGTCATGATATGCAGAGACATTTAGCTTACCCATAACTGTGGACTAACTCCACAATGCATGACCCGTATACCTCAACAAGGAGGGGCCAAGGGGAAGGGGTAGGTCACGGATGAGCCTAATAATGGTACCAAACTGAATGTATTTGCTGAATACGGAACTGACTAATAAAAAAAAAAAGGAAGTGCTAAGAAAATCTTAAATTGGATTTCAATGTATATAAGTGGACATAATCTTTGAATTATAAACACTTCATAATACTTCATTACAATATTATCTTATTTCATACTTTAATTGTGTAGCATATATCATAACTCAAATTTTAATCTAATGATATTAAACAATATTAAATATACTATTGTTTTCTGTCCTAGAAAAATATGACAAAATGAATATTGAGGATAGCATAAATCATAACCTAAACACTCTGTTTTGCACTTTGATAGAGTACTAACAGGAGTCTTCTCAGGAGGCAAGGGCTTTCCACTGACACTGTTCTGAATCAAATTTGAATCCAAGAATAGACAGGATTCTAGCCAGCTGCAACTAACATGACATAGACTGGGAAATGAAGTGCTTTCAGAAATAATTAGATCCCTACACATTCAGAATGTTATAAATAATAAACTAAATGTTGAGTTGGCCAAAGAAATGAAACTGGTGCTAACTTGAGAGCACAGGTGCTTAGTGTTTGAATTGTCATGCCTTGTCCATGAGGCAAGCAGACATATTCAATACAACTCAATGAATCTTCTTGGAAGACCCCAAATACATAATATCACACAAGTCCAGTGGAGGAAGAGTGGAGAACAATGATCCAGTCTTAGGCATTATTAATGGTAGAGGCAGAGTCACTTAGTATTATGCACCAAAGCTTTGAGAGATGCATTATAGACCTTTGCTTAAAGTATATCTAAGCAGCAAGTAAAATTGTTGGACAGTCATGGGTTTGGGTGTTTCTTATTTTCATATTTAATAGCAGTTTGCTTTACTAAGATAGAAGCAATATTTATTTTACAAAGATGTTAATAAGGCATTGTATGCCAGACATTACTTTGTAAACATCAGCCACCTACTCTGCATACATATCAATTTTATGGACAAAACCAGAAATACAAATATTAAATGAGTAGCTCCACGTTATATAGCAAGCAGTGACTATAGATTTTGGAATTACTCACCATAGTCATTCTTCACTCAGAATAACTGTGCTTTTCTCCTGCTTACCATATTTTACTGCCAAAATACTCAGTAAAACCAGGGACTATAAGATCCTTTATTGTAGACAGGCAAATATCTACTATACTGAAAATTTAATTAGTTCACACTATAAAATGAACTGCTGTTGGAGTTTAGGTCTGACAAATGGTTGAATACCTTGTATGTGCTGAGATATCACCTGTAGGAGTGCTCTCTCACTGAAGACAAGGTGGTAGGGTCCACTTACATTGAAAGCAAACTAATGTCAACACAAAAGACACAGTTCTCACCTTAATAGGATAAAAGATAGTATATTCTGGAGCCAAATATGAGTGACCTTGGCCTAGGAACACAGATTTAGGTTACCAAAAATTCCATGTTCCAGTGTGATAACAATTTCATGAAGTTTTTATAGTTACAGAACAAAATAAATCATAAATCAAAAGACTTTTTTTGTATATTGGTTTAGCATCAGGTAGGTAGGTTATGGCAAAGTGGGAGTGGGAATCTCCACTATAGGCTTCATAGATGCTATCTATTGACATTCTTTTTATAAAATTTATTTTAAATTTTATTTATTTATTAGAGACACAGAGAGAGAGAGGTAGGGAATAGGCGTGCCAGGTCCTCTAGCCACTGCAAACGAACTCCAGACACATACACCACCTTGTTCATCTGGCTTATATGGGACATGGAGAATCAAATCTGGGTCCTTAGGCTTCACAGGCTATGCTTTAGTCACGAAGAAATCTCTCCAGCACTGTGTAGACATTCTTAGCCTTTGGCTTGGTGGAAGCTGGGGGTCTGTTCATACATTCTGAAAACATCACACCCGATCAACTGATAGTCACCAGGATGTTAGGAGAGGCACAGAAGTGGGCGATAAATGGCTATTGGTGGCTTAAAGAAATGGTAATTTGGCTCTGACTTGCAACATTCCATCTCTCTGTGATCACAAAGGTTTCATCAATGCATGCAGCCTTGCTGGAAATAGGTGAAGCAGATGCAGTGCTTTTCTGGGAACTTCAGTTCACAGTAAGGAGACCACTTCTGACATCTATGTTTAGGTGTTTATAATCTTGGATGAAGCCATCATATGAAATGAATCAAAGCATTAGAAGGATAGCAAGGAAGGAGCCTGTTACATTAGAACAAAACAACTTCTTATTGCATCTACTTTGTTTAGATGATCCTAAATTCTCTCACATCAATGGATTCTGCACTTTGCACTGAAATGTATGGCTGCACTGAACATATTTGAAACTTCTGGACATCCTTGAATCACATGGAAACTTTTTATCTTTATTCATACTGTAGAAATGTTCTCTTACTCTGGTTAATCTTGTGAATTGAATACAGATAGGAATTCTCTTCCCAGAGCTCAGTAATAATCACTGAAACACTAAAAAACACACAAGAACTGGGCTGAAGACATGTAAGTTGTCCCCTTATTACGAGTGATTAAAGATGTAAAATATCTAGTCTAAGCTTTCCTCCAGAGGTAATATCAACAACACCCATAACAAACTGAGTAATACTCACAAATGAAACTACCTCAGTGTTAGAAAAAGATGAAGGACAAGTAAAAAGATCTAGGATAGAGAAATTAGACTTTATTGGAAGAAAGTCTTGTCTTGGAGAGACACTTCCCATCTCAGCAAACCCTGGAAATGCAAAGTGTCCTCTCAAACATCAGGCCAGGGATGTTTTATGGGAGAAGCATTAGCAAGTATGAAGGCAGCAGGCTTCTTTGAACTCCTTCTGAAATTGCCAGCCAAGTATCTGACTCCCTTGGGTTTTCAAGATAGCAGGTGCCCAGTCTCCAGACAGACTTCTAGGCTTCCACCAGTATCATGCTAACTCCTACTTTGCATTCATTCTAAGGTCATCTCTGTGAGAAATATTAGAGAGAGTGGGGGATGATATCTGTCTTGTCAAAATGTTAAAGACATAGAGAAACTCAATCCTGGAAGAATGCCATTCTGTGGGAAGCCCCCTTTTCCTGTGTCAGCGGTCCTTGAGAACAAGAGTCAACAATCCTCACAGCAAAAGCTTCTACTTCTGCATTTTAGAAAATATCCCTTAATCCTTTCTTTCCTTTAGTTTTATACTAGAAACTGTCATTTTTTAATATTTTAGCCAACCACATAAGAGTGTGAGATCAAGCAGACAGCAGAACCCTAGCATTAGAAGATAAAAATGCCAGCAGACTGCCTGCCGGTGTGCTTGCTTGCTTGCCAGCACTCTTTTTGGTTTGTTTGTTTTTGTTTTTAAAGTTATGCTATGCACCCTTATTCAGAAGTAAACATTGCATTGCAATATACTTCAGATTGTATGGTTAATCTTGAATCCTAGACTCATGTGTAACATCATTAGAGATGTCACTCTAGTCTACACTTGCTAATGGCCCTCACCAGATTAGAGGAATCCAGGGACAAAGGAACCAATTTCCTACTGCCTTCTCAATAGAATTTCCAACATAGGTGGGTTAGTTGAGTTCAATAGAAACTTTGTAATAGCAGATATCAATATTCAAGTCAAAATGTACTAATCTCATGAAATGTGTTTATTCCTATGACAACATTCTAAATTTATTCATTTTTATTCAAAAAAAAAGAAAACCAACTAAACCTTACCTGCATAGCTGAGTGTGGATATTCCTCTTTAATATCAGTGCAAAGGGAATGTCAACTTCTCAATGGGGAACATTTTGCTGTGTAAAAACGTTCACAAGCTTTGCAATGCAACATGTTCCATAAATGCTAGTATTACATGTTCCATAGCATTATAGAATTTGATGCATGAGAAGAGTTTCCCTGGGGCAATATGCAGTGAGTATATCTTTTGATTTTATCAAATTTTAAATTCTCCTGTGGATTTCCTTTGATGAATTATTGTTTTGTTAATATATTACAGATATTGTCCTTCTTGAGGTTAGGTTTTAAAGGTGTAATTTTTGTCAAAAAACATAATCTTAAATAAATCAAACACACAATTCTCCTCAGTGAAGGAACACAGAGAATTGACTACATTGGAAGTCATAATTACTTCATTTGATTACTTGTATGCCTGCCTCTTTTGTGGTCAAATTAATGCCACTTCTTAGACAAATCCTCTAATGGGCAAAGACCTGCAGAATACTATTGCAAATGGTTATAAGCTTGTGTGCATTTATAAGGGAGGTAAGTTAGAAGTGACACATGAAATAGAAGCTTGGCAGGTGAGGTGATGTCTGTGATTCTCTAGCATAATTAGAGAAGCTGGGAATTCTCATGTGAGCATGTGATGAATAAGAACATTAAAAATTTACATAATGGGGCTGGAGAGATGGCTTAGCGGTTAAGCGCTTGCCTGTGAAGCCTAAGGACCCTGGTTTGAGGCTCGATTCCCCAGGACCCACGTTAGCCAGATGCACAAGGGGGCGCATGCATCTGGAGTTCATTTGCAGTGGCTGGAAGCCCTGGCGTGCCCATTCTTTCTCTCTCTCTCTCTCTTTATGCCTCTTTCTCTGTTGCTCTCAAATAAATAAAAATAAATAAACAAAATATTTTTAAAAATTTACATAATGTTCCTCATACCTCTAATTCAGGTCACCTATAATAAACAATTCAAAATAACATGAGAGATTGGTGTGGTGCATGCATCTGTAATCTCAGAACCTGGGTAGTACAGACAGGAGGGTCAGGAATTCAAGACCAGCTTGAATACATAGCAAATTCAAAGCCAGCTTGGATTTTGTGATATTCTGTTTCAAACCAACCAACCAACCAACCAACCAAGTAACAAATCATTAAAAAAAAATAAGAAATGAGGTTTATTCTTCCTTGAAGTATTTGTGTATTAAGGAAATGCATGTGAATCAGGTCACATGGGACAACTTATTATTTAATAATTTTACAAAAAGTGAGTTTCTGTTCTTTTGAGAAAATTATTATTATGCTGTTTGATTAATATCATTATATTACATAACGAGTTTTCAAATCCAAGCTACAACACTGACTGTCCTCGTATTTCATTGGAGAATCTGAGTTAGTTATTCTCACCTCTCATGTCATAATATCGAAAAAGAATTAAATTTTGTTTTAAAACATCAATATTCATTTTTGTTTACCATGATGAATAATGGTTTATTAATTATATACTTAGCTGTACACAGGGAACTCTATGTTACATGTATGTTTGAAATATTATAATCATAGCAAAACAGATAATCATAAAAAAATATTTTTGGTTCATCACTTTTTCTAGGAATCCACACAGAAATCCCTGTTCTTCCAAGATGGGGCAGCAACAGACAAAAGATACAAGTCAAGCCTAGTCCAGCTTGGCTCAACAGTGAGTTTACTGAGGTCACTTACTGGAACATGGATGTTGGGACACAGTAGTATAAAGGACCAGAGCAGCTGAATCACCATGAAGCCCACCCTGCATGGGATCTGACTCATGAAAATGCATTGTTAGAGCTCTCTAGTCAACTCATAGACAGTGCACTACTGAACAGCAATAGTTTCTCCCGGCAATAGTTTCCTGTTTATATAACCTCCTGTAAACTTCTTGAGCCTCTGAGTACCCTTTCCCCACCAGAAGATTGTTTTAATCCAGTTGAAACAGCTGTATACATTTCAATGATAGCTGTAGATGAACAGCACAAAATAAAAAAAAAAATTCAGAAACAAGATTAACTCATACAAATTTACATATTTACATACTCAGGAGGGGCCAAAGTATGACTATTAAATAAGAACCCCCAACTAAGTCTTCTCTAGGGTGATTCATGAAGCAGATTCTCTGACAATAGATGCACCTGCCGATTTGTTTCCACGGGCTCTGAAGAAGTGAGATAACAATGGAAGAAATGAAATAAGAGTGTGGACATCATTTCACATAAGCCTGCAACACATTGAAAACAAGCAAAATAAAATAGTTACACACAAAGTTGTAGACTTATATAAATCATTATGTGATGAGGACAAAGCCTGCTCAGAGTCTAGGAAAGAGAAGCAACATCACCTATGGTGGAGCTTTCTCTAATGTTAGTCCAAGGTTTTGCTGCATGTACCATCTTTACTTTTGTCCTCCACATGTCTAAGTATGGAATTTGTTGCAATGTTTTAACATTTTATTATCTGGAGATTGTTCCTGAAGTAATGACACTTGAAAATGACATAAACAAACATGTATTATTATTATTGTCATTATAGTAGAATTTGAGTCACATTGATTTAGGTTAGGGCAGAGTATAGCAAACAGATGATAGCCTCTCTAGCATCAGTGCACCTGCATTTTAGTATTGAGGCTTACTGGTTGTCTACCATTTCAAAACCACTTGTAGCTGCATATTTGGGATACCATTCCTACAGACTTTTATTTTAAGAGTTAATATACTATAACCACTAAAATATTCTTTGAAAATCTAAATCCAAATGGAAAAATATGTGATGTAAATTGTACCATCATTGTAAATGACATAATTTCTTGCTATATATAAGCTGAAATTTTCACTGACTCTCATTTATATGAAGATTTTTCTCAGTGAAGTGAAATCTATGAACTCTCTATTTCGGATGCACTCAGCTGGAGTAACATGAAAAAATATATCATAATTTGAGGCCATTCATGCCTGTTTCAGATCTGAGCATGGTGGTCCTGAATGCTATCTCCTGTATTATAATGATGGCACTGGGAAATGTGCTTTTATATTCTATGTTTAAAAAAGAGCATTTCTTTGGAGATTTAAGATCATTTCCATGCCAAAACTTAAATTTAATGTAACCATTTTTAAGTTTTCATTCCTTTATTTCATATCACTTAATAATATGCTTAGATATTAGAAATTCTCTATGAAATCATAGAGGGCTTATTTAGTGATCATGCATTAAAACATAAAGACTCTAAAACCCCTTTGCTATCTCTTCACTAACTAAAAACTATTTAGTTATGACTCCATACTATGAACATAGGTCTGTTCTTTCTACACTTTGAGAGCAGAAGTAAAACTTTTGACATTTCTGCAAATTCTGATTCTCGTAGGTGGTAAAAAGCTCACTAAAATCCTTCAGGTGGAATTAGTTATTTGGGGCTTGTACTTCATAATGATCTTAAATGATCATTATGATCTTAATCTTAAGATCTTAAGATCTTAAATGATCATTATGATCTTAATCTTAAGATCTTAAGATCACAAATGATCTTAAATGATCTTAGTAAAAATATTAGATTTTTTCCTAGTAAAAAATGAAACTGATTAGTTTAACTATTAACTGGGCATTGCATTTATATAGGCAGTAGATATTCTGGATGTAAAAAATATCATTAAGAAATTATTTTAAATGAGATATGTAAATAGAAACATATGGGTAAAATGTCTCAGTATAATACAAGACACAAATATTGTAAATAAAGATTAAGTATTGAGTTTGAAATGTGGTTTCTTTAAAACTAATCCTCTGCTTGGAGGTCCTGTATATTCAGTGTTATGTCCACTTAGGCACTGTGGTTTTTCCTTCTCCCTTTGCTGCCTGCAAAGTAAATGTATTCTCTCACAAGTGTCAGGGTCAAAATTACTAAATCTTCTGTAAGAAAAAAAATTTTTGATCAATTTAACAAAGAATTGCACATCATTTGAAGTTGTCATATTTAGTACGTCTAGTATAAAGATGGAAAATGCTGTATTTGATAGAAAACATCATGAATTAAAGTTGGATCTATGTATTTATTCTTATAACCATGAGTCTACCATGATATTATGAATAGGATCCCTCATTAAAAGTTTTGGTTGGGTGAGGGTGAGGGCTTAATGTTTACAGGTGATCTGTGAGCAAGCCTGCTGAATGGACTTTGATCCCCAGCAACAGTGGAGAGCAGGACTCAAAATAGTATATACAACTGTAATCCCAACAGGCCTGTGGTAATGGGAGGCACAGCCAGGAGAATCCCAAAGGTCATGGCTACATTGGACTCCCCAATGGCAAAAGAAAGAGAGGCACTGACTCAAAGAACTTTTATGTAAAGAAAAAACACCACTGTTTGTGGGCATTGCTAAACATGGGCAGGGACTGTGAGAAAGCTGGCCTGGTCTGTTGGACATGGCCAGGGACCGTGGGGCTGTAGGGGTTGCAGCAGGCCTTATAGTCGGGAACCCACTCTGTTGCTGGAGTTGGCCCTCCCTGTCTGGTGAGGTCATAGTGTGCCTCATCTTCACCCAGAGGAAGCGGGACTGCTGGGCCCTCCCGGCTATCCCAACGCACCTGAGCATTCCCTAGTCTAAGGTTCTGCTCCCCCGCCCACAGCTCCTGACCTTGTGGCCAGCTGCCCAAGAGACCTTATATGGTAGTAAACAGTCTCCCTGCTACTGTAGCGATCCAGTATGTGGCTGAAGTCATCTAGCATTTCTCGTTGCTTCTGTTATCCCCCTTGCAACTTCTCCCTCACAACTTCTGCCTTCCAGCCCCAGCCAATTAGATAGCAAGCCATAAACCTATGTATCCAATCACCTTATAGTCTGTATTTGCTTTCTCAACCTTTCCAAAGTGTTTATAAACTCACTCTCCTTTTGAATAAATGAGACAAACACCCATCAAACTGTCTCCCAGGTGGTTCATTGCCCATCCCACTCACCTCTCCCCAACTCCTCCTGGGCCCTGGCACATTAGTGGCTAATGACCCCCAGGGATAGCCAGGACCCGCAGTTGGCACCCAACATGTGGCTCTCTAGATGCGTCGTAAATAGGTGAGTGAGGGACATCCACCCCTTTGGGTTAATGACCCCTGTGGTGGCCTCCCCATGGAGGGCTTGCAGGTTTCGGTTTCTCTTTCCTCCCACAGGAAGGCAGGCTCCTCTCTCCATCAGAGAGTCAGGTTTCCCCTTTCTCCATCAGAGAAAGGCAGGTTTCTCTTTCTTCCATCAGAGGGAAGCTATTTTTCTCTTTTTCCTCCTTTACTTTAGGTTTGCATCATCATCTTGGTATTTCCACTCATTTCCTGTCATGAATAATATTATCTCCCACCAAAAGGAATCACAGATTTGTAGAGTAAGGGCTCTCCTGAAAGGTAGGGAAATTAAGCTCTCCCAGAGCGAGGCTGGCCCCTTTTGGGAAGTCCTACAGGTCACCCCCTGTATGATTTCTGGGGATCCATGTTACACAGACACGTGGACCCGCATAGCTTATCTAAGAAACAAAATGTTCAGGAAGAAAATTTCTTCTCACACCCATGTCACAATGGTACCCTGGCCCATGCAGGCCCAACCTTCCCAGCAGCCCCTGGTGGTCCCGGGGGTCTCCACCCTTCTCCAGCGGCCCCCTCCATTCTTTCCCCTTTATAAAGCAGGACTCAGGTTGGTGGGCCAGCAGTTGTCCTGGCGATTCCCTCCATGCCTAAGACCGGGGGTGAGAGCCTGGGAGCTAGGTGGGGCTGATCCCAAAGTGCGTGCTAGTCCAGTCCTGACCAGCCACTGCCTGCAGCGCTGGCACCATGAAGTAGTAGGGAAAAAAGAATGGTCACATTTAACTAAAGCCTATGGTGATCTGAAATTCTATGTAAGCAATGCCATACTTTGTTACATGATATCATAAATATAATTAATGAGTTTATGTTCTAGGTCAACTTTGTAAGGGAAGTGTAAGAGAAAAGCAAAAGAGAACACCGGAATTGATATCTGCAGGCAAAAATGTTTGTTGGGAGAAACAGGAAGGGGCCTCAGCTTTCCCATGGGATGAAGGCTGAAGCACTGGGCCAAGTTGAGCTGTAAGCTTATAAGGGTGATTCTAAGAAAAATAGACTGGACCAGGTGAAGGTGATAAGAAAATTGTAGCTGTTTGTGTGTCCTTGTTCAGAATAGACTTCTTCAGCCAGGAATGGCTAAGGGAGGATACTTAGCTGGTCTCTGGTCCTTCAAGGCCATCTAGGCTAAGGGGAATAGTCAATCAGGGAAGGTGTCAAACTTCTTTATTGCCTGCAAGCTTTAGGGATAGTTATTAACTCTTTAGTTCCCTTTAGTTTTCAGGGAAGGCCATTAACCCTTCAAACTTCAACTTACATAGAGTTTGGTTTGTTGTTTTCAGTAATCCTCTATGCAGGTATTTTTTTTTTTTAAAGATTTGTGGTGTCCTATTACTTAAAAAGAGGAGACAGCCGGCCTGACTTTTAGGCCAGCTTGCCTAAAGATAAAAACAAAATTTTCCTTTGTTACTCCTAATAAAATCGTTTCCAAGTGTGTTAGAGGTATTGATGGCATAAAATTGTTTTTATCTAGACTACTTGCTTGTTAGTGAGTAATAGGATTAATCAATTTGTTGCAGTTTCCCTTAATAGTCTTATAAGAAATATGGTTAATTATGGGGTGAAATGAGTTGATTAAACAGGAAAGGAATTCTTCAATGTTGGACATAAAATGCTCATTAAAAATGTTTTTTGACTGGTACTCAGATCACAATGTTAACGTATGTTGATAAAGATGTGCATATGTAGGAAAGAATTTTCAGGCTAAACCTAAACACCATGCCTAAAGTTAAAGATTTTTCAACTCTTTACAGATTTTCAAGGAACAAAGAACTAATTTTCAGGCTAAAAGATGTTGGGATAACTTGCTTAAGCTTTATCAAATTTAAGTCATGGGTAAAACATAAAATTATTTTATGTTAATAAAAATTTCTATAGTACATAAAAGCAATGGCTGTTAAGATTAAGCTAAAATCATTGGATAACAAATGGTGTTTATTTTTTTTTCTTTCAAAACAGATTTATCAAAGGTTATATTAGAATTTAAACTGGCTGTTTTTGCTCAAAAGAGACCAGACTCTGCTCTATTGTATGTAAAGTAACTGTCTCATTTCTGGCACCTCAGGTCCAGTGCTTATAACAAAATTAACTCCTAAGACATATTCCCTACTTTAGGGTACAGCCTCATGCTCAAACAATGGTCCCCATCTGAGAAAAATAATTTCAAGTTGTGTGGTTCTGTTTCTAATGTTCTCTGGGCAATTGGTACCCACACAAGTATCTAAATTAATCAAAGAAGTTTTAAAACACAAGTGCTAAGACTTTATACTTTTTTACTTGTTCTTTTCTGACAATTTCTATTTTACATTAATTGGTTCATTTATTTGTAAATTAATTGGTATTATTTTCAAGACTGATAACAGGTTCTGCCTTTTTTTTATAATGGTTAGATATTTAAAGTGTAAGATGTGCCTACTTCTATGCCTCAGATATGGCTTATGCTGCCACAGGACAACAAAATTTTAAAAGGTTAGGTAATATGATTTTAAGAAGCTCTTGTGCCATTCTTTAACTAAATCTATCTCAGTAACCAAATGTTCTCTACATGTACATATATGCAGGCTGGTATAACTTCCTTTCTAAGTGTGCTAATCACCTATGTAGAAGCCAAAGCCAATTGGAATTATCAGAACAAAAAGCACCAATATTCTGGCCTGTGCTTCCAGGCCATAAGACCACTGGAGGTGATGGGACACTTACACATTGGGCCCCTGGTAAGTCACCTGTCTTCCTGAGCAGGGAGGATACGGAGACCCAAACAAAAATTGGTGTGCAGTCTGAATCAGGAGAGTCACAATTAAGGAACAATCAGTCCTCCTGACTGCCCAAAAAAAATGGAAAATTACTTGGCCAGCATGGCCATGACTCACTCTAACAGATAGAAAACATCAGTAAGCTATAGGGCTACTTCTGGGTCCCTAAAGTCTCCTTTGGAGAGCAATTAGTGACCTCCAAATTTAATCCTTAATTAAATTTTGGCAATCTGCCTGGTTTTAAACACTCAGAGAGAAAGGTATAACCAAAGATAAAAATACCTTAAATATTTGAATGGCCTATTAAGTAATACAACAAAAGCATGCCAAGTGGGGAAATAAATAAGGCCTTAAGACATTTTCCCCCATCTCTAATATTTCTAATTCTATAATAAAGTAAAACAACTATAGATATCAAAAGGGTTGTTTTCAAATCTAGTATATATAAGTAAGTTCTGACACCAAAAATATATCTATATAGCCTTTAATGACACTCAGTGGCTCTCTATTATCAAGGTTAAATGTTGTGTACATGTTTCTGATAATTCTGCTAATATCTCATATATTTTACAAGCCATATAGAAACAAAATCAGGCCATGTCAAACACTACTATGCCATTCAATGAACAGTTCTGGAAAAAAATCTCAGCCAGCTCATGCTTAGATGGTTCTGAGACAATCCAACTCCATCTACCTTGGTTCCTCCAGCTACAAGAAGGACCAGTTTGTTGTGTGATCACTTCTCATTAACTCCTTACTTTTATTCTTTCTCCCCAGTGTTCTCTTCCAAGACTATCTTCCTGCACTGCATCAGTATAATTCTGAGGTCCATTACAAAAGTTCCCCTCTCTGGGAGAGAGTCTCTACCTGGCACAACTTCATGTCCCATTCAGCAGGAAGTAGTAAGGATCTGATGTCTTCATGTCCATGTCCCCTAGCAGCATTTGGAGTGTCTTCTCCTGAGAGGGAAAAACAAAGGGGAGATAAAGTTTAGGTTGACTAGACCCCTGAAGGTAAAAAGAACAAAAAAGTTTTTCTTATCTCTTGCCCAATTCTGAAAAAAATAAACTGGTTTTCCTTAGTGTGCACCATGTCTCTAGCCCTGCAATGGACAGGCTTCACCCACTTACATTCCGGTCAAGGTGTGCAACTCAGCCTGTCCAGCTCTAAGCTGACCAGAGCTGACTGCCTACTCAATATTTCCATAACCACGACCACTTGTGTCAAGACACCCACTCTCCTATGGTAGGAAGGGCTAACACCCCATGCATAAATGTTTCCTCTCCTACTTATTGTTCCCCAGTCTTGATTATTCCACAGGTGTATCATTACAAGAAAAAAAAAAAAAAAAAAAAGCAGCCTACAAACTCTGTCTGCACCAACTGAGAGAGATTTTCATCCCTCTGCTGGTGGGCCTCAGCATGATGCTGTCTCTGGGTGTCTTCAGCCAAAATCTCTGCAGAGACAATTAAACTCTGTCATGGGTGTGGTGCTTCAGGACTGTCTAGCCTTACTGCTGAATATGGGGGGAGTATGTATGGTCTTGGGGGGAAAATGTTGTTTTTGGTTAATGAATCAAATTTTGTTAACTGCTTGACCACTACAAGCCTGAGGACCCCACAACCTGGTTCTCTAACCTTTTAGTTACTTGGCTTCTCAGATAACAAATAACTAATATCACTAAGATTGTTACTAATCAGGTCCTGGTACACCCCCAAACTCTATCTGGACCTATGGAAAATTATAAAGAACTCACTCAGGATGACACTGCCCCATTTTAAAAACAAAGGGGGAGTTGCCAGGCATTGATAAATACTGGCTGGGACTGTGAGAAAGCTGTTGGACATGGCCAGGGACCTTGGGCTGTGGGGGTTGCAGCCGGCCTTATCATCGGGAACCCACTCTGCACTGGAGCTGGCTCTCCCTTCTTGCGAGGTCATAGTGTGCCTCATCTTCATCCAGAGGAAATGGGACCAGCAGGCCCTCCCCCAATCCCAAAGCACCTGAGCATTCCCTACTCTAAGGTTCTGCCCCCACCCCCACAGTTCCTGACCTCGTGGCCAGCTGCCCAAGAGACCCTTACTACCATAGTAGTAAACAGTCTCCCTGCTTCTGTAGCCATCCAGTATGTGGCTGAAGTCATGTAGCTTTTCCCACCACATCTGTTATCCTCCTTGCAACTTCTCCCTCACAACTTCTGCCTTCAGCACCAGCCAATTAGATAGCAAGCGATAAACCAATGTATCCTATCACCTTATAGGCTTTATGTGCCTTCCAAACCTTTCCCAAGTGTTTATAAATTCACTCCCCTTTTGAATCAACAAGACAAAGACCCATCAGACTGTCTCCCAGGTGGTTCATTACCTGTTGCACTCACCTCCCCCCAACTCCTCCTGTGCCTAGGATGTTAGTGGCCAATGGCCCCCAGGGATAGCAAGGACCAACACACTGTTAGGTCAGGATAGGCTCCCATGGTGGAGTCACCATGATCAGCAGAATGGTGACAGAAGCATGGGGAAGTGAACTGTCAACATTCTTCAAGAAACAACCTGGTCACTATCCCCTCCTTGCCTAACAATGTACCAGATCCCAATTTCCCCACCCTGTTAACTCGTATGTCACATGGACACCATTCTGGCATCGTGTCATAGCTATTTTGCCACAATCATGTGCAAATGGTTAATGTAATAATCTCCCCTAAAGGAAGTTTTCTGTTTAACTAAATAAATGAGTGTTGTTTTTTTTTTCCCTTCCTCACCTCCCCCCAGCTGAAAAAGTCCTATAAAGCCCACTACCTGAAAACTCAGTTTGGCTGTGCTCCTCTCTTGTGAAACACCCTGACAGCTTGTGCTTTTCCCAATGAAAAACTTTGATCTTTGCCTTTGAGCAGTTTCTGTGGTCTTGGTCACTCCTAAACCTATAACCACCAGGTTTTACTGTGATCTCTACAAATGCACCATGGCACATGTGTGACCATACACACACACACACAAACACACTCAAATATTTTATTTTTAAAGTTGTTTGGCAACTTGAGGTCACTCTCTTCCTTAAAAACTTCCACTGTATTGCCACATTTTCTTAAAATATTTATAATTTCATATAAGTTTACCTTAATATCAACATAAAAGATAATTATTTTGTACCACCATTATGCAAACTTGAATTAAAGAGTGTTGTCTTATAAGCAAGGGGAAGATGCTGAGAGAATGTTTTGTAGAATAAGATTACAATAGAAAAAATAATTGTGTTTGAGAGAATATCTTTCATGAGCTGTTAAAAGTCACATGAACAAGGCAGAATTGGAAGAAGGAGGTACTTGCACAGAAATGAGACTTGGACATAAGATCATGAGTTATTCAGAGAGATGGTCAATCATTACAGCCAAATGCATAGGATTTGGATTGTAGAAGACACTGGAAATTTTCCTTGAGGTTTCTTGACAATATATTTTTCAAATGTTTGATATTTATGCTTACTTTCTTATATAAATTAGAGCAGGTAAACTGTTTGAACCTTCATTGTCTAGAAAAGTATTCTATTTTTCAAAATGATTTCAGTATGTATATATATATATATATATATATATATATATATATATATATTAGAGATCATTGATCTTACTGGCCAATGTTCCTTTTCCATCAATGTACTTTTATAAACCTGAATGCATTTATTATTTTGCACATATCTATTGAAAAAATAAAAAGGGAACCAACTGTGATTTTATTATTGGTTCACATAGGTAGCTACAAATCCTTAAGAGAAAAAAACAAGTCTTATGCTTTGCTTTTGTTTAAAAGGATTTATTCTTAACATTGAAGTAATTTATAGGTGAAATCTTCCTTTACTCAATTATCCAAAAATAAGTTCCTTCGCTCATTTTGTAGCCTGTGTCACCTGTTGTTTTCCTTTCTCTCTCTCTCTCTCTCTCTCTCTCTCTCTCTCTTTTTGGGGGGGGGTTCAAGGTAGGGTCTCACTGTAGCTCAGGCTGACCTGGAATTCACTCTGTAGTCTCAGAGTGGCCAGGAACTCATGGTGATCGATCCCCCTACCTCTGCCTCCTGAGTGCTGGGATTACAGTCCTATGCCACCATGCCGGGCTTTGTTTTCCTCTGTTTGATCTGGAATTCACTATATAGTCTCAGGGTGGCTTTGGAACCATGGTAATCCTCCTATCTCTGCCTCTTCTCCTAAGTGCTGGTATTAAAGGCATGCACCACCACACCTGCTGTTGTGTACCTCTCTGGAGTGAAGAAATGCTAAACAGGTATCAGAAAATTTTAGGGAAAAAAATTTAGGAAAAAAACAATGTGAGCTAAGAAACAAGAGCCAGGGATTAATATTAGAACATTTATCTCACATATTTGAAGACCTTAGAAGACCTTAATTAATACTATTTCAAGGTGTAATTATATACATTATTCTCTTTCTCTTAAGAAACATCAAGATAATGATAAATTATATACTCATTGCTCTACATGGGGAAATGGATGGTGATGGAGTCACAGACAAGAGACCTCTTAGACAACCAAAATTGTCTTTCAACTTCCTCACAGAATGGGAATGCCAGAAGGAGAATCACACCATCCAGAATCACAAAGCCCAGAAAGGTGTTTGTTTCTTATTAGGGAAAGCACTTCTGTTTATTTTCAAGGTTATAGGCAGAGTTTCAAATAGAAGTAGTTTATTAACGAACTTAAAGTTAGTATTCTGGGAAGTCATATATATCTACTGTGTATGTTCATGGCAAGCAGTAGTTATGGAGTTTAAAGACAGTAAACATGGGGATTATTTCTAAAATCTAATCACCAAAGGAGTTTATACTTGAAAGAGAGTATGGACTTATCCTATCTACAGAGAAGACAGCCGGTAGTAAGAGTTAGGGTTGTTGGTCCTGTGTGGAGGGAAGGCAGACAAGGTATACAAATTATTTATGACATGTCAGTCTGTTAAACAGGATGGAACAGCAGAGAATATACGAAGACAGCATATATAAAATTAATTAAATGTATCTATTACTTGAGATCAACACCATGCCAGCATAAAGGCAGGTGTGGAGTGGATTAAAAGTGGAACAACAAAATGGCTTATTCAGATCACAGAGTACATCTACATTTCATCTCTGAAATGGATGAAAAAGTGATTTTGAAAGTAACTCAAAATTATGAAGACTACTTTCCAATGTGGTGGACTGCTCCTGCTGTTCTTTGGTCTATTTAAGATCTAGATATGTTTACCTGATTCCCTGCAACCTTACAATGGGGGCTATGTTGTGAGAATCCTGCTTTCCAGCACCTAGCTCTCCACCTGTCTTTGAAGTTGCTATCTTTTGCTTTGATCTGGAAATAATTTTTCACAGTGTTTTGATGATGAGTAATGGTTAAAGTCACAAAGTCAGAACATGGCTCTTCTCATTTTCCCTGTAGGCTTAATGGGATTGTCAAAGCTGAACTCTTAAGTTCCACTTTGATAAGAAACCCAGAGTTCTTTTCAAACTCATTTTCCAAGCTTCCTGGAAATAAAAAAAAAAGAAAGAAAGACACACACAGATTTGTGGAGAAAACAAAATACTACCCATGCATGCCTTGGAACCTTTTAGTTTTCAAGAGAAAGTTTATGTTATTACAAAACTGTGAGTATGCATTGATGGTGGCCATGTTTATTGGTTATTTTAAGTATAAAATATAAAACTACATTGACCATAGCTTCAGTTATTAGTTCTAAAGGAAGAATATCTAGATATCCAGAATAGGTATTTAAATCTAGGATTTGAAAACCCTAGTAGATTTTCTTAAAAAATATTTTATCTATTTATTTATTTATTCATTTGAAAAATAGAGAGGGAGGGAGAGAGAGAGAAAGAGAGAATGGATGCATCAGGGCCTCCAGCAGTGGCAAATGAATTTCAAATGCATTTGCCAACTTGTACACTTGGCTTAAATGGGTGCTGAGTAATCAAACATGGGTCCTTAAGCTTCAAAGCAAATGCCTTAACTGCTAATCCATAGTTGATTTCTTAGTCTAACATGTTTTTAGACATTTTCACAATTTAGTCCACTTCTTGTTTCCTTCTCTTGATAAAGCCAGTATGAGCTATGGAGCAAGTTCAAGGCAAAGCTGACCTACATAGTGAGACTGTTTCTCAAAAACAAAGAAAATAAAGAAGCTCTCTGCTATTAGTATTTTCTTCTGTTTGGATGCTGTGGGTAAGTCCTGAGGACTACTGACAGACCACTAAGAAGATGCAAAGCAGTCCAACAAAATGCAATTGTCTTTACTTCTGGGAGTACAAAAGCAATGTTCTAGACTTAGAAATTGTTTTAATGGCTAAAAACTCACTTAATTGAAAAATTTGTTTGGGAGATATATAATTTAAAGGAAAACAAAAGCACTCTAAGAAAGCAAAATATCAAGTATATAGATCAAGCATCAAGTTAGTAACAGGGAAATGTTGTAAAGGCCCATGATGCTGGGAACTCAATAAAACCAAGGCTGTGATCTGTGATGCCCACTACAACTTATGGTTTCACATAGAAACATCTGTCAAAGACTCTGGGGCACTAAAGAACTTCCATCAGTCACTGCACTTCTACTCAAGGACAGTTAGTTACTCCTCCTTGGTCATGGGGCTCATTACCTGCCACTGGTCACCTCTGTTTGTTTTAATTATTATGCAAATCACTTTTATTGTTTCTTCTGAGTTTTTCATTTTTCTGTAAGCACTCTCAATTCTGTCTCATATTTCAAAACAAGTAAAAGCAGTATTTTTGTCTCCCCTACATTATATTTATTTTTGCCAGCCCTCTGATCCCATGATGCTATATTATCATTACTTACTTGTAATTAGTTTGTCCAAGACTTCCAGGCTATACTAAATGCTCTATTTGTTTATGACTTACACTTTTTTTTTAAAGATGTACACATATATTTTCAATTTACTTCACAATACTAAGTTAGATATTGGTGTTTTTACAATCACTTTAGCCTTAATTTATTTGATTCTTGTAACAACACTATGAATAAGGTCTGTTACAATTTCCATTTTAAACATAAGAAAATCAAGATAGAATAACTAAATAAATTCCCTTGTTAGGAAATTGCTTAAGGTGAATAGTCTGATATCAACTCTGTGACTCGAGAGTTACAGTGCTGGACCGCTGTATGGTGCTGGCTTTCAGAATTCTTTAACATGTCTAGAGAACTACAGGGCTCTCAGCAGAATGGAACACTGTTAAAGGGCTCCATCCACTGGTTAGAAAAAGACCCCTCTTTTGTTAGATCCACAAACAATGAAAGCTTCTTCCTTGACACAATGTGGAAAGTATAGGCAGATCTTTAAGGCCCCAGTCTCTGCATTTAGAAAATAATCATTGAAAATTTTTACACTCATATTTATACTTAGCTCCATAAACAAAACAGCCATATAAATTATGTATCAAACTGTGGGTTTCCTAATATATTATCACATATTGTAATGATATTTTTCTGTACAACATAACTTGAAGCCATTACATAGGGCATTAAATGCACATAAATTGCAGGTTAATTTTATCTACTGCATAAATTTTCAATAGATTCAAGGATGGGTAGCATTTTTCAAACAATGAAAATCACTAGGTTTTAATATTTTCATTCATTCTACCATTCATTCATTCATAAAACTTTCATTCACTAATCATTTAAACCCACAATTATTTTATAGGAACCAATAACATGTTAGATTTACCCAGGTCATGTCTTCAGGAAACTATTATATTCTGGAATCTATTTTTTAAAAAGAAAATATCCAAGATACATTTTCTGCTCTTCACTGTTCCCTCAACAATACCCCAATTCACTGGCAACCAATGGCAAAGGGACAATCCAGCAGCCTACTGTCACCACTTGTCCTGAGGTTTATAAATAGAATGCAGCCTTCTCAGAAGTTGCTTTAGTTACCATCTGTGGATTATCAATTCTTCCACATGCCCCACATCTCAATGAAATTCTACAATACCTATGAAACTGGTGTGTTGTTTCCTCACAACTTAGGGATGACTTCTTTTATTCCCCAGTTTACTACTGATGTCTTCTGGATGATGGTGTGTACTTCCATGATGGCTATTATCTATTACCAAAGCCTGACATTCTGTTTTACAGGCTGGTAGAAAACACTACAGCATCTGTATAGAAACTGCTACAGTACCTCAGAGAACACAGCAAATAGTAACAGAATGATTTTCATTCTCCCAAGTTCCTATCCTTGAAACTTGCATTTAAGGCAGACTCCTTTTTCTCAGTGAGCTTAGAAACTTTTATGGATTTTTTTCTAAGAAAATATAAAAAGGTATATAATGTATAGATAAAGATTTAGATATAGGTTAGATGATACAGATAGATATTGATATAGATGTAGATGTTGACATAGAGAGATAGAAAGATGTTATAGATATAGATATATAGAGAGATATAGATATATAGATATATTGCCAGCATTTTGACCCTTTCTTTGACTCATAGTCTTCCCTCCATCTCTTCCACAATGGACCCTGAGCCTTGGGGGATGTGATACAGAGATCTCACTTAGTGTTGAACAATCAACTGCCACTTCTTCTCAGCACTGTGTTGAGTTTTGAGTCGCCCCAGTGGTCACTGCCAACTGAAGAGAGAAGCTTCTCTAACCAAAAGTGAGAGTAACACTAACATATGGCCATAAACATCAGTTTGGTGTACATAATACATAATATGTCCATTTAGCCAGACAATAGTAGTTATTACTTCGCTGGAGGATATGACCCTCCCCCATGTCCCTACCTAGTCAAAAGACTAAGTTTTCAGTACCAGGCATATATTCCATCCTCTGAAATGGGCCTTCAGTCCAATTAGACAGCTGTTGATTTCCCTCATAACAGATGTATCACTATTGTACAGTTGGCACATTTTGCCTGGCTGGTCAGCCATAATGCTTGCAAAAAAAAATAGCCTTGATACTCATGAACTCAGTGCCTAATTCATACACAAGATCTTCATAATAGGAGTAAAAAAAAAAACTGATTACATCAAACTAGAATAGATACAAATTGGAACAAATAATGGATTTAATGGTGGGTGGATTTATGAGGGTGGAAGTGGGATAGTGGGAGGGAATTATAATAGTTCATTTCCTATGCTGATGGAAGATATCACTACAAAGTTTAAAATTTACAATATATTGTGAAATTAATAGGCTTTCTTTTCACTCATATCATGTAATTTCCTAATTCATAAATCCAAGGATATTCTTCTATACACAATGAATCCAAATGAAGGCTGGGCTAAAGTGAGACACCATCTTGCAAGAACAACACAAAATAAAACTAGCAAGATACATGCTGCCATGGTAAAGTTTCTCAAAATTTCTGGGATTACATTATCTACTTTTAAAACAAGAATAGTGGTTCTCAGGCTGGAGGGATGGTTTATTGGTTAAGGCATTTGCCTTCAAAGCCAAAGGACCTATTTTTGATTCTCCAGGACCCATGTTAGCCAGATGCACAAGAGGGCACACGTGCCTGAAGTTCTTTTGTAGTTAGTGGCTGGAGTCCTTGGCATGCCCATTCTTTCTCTATCTCTCTCTTTCTCTGTCAAATAAATTAATAACTAAAAATAAAATATTAAAAAAGAATAGTGGTGCTCAACTTAAAGGGTTCAGCCTATTATGAATATGGATATTTCAACTAAAGTGCCTGGTACATCACCATATACTTGGTAATGGTTTGCAGGTAAAATGTCCCATGTAACCTGAATCATTTGTCATTAAGCCTCCTACTTGGTCCCTAGAGAATGGAGACTTTGGGAGGTGGAGCATTGGTGGCAGGCCTTGAGGTTTATTATTCCAGCCACCCAGTTCAGAGTTAGTGTGCTCTCGCTTTTGTAGCTTATTTGTGAAGGTGTGAGCCTGCTGCCTCCCATGCCATGTTTTGTCTGCATGAAACTACCCCTCAATACTGTAAGCAAAAGAGCCCACTATTCCTTTCATCCTATAAGCTGCTTCTGGTCAAATGGGTTGTCCCAGCAATAGGAAGGGAACTGCTACATTTATAATTTACATCTTTCAATCATTAAGATTCATTCATCATTAAGAATTGTAAACAGCTCATTAATAAAAACTGCATTTGTCCAAAACTATAACTCTATAAGCAAGGCAAAAGTATATTTTATTAAGAAAAATGTAGAAAAAGCACTCCTGAGAGAGTGGGAGGTTTTTCCCTATAAAAAAGAGATTGTTCCTCTATCTGGGGCTTGAGACTAGGAATGTATGATTAGAAAAACCCCAAAGTATCAGGGTAAGCATGCTTTGACTGGCCTCAGAAGAGAAGAAAAAAACTAAAATAAAAGGGAAATCTGTGTTTGCTGAGTTAAGGTAATAACTTCCCCTCATCTCTTTAGCTTCAAAGTTTGTTTATTGAACACCAAGGCAATTGCATTTGTCTTGAAGAAACATGGATAGAAGTACATCTGATCACATATTGTCTTTACCAAAACATCTAGTTAAAGGATGGTATAAAAGTTTACACTGTCAGGGATCAGTCATTTTATCTAACATCTAACTTAAGATGTCTGAAGATACTGCATAGACCAAGTTAAATTTCCTAGTAAGCATTTTTCAATACTACAATTTTCAATGATGCAAGTTTTCACTCAATATTTTTTTTCTGGATTCTGGCACAAATTGGAAATACACAATACTCTTGAAAATAAACTCTTTACTGAATATAGGTTAGCTCTTTAACCTGTGAAAAATCCTTGCTCTCCCATTGTCCTACTCTGTTCTACAATGTTCAACCCACAGAAGGTTCACTCCTCTCCTTCCTAACTATTAAGCACTGTCACTTTTCAAGGCTGATCTTAAGTCCTTTCTGCCTATGAATACAATCAACACTGCTCCAATCTTCAATGGCATGTTCTTGAATGCTTTATTTTTTTCACTCATACAGTCATTTACTAAATCACATACAATAGTGGTACGAATTGTCTCTTGAAGTGTGGGGTTGTCTATTTTCATAGGAGGCCACAGCTTGTATATATAATATTTGAGTTTTGTTTATTTCTTCATTATTTGCAAGTAGAGTGAGTTAGAAGACATAAAGAGAGAATGAGCACACAGGGGTCTCTAGCCACTGAAAATGAACTCCAGATGCGTGTGTCACTTTGTGCATCTGGGTTTGTGTGGGTACTGGGAAATCAAACTCAGGTTGTTGGGCTTTACAAACAAGCATCATAACGATTAAGCCATCATTCCAGCCCTGTTTTGAGTTTTTTACATTAATAATAATCAAGTGTTGTCCCAAAATAGTGACTCATATTGGTATTTTCACTTAAAATGTTGTATCATCCAAGTGTGGACATATTTAAATAGTTCTCATTACTTACCTTTGAATATATTGAAATATATCTAACTGTTCATAGTCCTAATACTAAGATAATACTATTTTTATATTGAGTTAAATAATATACAGTAATAGAAGCTCGATATCTTTGTATACAAATTAGCTCATATATAATGCTAAGATTTTCAGAACATAAGATACCAGGTTTTGACATAGAGCAGTCATTTTTGATACAAACCAGAACTGCTGCCATATGCTTTTGGGCATAATTCTCAAGCACTTCATGTTACATTTTGCTGCTCATTTAGCTATGAACAATATACAGGAAGAAGAAATAAGGATCATTTTCTATGTCATCCTACCTTTCTATCTGCTATACTACCAATTTAGAGACTCTGAATTGAGAGGGTAAAAAGCAACCTAATGTATCAACTGACATAAAGCACATGATACAAATTTGAGAAGGCACTGAGACCTGAGGTCATTTGTCAGTGCAGTGTAATCTAGCCAGTATAGACCAATACAAAGCCTGGGCTAAAAATGTCAACACAAAATTCACTTTAGTATAATTAATTTTTACAAATGAACAATTAACAAAAATAATGGAAATTAGAATTTTTATTTACATTTTTGTCTTAATTTTTAGTTCATTGAAAATTCCATACATGTATATACTGCACTTTGATAATAATACCTTCACTTTTCTATCTCTTGGTCCGACTCCCTGTCCCTATTCCAATGAACCTCTTCTTTTAACCGTTGTATTTTATTTTTATTTTTTATTTTTTTTTAGTTTTTCTAGGTAGAGTCTCTCTCTCTGTCCCAGGTTGACCTGGAATTCACTATGTAGTCTCAGGGTGGCCTCGAACTCACAGTGATCCTCCTACTTCTGCCTCCTGAGTGCTGGGATTAAAGGCATGTGCCACCATTCCCAACTTACCTTTGTATTTTTTAATTTACTTATTTATGAGAGAGAAAGAGAGAAAGGAAATAGATGTGCCAGAACCTCTCGCCACTGCATATGAAATCCAAACCCATGTGCCACAAATAACACTTTGTGCATCTGTTTTTATGTGGGTACTAAGGAGTTGAAACCAGGCTGGAAGGCTTTGCAAGAAATCAACTTTACCACTAAGCCATTTCTCCAGTCTCACTTTATGGGTTTACTTTGTATTATCAGTCTTGTTTTATTTTGACAGTTCTATGCATCTATAACATTATAACTATTATATAAAATTGTTCTAATGATATAAGGCAAATATGATTCCATAGCATCATTTTCAGGAATACTTTCACCTTTCAAAGGAGACTCAAATCTATCATTGAAACTTGACAAATACTCATTTTGAATTAGAATCAATTAATTTTGAAATCAGATAAATATGAATTTTATTTTAATAGTATCACTTATTAGCTCTATGTTTAGGACTTTATTCATAACATTTTAAAACTTTTTATTGAAAACTTCCATAATAATACACAATAAATCATGATAATTCCTTCCCCACCTCTTTTCCCATCACAAATCCACTCTCCATCATATTACCGCCCCTCTCTCTCTTTGTATCTCTTTTACTATGATGTCATCCT
Organism: Dipus sagitta; assembly: GCA_036346955.1. Classification (NCBI taxonomy): domain Eukaryota; kingdom Metazoa; phylum Chordata; class Mammalia; order Rodentia; family Dipodidae; genus Dipus; species Dipus sagitta. Next base: position 57,934,052 of record CM070772.1, read on the forward strand.
CTTTTCCTCCTACATTTCTGAGAATTTAGTTTTCTTTTCTGTGAGATGTCTTTATCTTCCTATATCAGACTTACAAGGATGTTTCATATATTTATGAAGATTAATTATAATGCAATGCCCATGGCAAGTGTTCAATGAAAGTTAAAAATAATTTTATTAGTTGACTTTCATAGTGTTTCCTTTTATGTGTGTGTATGTGTATGTATTTATGTTCATGTGTTAATGGGTGCACCTGTGAGTAATGGCAGAAAACGATCTGGTGTATTATTCCTCAAGAATACCATGCGTCTTATATTTTCAGACAGTTTCTTTCATTTGCCTGGAGTTAGTCAAATGGGATAGACTAGCCAGCCAATGAGCTTCCGGAATCTTCCTGTCTACACCTCCCCAGTAGGAGTTAGGAACATTGCCACCACACTTCCCATTTTGATTTGGGTTCTTGGAATAGAAATTAGGTCATCATGCTTGTAAATCAAGCATTTTATCAACTGAGTTACATAGTATTTCTTTTTTTTTTCTTTTGCTTATATGTGTTTGCATGAGTAAGTGTGTGTGTGTGTGTGTGTGTGTGTGTGTGTGTGTGTGTGATATGTGGTATCTTCACAGATATGTGCCCCATGTGCTTGAATATGGTTGCAAGTCTTATTATCTGAATTTACTTGGTTTTCTATATGAACTCTATTCTGTTTTCACATCCCATCTCTGAAGGGTTAATAGCCTTCCTTAAAGCCTAGAGGACACTAAGGAGTTAATAACTATCGCTAAGAGAAGCAGTCAATAAAGAAGCCTCAGAGGCATGTGGCTTTGACAGGCTACTCCCCATTGATGTACTCCCCTTAGCTCAGATGGCCCTGAAGGACCAGAAACCATCTGAATATCCTCCCTTAGACAATCATGTCGTAAAATATTCTTTTTTTTTTCTTTTTGAAAATATTTTATTTATTTATTTATTCATTTTATTTTTATTTATTTATTGGACAGAGAAAGACGGAGAAAGAGAGAGAGAGAGAGAATGGGCACACCAGGGCCTCCAGCCACTGCAAACAAACTCCAGATGCGTGTGTCCCCTTGTGCATCTGTCTAACGTGGGTCCTAGGGAACTGAACCTGGGTCCTTTTGGCTTTTTTTTTTCATCCATTGTTTTTGTTTGTTTGTTTGTTTGTTTTTGTTTTTTTTTTCTTTATTAGTCAATTTTGTATTCAGAAATATTCTTAACAAGAACACAAACAGCTACAAGTTTCTTATTTATTGCACCTGGTACAGTCTGTTTCTTAGGATTCTCCTTATAAGTTTAAACCCCAGCCTGGCTCAGCACTTCAGCCTTCATCCCATAGAAAGGTTGCTGCTCTTGCTCTTTCTCTAAATAAACAGTCTGTCTATAGAGAGTGAGCCCAGTGTTCTCTTTTGCTTTTCTCTTGCACTTTCCTTAAAATCTCAGTGCTAAATAAAGTAATATTTTCAAATAAATAATAGGATTCACATCTTTTAGACAATCATAGCAAGATAATTGAGCTTCTGTGATGAAGGCAAGGCAAAGGTATTAATGTTATTAATATTCTTGCACTAAATCTTCCTAGCATATTTTTCTTAATAGTTTTAATAAAAAAGCAAAGATAATCTAATTTCTTAGTCTAGAAACAGGCATGTAATCAGGAAGTACATCAGGGAAATATGCTCATCCCTTAATAACAGAAAGAAATGTAAACACTAAATAAATCATATTCTTATACATAAAATGTAGAGGTCATGCTTAATGGAAAGCCACAAATTCATCTGGTTGGGATAAAACATAATCTACCAGATATTGATGCATGGTTTACATTTGAGATGTGGAGACAACAGTAGTGAATGGCATAGAGTAAAACCCATGCCCTTAGTGAGCATGTGCACCACAGAAAACAATCATTTCCCCCTTCATGATCATTTCTCAGTTACCATTTAAGTATTATTGGTTTGTTTTTCAGTCTATTCCTCATTTCTCCCCATGTTGAAATAGAGAATAAAAGAAGGAAAGGCTTAAGAGAGAACAAATTAACTGGTCTTACTTCCATCTGCTCCTATCTATGGTTTTCTTTTCTCTTTCTTTGTGCTCATACCTGATATTTTTTTTTTTTTGCAAGTATAGGCTAAATAGGGGTAAACAAAGAAATGTTTCCAATATCCTTGTGTTGTAGTCAGGCTTGTATTGCTGGTAGAAATCACCCAAACAAGAGCAGCTCATAGGGAAAAAAAGAGGTATATTTTGGCTTACAGGCTCAAGGGGGAAGCTTCGCAATGGCAAGGGAAAACAATGGCATAAGCAGAGGGTGGACATCACTGCCTGGCCCACATAAGGGGACAACAGGAACAGGAGAGTGTGCCAAACACTGGCATGGGGAAACTGGCTATAATACCCATAAGCTCGCCCCCAACAATACACAACCTCCATCTCCAGGAGATTTCAATTCCTTCCTTCCTTTCTTTCTTTCTTTCTTTCTTTCTTTCTTTCTTTCTTTCTTTCTTTCTTTTTTTTTTTTTGTTTTTGTTTTTGTTTTTCAAGGTAGGGTCTCACTCTAGCCCAGGCTGACCTGCAATTCATTATGGAGTCTCAGGGTGACCTCGAACTCAAGGCAATCCTCCTGCCTCCCGAGTGCTGGGATTAAAGGCATGCGTCACCACACCCGGCCGATTTCAATTTCTAATTGCCATCAGCTGGGGAACCTAGCATCCAGAACAATATCCCATGGTAATTCCCTCCCTCCCCCCGCTTCCCCCTTTGAAACTTCACTTTCCATTATATCCCCAACTCCTCTCAATCAGTTTCTCTTTTATTTTGATGTCATCATCTTTTCCTCCTATTATGATGGTCTTGTGTAGGTAGTGTCAGGCAATCTGAAGTAATGGGTATCCAGGCCATTTTGTGTCTGGAGGAGCATGTTGTAAGGAGTCCTACCCTCCATTGGCTCTCACACTATTTATGCCACCTCTTCCACAATGGACCCTGACTCTTGGAAGGTGTGATAGAGTTATTTCAGTGATGAGCACTCCTCTGTCACTTCTTCTCAGCACCTTGGTACCTTCTAAGTCATCCGAAAGTCACTGACATCTGAAAAGAGAAGGTTTGCAGTGTCCACTGTTGAGTATCTTCACTGATAATTTCTTTCTCTCTCATTGAATTTTATGCAGCATGGCTTTTTCCAGCTTTCTGTCAGCTGGTCTACATGGAGGAGGTTTTCAGCTCAGCTCTACCAGGATTTCTCAATGACCTTGTAGCCCAAGTATGTGGAGTCTTCAGCAATAGGGTCTTACCATCTATTCCTGATGGGAAAATAATACAACTTTGTTTTCAAAAGCAATCAATTAAACCTTGCTTAATAGCTTTGCATTATCTGGAAATCACAGGCTTACCTGGAGGAAACCTGTGTACCCTTTCCCTCCCTGGCTATCCCACCCACTTTCAAGTTCAGAAGGGTTCCACTGACATAATATATACATACTAATGTTCATCATACTCTCAATAATTAGAAGCTATTTTTCTGGGTTTATTCATGTTAAGTTTTAAGTGTATTTTTCCACCTAATTGTGTATTTGTTTAGGATGTTGACTGTGCCCTAGTCATCTGTTCTAAGTATGGTCCTGGCCACAGATAATGAATTGGGTTGGCTTATCTCTATTTATCTGTTGTACTCACAAATTAGCTTGGGAAAATCTCTTGTCAGTCAATCTGTACTAGATAAAATTAAACAAAATTATGATAGCATTTGAAGTAGTGCTGAACCTTAGCTTTTCTCAGAGGATTTTTTCTTAAAAATTATTGATCTAGTCTATATTTTAAAAATAAACATAGATAATTTCTCTGGAATAATGAATGCATAATTATATGATTATTTTGTCACATAGCTTTCATCAAATAATTATTTGTGCCCTTTAAGTAAAGTTTCAGTGCTCTGGGTTTCATGTACATGATTAATATGCTAGAAATATATCTTTAAACTTTTATTCCAGCTAGTTTTAAATTTATTTTTTAATAAGTTTTATTTTATTTTTATTAATTGTAAACTTTACTGAATGAACATAATGCATGTTGGTGATATTTCCGTCAGGTTATACTCTTATATACCCTCTTTCTACCTATATTCCACTGAGGGTCTCCCTTAGTGGAGTTATTGGTATTCACCATAAGGTCATGAATGCATCACTCAATTTCTGTGGGTGTATAACAATGGCTCAGGATACTCCTTCCCACCCTGTGGCTCCTGGAACCTTTATGTTCCTCTCTTCCACAATCGTCGCTGAGCCTTGACAGGTGTTAAGCTTTCTACAACCTCTGGATTTCTGCTTTGTTGAGTCATCAGTGTCCTCAGTGTGTACCACTATTTCCCTAGAGCACGTTATCAGGACACCAGTGAGAGCAGCATTCATATTTACATCTCCACTTTCTTTCTGTTGTATCCTAGGCCTTTACAGAGACATGCTGAAGGTAGCGCCTCTCATTCTAGGCTGTTGGCTAAAAATTTCTTGTCATATTGAGGTAGCTTGGTTCTCTCTGTTTGTTATAGTCAAGTCCACAATGCTAGGACAACCTTGCAAATAAATACAGGTTATGGAGGAATAGAGGTATTTTAAGCTCACAGATCCAGGGGAAGTTCAATTGATGGCAGGAGAAGCTGGGTCCTTTCATAGATCCAAGCAGAGATAAACCACCACCTGCCAGCAAACATGAAAAAGCAGCCAGCAGAGTCTCACACAGAGCTCAGACTGCTCTCTACACTTTTGGGTTGGAAACAGGTTCGCCCTCAAACACATCTTTGTGCTGAACCCCAGTATTCACTTCCAGTGAGACCTACTATAGCCAAACAGCTGGAGGCTCAAATTACAAGTTTACTGAAGGAACTTAGTCTATGGGAAACTTACATTTTCACAGTCATTTGTTACAAACAGAGAGAGAGAAAGAAAGAGAGAACAGATTCTCCAACCAAAGGTAAGAGTACTATTGATTGAAGAGGATAAGTACAGTTATTTAAGGAACTTTTTTTATTAAGTAGAAAATTTCCATGAATATATCATGTGTTGGTACCATCAGTTCCCTCCTCCCTGCACCACTCCAGTGAGGGCCTTCCTTAGTGGGATTGCTGGCATTCACCATGGAGTTGTGGGTTATAAATTGTTAGAGCAATAGTCATGGAGGTGGTTGGACAATACGTCTGGATATTCCATCCCACCCTGAAGCTCGTATCCTTTCCGCCTCTTCCACAAAATTCCCTGAGCCTTGGTGGCTGTGCTTTAAGTCTACTCCAGTGTTGAGCTCTCAGCAGCTTCTGGATTTCTGTTTTGGTGCATTTTGTGTATCTTCAGTATCTGTCTCCATCACCCTGACACAGGTTGTCAGGCTTGCTGTCGAAGCACAAGTCTTGCTCATCTTGCCAATCCCTCTGTGGTTTCACCTGGATGCTAGCTACTGTACTAGGGGTGGTTCATCTCCTTCCATGGATTCAGCTGTCTATTTCTGTCTTATTGATAGATTTTGGATGTCCTCGGTTTTCATTGCTTTCTGCAAAATAGAAACAGATTCTTCAACAGAGAATTAGTTCAGGATAGGTTAAAGGGGGATAATTATTTTTAATTTAGAGAGATTTTGATGGGTGTAACCTCACTTTTGGCCACAAACTAGTGGGAGCTTCTCACTGGCATCATAATGTTGATCTCTTTGGATTCTGACTTGTTTCCCAATTCCAGTTCTGTGTTCCTTCCTATTGAGTAAATCTCTAAACCAATAAGAGAGGCATTGGTTACCCAACTAGGCTGTGTGTCACTATTGCACAGGTGTGTACACCTTGTCCCATGCTAGCACACAATATTGTTGGCCATTTTTCCCCAGAAGCTCATTTAAAATTTTCCAGCACTATACAAGCAGTCCATCTGGGAACTGACATCCATCCAGGTTCAGCCAGATCTCTCAGTGTTCTTTGTCAGCAGCCTAAGGTGGCTTCAGCAATAGCCTCCTTTACCTTTATGTCAGGTGAATAATCAAGTGCTTTGACAGAAGCCTATCTTGTTTGGGGACCTTGTATTTCAAGAAATGACAGCTACTTGATCTTTGACAAAGCAACTAACAACATACACTCATCATGCACAAAAATCAAGTCCAAATGAATTAAAGACCTCAATATAAAACCTGAAACTTTCAAACTACTAAATGAAAAAATAAGGGGAACTCTCCACTACATAGATGTGGAGAAAGACTTCCTTAACAAGACTCTAGTAGCCTATGAAATTAAACAACACTTAACCAGTGGAATCTCATGAGGATCAAAAGCTTTTCTACAGAGAAATATACCATAAACAGAGCCAACAGATAACCTACAGAATGGGAGAAATATCTTCACCAGGTATACCACTGACAGAAACCTAATATTTAGAATCTACAAATTACTCAAAAAACTAAGAAACAACAACAAAAAAAAATCAAACAATCCACTTCAAATGGGGTAGGGAAATGAATAAAGGATGCTCCAAGGAAGAAACACAAATGGCTAATACTTATCTAAAAACATGTTCAAAATACTTAACCAATTGGAGAATGCAAATTAAAATAAATATGAGATTCTGCCTTACTCCACAAAGGATGTCAATCAATAAAACTGAAATGACAGGGACTGGAGAGATGTTGTAGTGTTTAAGGAACTTGCTTACGAAGCCTAAAAACTGGCTTATTTCCTTAGTATCCATGTAAAGACAGATGCATAAAGTGGTATACATGTCTACAGTACATTTGCAGTGGCTAGAAGCCCTGGTGTTCCCATTTTTTCTCTTTCCCTCTCTCTTTAAATAAACAAATAAAATATTAAAAAAATAAAATGGTAATAAATGTTGGCAAAGATGTGGGGAAAGAGGAACCCTTATTCACAGCTGGTGGGAGTGCAAACTTTTACAATCATTATGGAAACCAATATGGAGACTCCCAAAGGAGAAAATAGAGTTACTAACTGACCTAGCTTTTCCTCTAGTGGGCATTTACCCTAAAGGTTCCAAACTTCACTGAAGAGATATTTTCTCAAACATGTTTACTGCTGCTCAATTCACAATAGATGAGAAGTGGAATCAATGCAGATACCCTCATTTGATGAATGGATAAGAAAGGTGTGGTATATTTACACATTAGAATTGGGAGGGTAACAGGAATGTATATGTGTTGGGAGTTACAGGCCAGAGCCAAATGTTCAAATGTTTCAGGGTTAGGCTCCATCCCACCATCTTCAAGACCTTTCTTACCAGATGATTACTTCATGTTCCTAGTGAAGGTATGCATATATATATATATATATATATATATATATATATATATATATATATATATATATATCCCCATATCTGAAATGAATTGGTATCATATAAATCTTCTTCCTGGAGAGCACTGTGAAAGATAGAACCTTCACTAGGAACATGGAGGAATCATCTGGCAAGAAAGGTCTTGGAGATGGTGGGATGGAGCCTAGCCCTAAAACATATGACTCTGGCCTATAACTCTCAGTATGAGAATTTGGCTACAACCCACATTGAGCTGTTGGTAAGAAAATTTTTGATGAGTATGGATACCTACTCTTCTTTGTCAAATATCAGTGAGATCTTCTCTGTGGAGTCTACAACCCAACTTTCCATTAGATTCTGACTTGGCTCTCAATGCCAGGTATGAGTTCTCTCCCACTAAGCATGCTTTATATCCAACCAGAGAACCAGTGGTTACCTACATGGGCTGTGTGGCACTATGGCACAGGTGTGTGCATAGTTTCTGGTTGATTGATTTCATAACTTCCAGGATCCCTTGCTTGTTGAGGCTGTTGGTGTTCATTATGATATAGCACTTTCCAGCATTATTATGGCTACCAGAAAGTACCTGGCTTCCTTCTACATTCTACTGTGATCTCTCAGGATCCCATGTCCACAGCCTAGGGTGTCTTTAGCAATAGGGTCTTATCACTTAACTCTGGTGATTAACCAAATGCTTCAGCAATGAGTTGCATTGTTTTGGGGGACCTCGTGGGTTTTCTCAATCAACAGCTTACTGTGGGGAGTACAGTTCTGGCACTGGGATTAACCAGCCAGTGCCCATCGTTTTAGGATTAAGATTTCTCCATATGCTACAGGGCCATTCTGTCTAGGCAATCCCATGCCCCTCTTATTATGAGTTATTTCTTTTACTTTGTTATCCAAGAGGAAAGTTTCTATTGGACTGATTCATGCTGTCTTTACTTTTGTATACCTGTAATCCTTCTTTCTCCCTATCTACACTAAGGCCCTCCTAACCCCTGTGTTCTGTCCTTCAGCTTGCCTATCAAATATCCTCTCCTCTCCTCTTTCCCAAATTCTACCTTATCTTAACTCAATACTAGCTCCATGTCACTATTCCTGATGCTTGTTACAACTTACACATAACTCAAGATCTTCCAAGTTTGGAGCATATGAAAGAGAAAATGTGGTGTTTTTGTTTAAGAGCTTCTATAACCATGCTCAGTATCATTTTTCAAGTTCGTCCATTTTCCTGCAAATTTCATTATTTCATTTTTCCTTACCACTGAGTAGAATTCCATTGTGTGAATACCTCATCTTCATTAACTATTTATACATTGATGGGCCTCTAGGCTGATTCTAGTCTCTAATCATTATCAATAGAACAACAAACATGGCTGAAAAAGTATCTCTTTAGTAAAGAGTAGAGTTATTGGGATATATGCCCAGGAGTGGTATAGCTGGATAAAATGGTAGGCTTACTTTCAGCTTTATGAAGACTCTCCATACTTCCTTCCATAGTGGTTTCACAAGTTTGCACTCCCACTAGCAGTAGATGAGGTTCCTCTTTCACCATATCTCTAACAGCATTTATTGTCATTTGATTTTTTGATAATTGTCTTTCTGTTGGAGTGGATGGAATCTCAAAGTCATTTTAGTTTACATTTCTCTGATGGCTAAAGATGTTGTACAACTATGTAAGTTTATTGGCCATTTCAGTTGTTTTTTCTTTTGATATCTGTATGTGCAATTCCCTGCTCCATTTTTTGAGTAGGTTGCTTAATTTTTTCTTGCCTAGTTTTTCTGTTCTTTGTAAATTCTAGATATTAAGCACTTGTCAGGTATATATTTGGTGAAGATTTTCTCCCAATCTGTAGGTTTTCCACTGACTCTGTTGATGATTTGCTTTTCTGTACAAAAGCTTTTCAGTTTAATGAGATCCCAATTGTTGAGTGTTTGTCTAATTCTCTAGACTACTACTGTCATTTTAAGAAAGAATTTCCTTATGCCTATACCTTATACTATGCTCCCTAATTGTTTCCTTCTAGTTCTTTTAGAATTTCAGGTCTTATACTGATATTCTTGATCCATTTTGAATTGACTTTTATGCAGGTGAGGAACAAAGGAATTCATTCTTTTACATGTGGCTATCCAGTTTCTCCAGGATCACTTGTTGAAAATACTCTATCTCCAGTGTGAAATTTTGGCCCCTTTGTCAAAGATCACTTAGATTTAGTTACTAGCACTTATACCTGTATCTGTATTATATCCCCTTGATCTATGAATCTTTTTGTGTGCCAGTACATTCTGATTATTATGGCTTCATAGCATATCTTGACATCAGTTATGGTGATACCACCAGAAGTAATCCTTTCACTGAGGATATTTTTGGTTATCTGAGGCCTTTTGTGCTTCCATATTAATTGTGGAACTTTTCTAAGTCTATGAAGAACATTGCTAATTGAAAGATTAGAAATCACATTCTGTATATTGCTTTTGGTTGGATGGCCATTTTTACCTTACCACATATTTGTCATTTCTATATATGAAGGCTACTGATATTTGTATGTTGATTTTATATCCCGCTACTTTGCTAAAAGAATTTATCACTCCTGGAGTTTATTTTTGTTGTTGTAGTTTTATTTCTTTTCTTTTCTTTGTTTTTTGTTTATTTTTTGGTGGAATCTTTCTGGTTATGTATGTGGAATTATGTAATCTGTAAATAGGACTAGTTCGATTTCTTCCTCTGTAGTTTGTATCCCTTTTATTTCTTTATTTTGTCTTATTGTTTGAGCTAAGACTGCGTTCACCATGTTGAAAAGCAGTGGTGAGAGTAGGCACTACTGTGTTCTTCTAGACATTAATGGGAATGCTTCAAGTTTTTCCCACTTAGTAAGATATGAATCACAGGTCTGTTATATATAGCCCTAATTATGTTGAGGCATGATACATTCATCCCTAGTCTCTTCAGTGTTTTAATCATGAAAGGATGTTGTATTTTGTTGAAGGCCTTTTCTGCATCTATGGAAATGATTATATTATACCTATCCTTATGTATTTTGTGATGTATTTTGGTTGCCATATGTTAAACCATCCCCAACCCCCTGAAATAAAAACCACTTCTTCAAGGTGTAGAATACTTTTGATGTATCAGTTTGCAAGGATCTTATTGAGAATTTTTACATCTATGTTCATCGGGGATATTGATCCATAATTTTCCTGTGGCAACTAGTTTTGATATTAGTATAATGCTGGCTTCATAAAAGGAGTTGGGGAGCATTCTATTATTTTAATTTGTGTGAAGTAATTTGAGAAAAAAGTGTTTTTAATTCTTCAGTGAAAGTGTGGTGGAAATTGGCAGTGAATCTATTTGGTAGATTTTGTTTATAAAATTTGGTGCACCTGTGTTTGGTGCATATGACTTTATGATTGTATATCCTCTTACAGAATTGTCCTTTAATGATTAATAAGAGGCCTTCTTTATTTCTTTTGATTACTTTTTATTTAAAGTCTATTTTGTCCAGTATCAGTACAATCACACCTGCTTGTTTCTCTTTCTACTTATATGGAAAATATTTTTTCATCCTTTCACCCTAAGGTGGTGCTAATTATTATTAATAAAGCAAGTTTCTTGTAGATAACAGATAGATGGATCCATTTTTCTGATCAAGACTGATAGCCTGTGTTTTTTGCTTGGGTAGTTGAGTCCATTAATGCTTAGAGCTACATCTGTCAAGTTGAAGGCTTTTGATTGTTTAGTGTTTTCTTTGTCTTTTTATGTTTTCATGTCTTTCTTAGTTTTGATTGTTTCTTTTCTCTGCTATACATCTTGAGTGTTTTTACATATCTCTTCTGTGTGTAGTATCCCATGCAATATCTTCTGTAGTATTGACTTAGTGCTCAAATATTCATAAAGCTGGCTTTTACTATGGAAAATTTGTTTTTCACCTTCTATTAAGAGGAATAATTTTGCTTATTCTAGTATTTTGGGTTGGCTGCCATTCCATGGTCTTTTAAATTTGGAAATACTCCATTTCAAGCCCTTTTGGCTTTTAGGGTGTCTATTAAAATCAGAGGTAATTCTCATGGGTTTACCTTTGTATGTAACAAGGTTGTTTTTTTTTTGCAGATTTTATTATTCTCTGTGAAAAGTGTTTAGTTTTAAGTATAATGTGATATGGGAGTTTCAAACTTCTTCCTACTTATTAGGTGTTCTGTGCATATCCTGCACCTTATGGGTCTCTCTTTTGTAAGGTTAGGGACTTTTTCTTTGATAATTTTGTAGAAGATATTCTTTATGCCTTTAGTCTATATTTTTTCCCCTTCTCGTATGTCCATGATTTGAATATTTGGTCATTTAAAGGAGTACAACCATTCTGTCATATTCTGTTCAAATGTTTTTAGAACCTGTTATTTTTTTTTCCTTAGGAAACAGACTCACAGTTTATTTCCTCTGTCTTCTACTAAAGTTCTGATATTTTCTTCTCTACATAGTATATTTTGCTGGAGAAGCTTACTTGGGATCCTTTTTAAAGAGTTATTTTGGGCCAGAGAGGTGGTTTAGCAATTAAGACACTGGTCTGTGAAACCTAATGTTCAAATCCCCAGAACCCACAAAAGCCTGACACACATGGTGGCACACACATCTGGAATTCATTTGGAGTGGCTACAGGCTCTGACATGCCCATTCTTTTCTTCTCTCTCTCTCTCTTCAATAAGTAAATATGTATTTTTTTAAAAAAAGAGTTATTTCATTTTGGTTTCTTGTAATGTTTTTCTTTAGCATGTACATCTCTTTATTGAATTCCATTTTTCCTTTTTTGTTTTGAATTTCTCATTGTCTCTTGGGATTCATTCCCCCATTTAATCATGCCCTCAGTGAGTTCAGTTTTCTTGTTGATTCTCATTATACTTGTCTATTGAGTTCTTTTTAATTCACTTCAATATTGCTAAATACTTTTTGTTGGTTCTCTTCTGTTTCATCTGGCCATTTGTTCATGGCCTCATTATGTTTATTTAATATGCTTATATTAATTTCATTTTAGGAGTTCATCTCTGGAGTGTCTCCTACTTATGGGACTAGATGTTCTTACCACGGAATCTCTTGGCTTGGTGTCTTGCATTATTTGTTTTGAATTGTAGTATTGGGGTCTGCTCATCTCAAGCTAGTCCTCCTGTTGTGCTAAGAATGCAGCAATTATACCCCTTGTGGAGGCTGTAGTGCATAGCCTGGCCAACTTTGATCAATCTAGTAGTTGGATAGTTCTTTATCTGCTGGTTTGGGTTGAGTACAGTTGAGTCTGACAGGGTCTTCCTTGTGTGTGCAGCCTCCAGACAAGTTTGAGTAAGACCCCAGAGGCCTGGCCTACTCATTGTCCAAATAGGGTCCAGTTCTATTCACTTCCTGGGATTTTGAAGTGAGTTCAGTACTGGAACACACTACTGTGAGCTCAGACAGCTGGTGTGTAGCAGTAATGGTGGGAAAGGAGATACATGTTGGTGGGATAATTCCATAATCTCAGCAAGTGGTGAGTTGAGTATGAGGGTGGGTGGGAAAACTAACCTGTGTTGGAACTTCCAGCACTACTTACTACCTGGTTCCCTGGCAGGAGATATGCCTGGCTACCATACTGGGGATGTGGGGCTGGGTATGCCCTCATGGGGGAGGAAGCTCACCTGAGCTTCAACTCCAGTGCTAATCACTTCCTGTTTCTTTGAAGTGAGATCTGCCCTGGCATCCTTCTATGTGCTACAGTGGCTGGTGCTGCAGGCATGGTGGGAAGAAAGATCCACGCTAGTGGGGCTGTTCTCTAATCTTAGCAATTGTTGCGCCAGATATGAGCTCCGGGATCATCCTGTGGGCTGTACAAGGGCTTGGAATGTTGTGCTAAGTTCCTGGGTTCCTGATGGAGGCTAAAGTCGGGTTGCCATTGCCTGTATCCAATATCGCTCAATTTTGTTGTTGTTGCTGTTTTAATTTTGTGAAATGATGTGATGCAAGAGAGTTCCTTCCAAGTCATTCTGTGTTGCTGCATAAATCATGGCCTAGCCTGGAAAGTAGACACATTTCCCAGTGGCACTGGCTAGAGCCAAATCCTCAGTATTATGTGGTTGCTGGAAGCTTCTTGCTCTCTCCTGCTTCTCTACTGGGGTCTCTCATCTGTTAAATCATTTTACATCTTCATTTTTGGTAGAAAAATGGAATGTGTTATGTATTATCTTGCCTTTTTTTCTCCAGGTTTCTTTGGCATGGCTCCTAAAACATCATCTTAACCAGAAGTCTAGACATTTTTTTTTTCTTATTTGTAAGATTATTCACTAGAGTTTTGTAATACCCAGCAACTCTATCCATAAATACATAAGTGATAATGGTAGTCATTTAGTTATACAGTGATCACATTTTTTCAGTTCTGCTTTCTTTCTCCATCTTTGTCTATCACATATACTTCACAATGTGTTTTGCAGCTCCTGATTCTCAAGAGGACATTCTGTGGTCTCACTTATTTTCATTTTTGTTTGTTGACAGTACTCTAGGACCTACACCTCCAGTTCTATTTTATACTTTTCTAATTATAAGAGAGTCTCACTAAGTTTCCCAGACAGGCCTTAAACTTTGTGATTCAGACAGGCCTTGAATTTGTAGCCCTCTTGCTCTAGTACTTTAGGTAGCTTAGATTATAGGTGTGGACCAACAGATATACTCCTCTCTTATTATGAACCATGTGAATTCATGATTTGTTTTATCTAAGAAGTTATTGCAGGAGGATTTCAGCAGAACAAAAACTCCTAGAGTCCTAGAGGACCATTAATTTTCTTTCTCACTTCATTGAAATGCTCAGTTTCCATGAGAATAAACATGGGCCAGTCTGCTTTATGATGAGAGGCAGGGATAAACCACCACAGACACCTCAGGTGACATATGAACACCAGACATGAGAGAACATCAGAGAAGCTTCTTATATTTGGCCCACTGGCTAACCCAAAATCATTAGGAAATTCATTATTAGGACAACAAAATTTCCAAGATGACCTACTGAATTCTGAATCATCAGAAAATCATAATGGGAAGTTTGAGAGATGGCTCAGTAGATACAGTGTCACACAAATTTGAATACCTGAGTTTAGATCCCAAGAATGAACATAAAGCCTGACAAGGTACTATTTGTCCATAATCCTAGCATGCCTATTATAAAATGAAAATATGAGACAAGAGAGTTCCATGGATGCTTATGGGTGAGTTATCATGGCAAATACAGCTGTAGATAAAGAGATACCTTGCCTCATAAAACCAAGGTGAAAGATGAGGATGCACACCTGAGGTTATCCTCTGGTCTCTTCACTTGTACCATGGTACACATACATAACATACACACACACACACACACACACACACACACACACACACAGATCACTGTTAGTTTAAACCATTAAGTTTTAAAATAAGGTGTTATAGAGCATTGGCTTACCAATACAATGCCTTTAAAATAATATTTCTGTTTAGAAAACACTTCATTGTAATATAAACACTCTAAATCCCCATCACCAGACAAACAACTCAATCTAAATTTCTAAGTAGCAATTGAATCAAAGGTGTTTCCTCAAATTTATCATATCAGCTCAAAAGTGTTTCTTTCCTCCAAACTTTATTCCTGTTGTGTTGAATCACTGTATACAAGCTGAGAAATATATTGATCATTTCTTTCCACAATTGTTAGTTTTTCACACACTTATTTGCCATAGCCAATGCATTTTCCACTTAAACCTTGATCCAGCATATTTGTGGCTGCTCATTCACAGTAATATTTTCATATTCTCTGCTGTGTCATCTCACGCCAGCATTACTTATGTCTCTCTATAATAAAACAATCCTACAAGATATTATTTTCTATAGCACACATCTAATTGCATGACATTCTCTCTTAAAGTATTATTTACATTAAATTAACATACTCATACTGTTCATAGCAGAAAGTATATTCCTTTTATACCTGCATAACAGACAAAGACCAGAAAAACAGAAAAAAATCCTCACCATTGCAGTACAATGAGATTTTATTTTCAGAAGTACTAATCTGGGAGTTGGGGAAAGGGCTCAGTAGTTAAGGGCACCTGTTGGAAAAGTCTGCTGGATGGGCTTCATTTCCCTGGCAGCCTGTGTAAAGATGGAAGGGACATTCATTTGAAGCAGAAAGAAACCCAGGCATACTCCCTGCAAACCCCCATACAAACAAAAATTTTTAAAAAGCTAATCTGGATAGTAAGTTGGTAGATTATTTTGAAAATTCTTCTATGTACTTGAACATTCAATAACAACTATAACCTCCTTAAAAATTGAACCTCTTGGGAAATACCAGCAACCCCACTGAGGAGGGCTCCCCGCAGAATGGGGTAGAGAGGAGGGGAAAGAAGGTACCAACACTTGATGAACCCATACAAAGTATGTTCTTAATTAAAAAAAATAATGACTTGGAATGAGTTACAACCACTTTGTCTTGCTTCTTATACAGTGATAAAAGCTCATGTACCTTTTCACACCAAATATTGAGCCTTTTTATTTATATCCTCATCTTCCTTCCAAAGGCAACATGTCCCCTAAATTGCCTTTATCTCTTTTCTTAATGTGATCTTTCTGCCTCAACTTCTGATTCTTTTCCTAATTCTAGCACATCTTCTGTTTAGCTTATGAATCCTAACTTCTAAAACACCATTCCAGTGAAATTTTACATGCTACTTTCCTAAGAGTTTATGCCCCACCTGTATATTCACATAATATTTCATGTCAATGTTAAAATGATACTTAATTCATTATATTTAGTTATATAATGATCTGCCCCCTTCCCTGCTTTGAAGTCTGTGAAGGCAAATGATTATGGAACATTTATAATTTTATCTTAAACCCTAATAAAGTACCTAACAATGGACATGAATGACTTTATGTCAATGACAATATGTTTTATGTAGCCTGTATATAACTGTTCTTCACTTATTCACAGTAAATGTCTATAAAGAAGAATTGCAAAAATGCAATTCACAAGCAAACTAATGTGTTATAACACTTTTAATATGCAACAAAATATTTTAGAGTCATAGTAGTTTTGGTATAGATATTATTGTCTTTCAAAGTGAAAAGGGAAAAGGAATTGTCAAAAGTCACAAAGGTCCTTGAATTCTCTTGATCCATTATCTTTTCACTTAGATTGTGTTACTTAGACTTAAGAAATCAGTTTAATGAACAAAAACCTCCAATCTATTCAACTAACTTCAGAATTCATGCAAACTGAAGGTTCAAAGCATGTTTTAACATTAAGAAGCAAGCTCCCTAGCATATTCTTATTAGACTGCTGTTTTTCCACATATACATTTTATAATTCTAGTCTGGATAGCCTGAACTAGTTGTACAATAAATATCAAATGAATCACTGTGACAATTGCAAATTATTTTATGCTTTTTGAAACATGCCAAAGAGTTGAAAACACTTGATTTTTAAATATATTACTTTTTAAAATATGTATTTATTTATGAGAGAGAGAGAGAGAGAAAGAGAGAGAGAGAGAATGGGTGCATTAGGGCCTTCAACCACTGCAAATGAACTCCAGGTGCCTGTGCCTCCATGTGCATCCTGCTTACGTGGGTTCTGGGGAATCAAACCTGGCTGTTTAGGCTTTGCAGGCAAGCACCTTAACCACTGAGCCATTTCTTCACCCCTTTAAATATATTTCATATAACAGATAAATTAATTGTCAGATTGAATGTGTTGGGGAAAGAAATTTGACCAATGCCATTCTTTATGGAACTGTATCACCTTTACTTCTGTGAAGGGACATATGCAACTTGTGCTTATTTTCAGTCTCAGAGTTAGTCTTTTTCAGACCAGTGTGAGTTTCAAATATACAGAGTGAGGATTTTTTTTTCTATTTTTCAGATTCTGAAATATTTCTTCTCGGTATAAACACACACACACACACACACACACACACACCATTTGCCTCATATATATTAATAAAAGCAATGCTCTCATTGATCATGAATGGATGGAGAGTAAAATAGCAAAGACACTTGTTTTGTGGTATGGGCAAAGAATGAGTTCACAGATCCTAGTTTGTTGCTTTGGTTGTTTACTTGGAAGTCATTAACCTTCCAACTAGAACTATTCCCAGTTAAATGTACTTTGTCGGTATCTAGAACTAGAACTCAAAACAAATTTAACCAGTTACACAAAGCTACCCTTGACAACCTGCAACTCGCTAGCTGAGACTATTCTCCCACTTCAGATGGAGTGTATGGGCTAATTAGACAATCTCTTCATCAAACAGGTCAGCCCATAAGATAAAATTCTGGAATATTTTTCATGACAATCCTTTAAATGATGCTAGCCTTCTGCATATCTGAGAATAGTGTATACATAGTATAGGAAATATGTTCAAGTATTATGACACCTTAGAGCTTCTTTTTATACCTGGGAGGCATCTTAGTTTATTATTGGGGTCTTAGACACTGTGTGTCCAATGTTGACTCTCATAAAGAAAGATTCTTAAATTTTAATGTTTCAACAGAAGTTTGCTTCCCTAACATCATGAATGCATGACTAAATTTTACTTAAAATTTATCTAATAGATACCCATTGGAGTAGTCTCCAAAGAGACTTTTGTAGCATTTTTAATAAGATGTTTTCCCTTGTATCTTACCTAATTCATCACCTCCCAGTCTCATTGAGGGAAAAAATTAGAGTAGTTGTTGAAGTGTCTCGTGACACTTTTTTAAATTTATTCCTATATTAAAGTCAAAAGCAAATCATTCACAAAAATCTTACCCAAATTAAAATCTACTTGACAAATTTAATATAGGCTAGATTACACATAGTATTTTGGGCCAACAGAGTAATAGGATTCTGAGTTTTTCTTTGGTTAAATAAACAGGGCTGGAGAGATTAGCTCAGTAATTAAAGGTACCTACTTGCAAAGCCTGACAGTCAAGGTTCAATTTCTCAGTACCTACATAAAGCCAGATGTACAAAGTTGTACATGCATTTTGAATTCCTTCACATAGGTAGGAGGCTTTGGCAGCCTATTCTCTTTCTTTCTCTCTCCTTCTGTGTGTGTCTATTTCACAAATAAAATAATATTTAAAAACAAACAGAAATCTGTCAGAGATATTATTCAAATAAGCAAAATCGACTCTGGGTTGTTCATCAGAGAAAAGCTGAGCTAAAAATATCGGTTTAAGGGCAATACTGTTGGAAGCAAGTACTTGATTTGCATGGTGTGAGTTGTTTATTCATCATGAGTGAAAGTAGAAATGCTGAGTGGTAAAGCTTATGTGTTTGGAATGGCAAGTCAAGACATAACAAAATAAAAGTGAAAGGGATTTCATATAGATTCCACTAAGCTATTAAGTGACTTGTGCTGATCTTGTTCTCTCTTATCATTCACTTATTTCTCCCTTTGCTTATTACCATTTAGCTAATGTGAGAAAGTTAGCACTCAGGTATTAGCAAAACTAAGTGTATTGGTATAGGAACCATAATATTTTATGTCGTTTAATAAATGCATACTGAGAGGAGTCTGTAGAGTCCCTGAGAGGGTATTTCACAGGTCCTTATAGCAGGGTTTGTGTCAAGAAGTCCAGTAATTACACAGATGTAGTATTTGAATGCTAAAAATGTATGTTTTCCTTCTTAGCATACTACATAGAAAAATTAAAGCAACAATGTCCATGGAATCAGAAAATTCATACTTTATTTTATATAAATATATAGGCATATCAATTTCTTCCTATGTAATTTTGTGAATCTGATTATGAAAGTAATGTCCTCTGACCTACTCAATGAGATTATTGTTAAAATAAAGTTTTCAAGTCATTTTACAATGCACACATTTTGGTGAGTATGACTTATGTGATTAGTTTATTAGTTTTTAGATTTCTTTCTAATTATTTTTATACTAACTATTAGAAATACAAAACAAAAGACTCTGGGAAATATTTCCAAAATCACCAATCATCACAGAATCAGCACAATTAATCACTAAAAATGTCAAAACAGTGATCCCTCTGGATTATTTTGTCACTATAATTCTTTGCCTTACAGCTGTAGTTGTTGATCCCAAATAATGCTTGCTCAAATTAATGAAGATTTAGTGTTCAGTAAATCTATTTTATTTCAAAGATGAGAGCCCAAAGTACATAATTCAGGAGGTCTGTTTAGGGAAAGTAAAGCAAACTTCATAGTAACTTTATTAATAGACTATTTTGATGTTTGTAAAATAGAATGCCAGGAGGGTTTCAATTTTGAAGTTAAAAAGGGTACTATGAAATATACAACTTGTTTTTGTTTCTCACAGAATTCACTTCTGTACAGTTTTCTTTTTTAGAATAAATAAATCACTGTAATAGGTTGTTAAGTTATAGAAAAGTAAAGCAAATGTTTTTATTTACTTTCATTTCTGGTAAAATTTATGAAACTAACACTATGAATGCTCAAACCAAGGTGCTAGATATTTTATCCAGCAACATCACCTCTGTGACTATTAAGCAAGTCTATGCTAAAGCAAAGTTGAAGAAGTTTCCTAGCTGGGTGTGGTGGTGCACGCCTTTAATCCCAGCACTCGGGAGGCAGAGGTAGGAGGATGGCCATGAGTTAGAGGTCACTCTGAGACAATACAGTGAGTTCCAGGTTAGCCTGAGCTAGAGTGAGACCCTACTTTGAAAACAAATAAAAAGAAGTTTCCTGGCTGGCGATAAGGCTTAGAGGTTAAAGTGACTGCTTGCAAAGCCTAGCAACCTGAGTGCAGCACATAAAGGCAGATGTGCAGCGTGGCAAATGCACCCGTAGTTCATTTGCAGCAGTTGGAGACTCTGACACACTCATTGTCTCTTGTCTGTCTTTTTTGTCTGCATCCCTTTCTGCTTGCAAATAAATAAATAAAAATACTAAAAGATAAAATTTCCTGAGAAAGGTTCCAATTATTCATGATCATGAAAAATGTGTTTTTTAAATTAGTACTTTTGTAGGTCATTCAATGATCAAAAATATGGTTTTCTCTTCACCTTTCCTGGGAGTAATATTTTGAGTAGCACCTGGATTTGATCAATACATTTTTGTTTAGAACATTCATATTTCCTTACTGTTATTTTGTTTTGAATAGCCCTATTTTGAAAATGCATTGACAAATATTAATACTGACCTTAAAATTGTGGTGGTCCTAAAGGTCACTTTAAATATTTTTCCTTTGGCCAGAGAGGAAAGATTTTCCACTAACTCTTTCAGTGACAAATTGGTTGACTATTTCTAGGGATTGTGTGCTAGGACCCTCAATTATAGCAAGACTATATATCGTTAGTTTCTGGGATATAAGCCCATTGCAGAAATCTCCCTTCATCTGTGGATGGTAAGAATGGTGTTTAATTTTTATTATATGGTTATATTTCTCATCCAATGTTTTGTTATGTTTCAATAAACAAGGAGAGTAAAGTTAATAACTGTTTTCATTGCTACAACAAAGGGGTATGTGAAAAGTAAAAACAAATAAATAAACAACTACAACAACAACAACTAAAGTCCATCAAACAATGGAACCTGAAGTATATGTACACAGTGAGAGGGATGGAAAAGGGGTCCAGCAACAAGCCTCAAGGATTTCTAGAAGTGGTACCCATTTTTTGGATGCCTCCAGATATACCAGGGTGGGAAATACCCAAGTGGATCTTTTTGTTTTAAGCACAAGCCATTAGTTGAGACTAATGTTAAATGGCTACTGAAATATAGACTGAACCTTTATTACTGCATAAGAGAGTCATGTGATTACTATAAATGAAAAGTTTCCCTATTTCTCCTTCCCCTTCCCTCCATTATATTTTAGCCTCCAACCAGAACACAAAGCATTTGATTGAGGCTGTTTGATCCAAAGTATACATTATTTCTAAGATCAAGCATAGAACTAAAGAAAAATCTTTCCAGCTTCTGCAATTATCTGAGTTGAAAGAGTTCAATACTGGCTTCATATGCTAAAATTTGCCCTGAGTTATATTTGGGAGAAGTAATACTAGTTTGTGTTTTTTAAATGTTTTCTGTTACTTCTAAAAACAAGTTGACTCTAGCCTTCCCCATGTGACTATTCCCAACTTTATCTCCATATAAAAGAAAATTCCTAAATATTATTTTTTGTGTTTAAAATTTAATCTGGAATTTTTATATTTTATATTGCATTCAATTTTTCATTTTCTTGGAGAAAGGTTGAGTTGAAAGTATTATTTTTGTGAGAAAATATTGATTATTTTATGGAGCATGGAAAGAATTTTTGATACAAAGAAAACTTCATTAGGCATCATACATTTTGTGATGGTCTGAAAAATCATAGTTTCAGAAGTACATTTTTCTCTGCAATATTTTAAATTTTTATTTTATTTGTTTATTTATTTATTTGAGAGTTAAAGAGAGAGAATGGGTGCACCAGTGCCTCTAACCACTGCAAACGAACTCCAGACATATGTGCCACCTTGTGCATATGTCTTATGTGGGCACTAAGGAATTGAGCCTGGGTCCTTAGGCTTCCCAAGCAAACACCTTAACCACTAATCCATTACTCTAGCCCCGTATTCTTGGATTTGTAGGTGTGTGTGTATGCACCTGTGAGTGTAGGACAGAATTTGATGCTGGGTATTTTTCTTAATCACTCTTGTCTATATTTTTTAATTTATTTTTATTTATTTATTTATTAGAGAGGTGGGAGAGAGAGACAGACAGAGAGAGAGAAAGAGAGAGAGAGAGAGAGAGAGAGAAATGGGTGTGTCAGGGTCTGTAGCTCCAGACACATGTGCCACCATGTACATCTGGCTTAAGTGGGACCTGAAGAATCAAATCTGGGTCCTTAGGCTTGGCAGGCTA
The DNA here is from genome assembly GCA_036346955.1 of Dipus sagitta. NCBI lineage: Eukaryota > Metazoa > Chordata > Mammalia > Rodentia > Dipodidae > Dipus > Dipus sagitta. The sequence goes on from CM070772.1 coordinate 57,956,200, forward strand.
GCGCCTTAACCGCTAAGCCATATCTCTAGCCCTCTTCTCTGTATTTTAAAGAAGTAGGAGTAATCACTTAGTACCAGAATTCACCAATTTGGCTGCTCTAGCTAGCTACCTTGCTTTGGAGAATCCATTCTTCACGAGGACTGGAATTTTGGGTAGTTCACTACCCCTGCCTCACATGTACATGGGTGTTGGACTGCTCATGTAGAAAGCACTTGATTTTATTTATTATTCATTTTTATTTGATTTATTTGAATCTAGAGAGCGTCGGGGAGAGAGAGAGCGAGAGAGAGAGAGTATGGATGCACCAGGGCCTCTAGCCCTTGCAAACAAACTGCAGATTCATGTGCCACTTTGTGCACCTGCTTTACAAGGGCACTGGGCAATTGATCTCAGGCTGGCATGCTTTGAAAGAAAATGCCTTTAACTCCTGGACCATCTCCCTTGACTGTCTGTTCTTATAATGAAGAAAGAATTAGCATTGGCATAGGAATGAACAGATTCATGGAATTTGGTAGATATATGAATGCTAGCATGCATATGATTTACTTGTTCAGTAAATGTCCTATATGATATAAATGCTAGCATGCATATGATTTTCATGTTGGAATTTTTCAGATGATGAACTTCTTACTCTTGTCACATGTAAATTTCTTGCCAAGACTTGTCTTTATTCACTTGTCTTTGTGGCACATTATTATAAATTCTTATTTGTGCTAATGTCAAGAATATTCTTTGTCATCAAATAAATTTCTAATGCAGTAAATTCCACTGTTTAATATAATAAACATGAAATAGAATTGTAAAGTAGAAAGGCTTTATAGAGTGTCCATACTTGACTTACTTGACTACAGCATTATATCAGTTTGTATAGGATACTCCTCTCTTCTTTGTTTTGTCACCTCTCACCTGATTCATATAGGTTTATTTAATCAAGTGTTATGGGAAACATAAATAAAGGATAAGAATTGTTCTGAGAAGTAGTTAAGTTTCTGCCCGTTTGATGATGTTCAGTGCTGTTTAGCTACAGGTCACTAAAAGAAGCATATTCAGTATTGCCAATTTTCAGTATTTTAAAAAGTGGAAACAAATTCCTAAAGTATAATAATTCTTAAATGTTGACAATTGAATCTGTCTTTTTTTTTTACTTTATTTGTGTGTGTGTGTGTGTGTGTGTGTGTGTGTGTAAGAGAGAGAGAGAGAAGGAGAGAATGGGCATGCCAGGGCCTCCAGCCACTGCAAAGTAACTCCAGACACTTGTACCACCTCGTGCGTCTGATTTAAAATGGGTGCTGGGGAATGAAACGTGGGTTTTTGGCTTTGCAGGCAAGTGCCTTAGCCACTGAGCAATCTCTCCAGCCTGCAGCCTGTTTTTGAACAAAGCACAACATAGTCAGTATCCTGGCTGGCCTGTGTGCCACCATCTGGCAACATACTGGAGAAAGAATGCCAGGTTATAGTGCCAACTTATCTCAGTTATGTGTATACTGAGCACACCATCCTGTACCACTCATTATTCATAAACATGGAAGGATTTCAACGATAGCACTGCGCTAGATAATGTAGAAAAGCCAGTTAATTAATGTCCCAAATTGGTTGACAAAATATTATATATATAATTGCTTGCTTGGTAAATGAAATCATGTGTGTTTTTAGTATTTACTTTAAATATTCCTCAGGGCATTTATGATGAGAATCTTGGAAGTCTTAGTGAATTTTGAAAGTTTCTAGGAATGAGTTGAGCAAACCACCAATTATTGCATGTTCCATGTTTTGCTTTCGAGAAAATGTGCCTGAAACATGTATTATCACCCACAGCCATGCCTGCTTTTATCCTTCAATTACAAGTGTGGAGCCTGAAGCACCTGCTACCAGAGTGTTGGCCTTCAATCTCATTGTTAGGATAAACATCTTTTAAAAAGTCTAATCATTATCATTTCAACTGATTATGATCTTTATCAAAAATTGTGCTCAAATATAGTGTTGCTCATGTAACAAGATCAAATAACAATAGTTTACACAATGTCTGATCTCAATGACAGACTAGACCTTCCAAATTGTCCATTTCTAGATATCAAATTGGAAACGGTTCTCAGTGGCATAAACACAGAATATTATCACAAATTTTGGTTGGAAAATTAAACTATTTCAGTTTTACTTTTTAAATTAGTTCAGAAAAGCAATCAATAACCACATATCCCACTACCTGAATTTTTAATTTTTTAATTTTTTTTTTGCTTCTTTAGAAGGCTATTTACCTTCAAATGTACCCTTCTAGAAGATGTTGTATGTCTTTTACAGTGCTCATAACCAAGAAAGAGCTGATGCCTTTGATAAAATTCAAGACAATTGAAAGAGGCACTCAAACTATGTCTGAGCCTTTTCTTGAGAAACCACTTTACACTCAGAAAGCATTTTCATTTTTTTGCAAAGATGCAAATTCATTTGCACAATCCTTTCTCCCCTGCTCAGCACTTAATTGAAACTTCAATAACAAGACTGCAATTTGACTTGACGTTTATTAATGGATTACTTTTCCATCTTCTCTGCTCCTTTTTTCCATGGATTTATTTATATTAGTCATGTATATTCTGGGTAACATTATCCAGATATCATTATTTTGCATTCAGATTTTTATTTAGAATTATTTCTCCTACCTTTTTAAATTTGCACAAAATTCATGATCTAATTCACTTACTTCCTATAAAGTTTCCCTTCTGGACAACATATACAACAACAACAACAAAAACAACACACACACACACACACACACACACACAAACACACACACACACACACACACAGAGAGAGAGAGAGGAGGTTTCCTCATTTTTCTTTAAGTTTAGCACTAATATTTTGAGTAGCTTACATTATTTTACTTTTCCAAATGATTCTTCATGTTAGAAATTTGTTGATTATAGCTATATGCATTTTCTCTCATCTTTGTGAGCATGCTAATTATAAAATTAAAAAATATTTTTTTTCTCACATAAATTTTCTCTGTCATTTTCTGTTCTGTGTTCCAAATGAAGCTTCTTCAAAGCACCACTGTAATCAAGACACAGATCAAGATAAGACAAACCCTGTCAATTGCCCAGCATTCCCTCCAGCTGTTCCTTTGTGCTTCCCACCTACATTTCTAACCCATGGCAATTGTGGATACAGGCATGGTCCCTATAGCTTTGCTTTTCAGAGTATAAGCTAAATGAAATGATGCAACTTGCAATTGTTTGAGTCTGGCCTCATCACTTACCAAAATGTATCTGAGTACCCTCTATGTTATGAATGGGTCAATAGTTTTTCTAACTATAATTTTTACTAAAGTTTTTTTTTTCCTTATCTAAAGCATGCTTGATCTTCCTGAAATCAGCTTTCTTTGGTTTTCAGTATTTACTGTGTGAAAATATTTTAAATACGTGTGACTTAATTGTTGTTTATTTTTTTTAATGAGGAGCAATGCTATTCATAAAAGTTACTGACCCAAGTTTTCTTCAGTCAAGCATGTCTACATGTACAAGCAACTTTCAGGCCCAGTGTTGAAGCTCTTGCCTAGCTTGCACAGGACTCTAGGGTTCAATACCAAGTACTTTCAAACAAAAAGAAAAAAAATGCATATCATTTTTATCTGGAAGAAAAGGATCAATAGTTCTATGTGGATGCTGAGGAAGATCATTTACTAAAATTTTGTGGGTAAAATAAGATATTTTCACATAACACATATTAAGTACATAGACAGAGGCAAATGATAACTTTTACTCAAATGACAAGGTAATGGAGCTTTGGCTGTACCCTAGTAGGTTGTTCACTTTCTTCAAAGCACAAGGCTTCTCACTCTCTGTATGCGTCTTTCTCTTTTTCTTCCTCTCTCTCTCACACATACATCCCCTCTTTCTCTCTCTCTCCCTTCATCCCCTCCATTTTCCTTTTTTTTTTTTTTTAATTTTCTCCTTTCTCCTTCTACCTTTGTCCATCCCTCACCAAGGAAGATTATGTTAGGGATGCTAACCCAAGGGTTGTAGAGAAAGTCCTCCAAATTCAAAATTGATATCTCTTTATAGATCTTCTGGGATAAGAATATTTCCTATTTTGGAAGCAACATTTCACTCTAGGTTATTTGACAACCTAAGCCATTTGAGGTTTGATTCCACAAGTCATCATCATTTCTATGTTCAATGCCATGATAAGCATCTTTATAATTCATTCAAAGATGCCTGGGTTTGGGCTGGGGAGATGGCTTAGTGGTTAAGGCAGTTACCTGCAAAGCCAAGGAACCTAGGTTCGATTCCCCAGGACCCACATAAGCCAGATGTACAAGGCGGTGCATGCATCTGGAGTTTGTTTGCCGTGGCTGGAGGCCCTGGCATGCCCATTCTCACTCTCTCTCTCTTTCATAAATAAGTAAGTAAATATTTTAAGAAAGAGGCAAGAGTTTAAAATGGAAGAGGAAACAAAATTGTGCACACACTAGCCGTTTTGGTTATTTTTTTGGTCTTTTTTATTTGATTTCAAATAGTTTTTTTTTTCTATATTTATTTGCAAACAGAGGGAGAGAGACAGACAGACACAGAAAGATGAGCATTTCAATGTCTCTAGCTGCTGCAAGTGAACTCCAGGTGTATGATCCACTTTGTACATCTGACTTTATGTGGATTTTGGGAAATTGAACCCTGGTAATTAGGCTTTGCAATCAAGCACCTAAACCACAGAGCCAGCTTTCCAGTACCCACACTAGCCATTTTGAACAAGAATCAAAACATTGCATTTGGGCTATAAGGATGGCTTAGTGATTAAGGTATTTGCATGCAAAACCAAAGGACCCAGGTTTGATTCCCCAGGACCCATGTTAGCCAGATGCCCAGGGGGCACATGCGTCTGGAGTTCATTAGCAGTGGCTGGAGACCCTGGCGTCCCCATTCTCTCATTCTATTTCTCCCTCTTTCTCTGGCAGATAAATAAATAAATAAAAATAAAATATTAAAATACACTGCAATTAACAGAATGGTTGGTTTTATACAAAAGTGTCCACTGTGTGTTTTGACCTACAAAATGTTGTCAGTCACTCTCTCCCATATGATTGCCTCACTTACTACTGGCCTCATATTTCGTATCAAATTCACAGAGCTAAGCTGTTTTTACATATATTTTATTTATTTATTTGAGAGAGAGAAAGAGACAAAGAGAGAGAGAGAGAGAGTGAAGGAGAGAATGGGCGTGCCAGGGCTGCTAGCCACTGCAAATGAACTCCAGATGCGTGCACCAGCTTGTGCATCTGGCTTACGTGGGTCCTGGAGACTCGAACCAGGATCCTTTGCCTTTGCAGGCAAAGGCCTTAACTGCTAAGCAATCTCTCCAGCCCGAATTAAGATTTTTAATAGAGGCTTTTTAAAATTTGAATCATATTTAGGTCTCAAAAGTGTAATATACTATTTAGATCTAATGAGGAGAGAATATAAAATGAAGAAATTTGAATGCTCCAATACACAGCTAAGGACTTATGGTTTAGGGGACATTTGATAAAATTCTCCAGTACTGCAGACAGCCTTTTTGTTAGTAGTAACAGGGAATATAAAAAAGGTAAATGCCTCTTGAAGGAAATATGCTAGGTACTTCACTTTCATATCCCTAAGCTTTTCCTCCTAATATCTTCAGAGTAACTAATATTACAAGAAGAAATTAAGCCTTGGAACTGATTTTCAAATTTACTAAGCTGATACAACTAAACTACCACCAAACTTGTTTCTTTGGGCTCTTCACAGGATATGGGTCTTTAACTCAGATTTCTTTGCACTGCTTATCAAAGACAGTTTGATTTAGTTTTGTAAAAATTAGTGCTTATATATCTCATCCTATATCTTTCCCTTTCTTTAGAAAGATGATAGTTTTTAAAAGCTGTTATTATTCACCTATTGTAAAATTTAACAATTTTGGGTATACAATTCAATAATTTATGATTAATATTTAGAGTTGGGCAATCATCCCCACAAGCAAACTTTAGAAGATATGTATCAGTGAATAGAAATCCCTGATAGCCATCTGCAGGGAAGATACCCCTACCCTACTGGCAGACATGCAACGAGTTATTTGTCTCTATACATTTTTGGTTCTGTACTTTCTTAAATAAAATATATATCACAGATAGTTCTATGGATAGTAGTTTCATTGAAAGTATGAGTTTCTGAATTTAATCCCTAGTATCCATGTAAAGTGTTGCAACAGTTTTTGCCTATAATCCTAGAATAGGGGAGGCAAAGACAGGAGAAGGCTCCCTGGAGCTAATTAGCCAGAAAGTCTAGTCAGATTCGGGAGCTTCAGGTATGTGACAGATCTGCCTCAAAAAAGACAGATGGATTTCTGAGAATGACACCCAAGGTGTCTTCTAACCTCTACACGCACACTCATACACGTGTCCATGAACCTGAACACAAACTTGTAACTCACAGATACAAATATGCATACATACATGCACACAATACACACATGCAATAAATAAATACATGAAAGTCATGATACATGTAATATTTTCTGAGACCCTTTATTTACAACAATGATTGTCAAATGAATACATTTTGTAGCATAGCTCCACAAAATCATGTCTTATTGATGGTTTCTCCCCCTTACTTGGAAAAGCAATTTGTGGGAAGAGGGTCAACATTATTTTTAGCTATTCATCAGTTGGTGGATATATATCTAGGCTCTTTGCACTTTTGACCATGATAATTGCTATTATTTTGAACAATCACATACATGTTTTCATGTGCTGATGTTATTTATTTCTCATGGGAAAATTCCTGGGAGTGAAATTATTGACTATTATAGTAAAGATACACTTAATAAACTGTCAACCTGCATTGAAAGTATCTGAGTGGTTGAAACATTTGACATTTCCATCAGTGATGTATGAGTTTTCATTTGCCTGTAACCTTGTTGATACTTTACATTATCAATCTTTTTTATTATAATTGTTCTCATTGCTCCAGGAACAGCCAGAGTGGATGGCAAGCTTAATCTCTCCTCAGTCAACACTGTGTATGTGCACAGAATCATGTGGAATTAAATTTACCCCAGCCATAATTACAAGTTAGGCTATCAGGACCATCATTCTTTCCTACTCAAAAGCTTTGTAGGTACCACTTGCACTGTCAATTTTGCCGGTGGACCTGACCCAGCACTCCAAATCAGTGAGTTTCTTTCATCCTAGGAATTGAAGCTGCCAGAAATCACAGCCTACATCACTCTGGCTAGTTCTCAATTTCTCTTGAGTGTGCATGGTTCTGGAAGGATGTCACTGTAGGCAATAAGAAGAGTAATGTCCATGATTCCTGTCTTGTGTGGGGTATGTGTGTGAGGGGGCAGTATATACACGTATACATGTGCACTCATTCTATGTACCTTCTTGAGAATATAAGACATTATCACTCTTCTGCCTTATTTTGTTAAGACAAGGTCTTTCCCTAGTTCTGGAGTTTGTGCTATTATTCAGTTACACAGGTTGACCAGGGAGCCCCTCACGATCCTCCAGCCTACAGTCTCCTAAGTGCAGAGGTCCCAGGCTAGCTCAACAATGCTGGCTTTTTACATGGATCCCTGGAAATCAAACCTGGGTCCTGGTACATACACAACAAGCAAAGAAAGTACTCCTGGCCACTGAGCAATCTCACCAGCCCCTCTGATTGCTTATTGTGATATTTCCATTCAAGTATATAGTGAACTTTGACCATATTTAACTCTCCAATTATCCTTTCATTATGCAGACATTGCTGAAAACTTCATTCTTGGAATAAAAAATTAATATATTTGCACAAAAAAACTTCAAAAGGCCAAAATAAAGGTGATAACAGACACTAATTGAAATGACAAACTCTATCAAACCTGTATTAGAACTAAGTACATTTCTGGTGATTTACAAAACAGAAATATGTAGTCAAATAAAGAAGTGAGGTAGTGGAAAGTTTATCTGTATAACCAGAATTGCTGCATACTGATGAGGGCTACATAGAAGATGACAAATGAAAATTTCTGGGCCATAGCATAAGATATATATACATTAATGTTGGTTCCCACAGTATTTTCTAATTTAAAATTTTTTTTGTTTATTTTTTTACTTATTTGAGAGTGACAGACAGAGAGAGGAAGAGGGAGAGAGAGAGAGAATGGGCACGCCAGGGCCTCCAGCCACTGCAAACGAACTCCAGACACGTGCGCCCCCTTGTGCATCTGGCTAACGTGGGTCCTGGGGAATCGAGCCTCAAACTGGGGTCCTTCGGCTTCACAGGCAAGTGCTTAACAGCTAAGCCATCTCTCCAGCCCAAGTATTTTCTAATTTTAATGCACAAAAATCTTGATGTAAAATAAATACAGCCATGCATATAATGCTAGAAAAATTTAAATGATGCATGAAATAAAAATATACCCTGTATAAAAACAAACATAGAAGAATATAGCTATACTTGAACTGCTCTTTGTCAAAATGAGCCCTGAGCAACTATCACCTTTAAAGAATGTGCAACATTAATTTGTTTTTAAAGGTAAGCCTCCAACAGGAGAGAAGGCATCTAAAATTTTTTAGCAGTCAGAGTTTGTTATGTTCTACATGAGAACTCTATACTTCTCTCAGTGGAAATGCTGTATATACCAGGCACATTAGTCAATATTTGGAGCTAAATATTGGGGGAAAGAATCATTTTACTTTTACTTTTTTTTTTAAATCTATGCAGATGACAGGAAGTGAATCATCTATGAAACCTTTAAAGTTCATTCTTAGGCTGAGACAACAATAAGTTTTCATACATATCAAAGCAACTTTTGTATATAAATGTTTCCTCTTTGGTGTGTAAAAATCACATACATACACATACAAGCATATTGAGTCTTTACCTTGATTTCCATGGTTCCCAATGTATTTATGTGCAGTGTCTATATACACTGTCCTTCATATGTGTACAATATAGCAAGTACTAAACAAGTTTGACATACGTATAACTTATAAAGGATTTATGCATTCTATAACTCCTACAACAGAAACAATATGTACAAAAAATTTTTCAGTTGTTATGAGTTCTCAATTTTTTCTATGAGATTGTTTAAAGATAGTAATTTTTGACATATATCCATGGTATATTCAAGTTTCAAGCATTATGGTATTCAGGCTAGTGGAAAATGAGTCTAAAATGTGTAGTTATCATAAATTATATAAACAATTTTCTAAACATTTTTAGTAACCAATCATATTTACTAACCAACGCATATATCATGTCAAGCCATGAAATGCTGGCCTAACATAAAAACAATTGCCAACTTGGTCCACTATAGGAAGTGAGACATTTAGAGTTGTTCATATTCTACTTCTTTTAAGTCCCAACTTCTTATTCCAGTCTTGGCCTTTAGAGAACTTCTGAAAGATCTCAGATTTATTGACAGAAGTGACAAGTGAGAATTTTCTCTTTCCTACTGGCCAGTATGCTGCAAGAAGGAATTCCTAAAAATTCAATGAATTCAGGTAAGTGGGTCTGCTGATATAACTTGAAACTTGAAACAAAATTTCCATTAGAAACCTCCTAGATGATGGTTTAAGTCAAATAATAATAACTAAATTGTAATTAAAATGAAATATCTGTGAAAGAGTAGTTTTCTAGACATGAATATCTAACCATCTGTTATAAATTTGTTATCCTTGGAAAAAATGTTTGCCAAACAGACCAATTGACGTAAAAAAAAAATGAAGTTACATAATGCAAGAAAGTTATTAGTGAAAATCTCTGTTGCAGGTACTTTTACATGTGAACAAATATCTGTTCCTACCAAATAGATTACTAATTATAAAGAGAGGATTCCACCAAAGTCCATCCTAAAGAGCCAAGGAGATTATTGGGCTTCCTTTCAGAAGTCTGGGAAAAGCATTACTTATAAAACCCAGGAGTAAGGATAGTTGACCTCCAAAGAACTCATCACCCCTAAGCCCCACTCCACCAAGGAGGATGACTATCTCATGAAAGCAGCACCAAGGGGTCCCACTTTCAATTATCCTTCAATGTCCTTTATACTGTTACATCTCCCAAGATTGCTTAAAGTTGGACTATGGGAAGAAGGGAATAATAGCTGAAATGTATCATTAATTTTTAACAACCCCACTACTATTATCGTAACCCAGCTATCATTGTATCATTGTTTATTTCATGGCCTTTGCTATTGTGACAACTTTATTTCTGCTCCAAGTAGCAATAGAATGATCTTGTTATTTCCAGAGGGGGCAAAAAAAAATCATTTATATCTTGTAGTCAGCTTATTGTTGCTGGGCAAACTCCCAAGCAGGAATATCTTATTGGAGAAAAGGGTTTACTTCAGGCTTACAGAGTCCAGGGAAACCCCCATCAATGACAGAAGAAGCTGGATCACTACCATAGATCCAAGTAGAGAGACATCATCAAACAGCCAACACCACAAAACTTCCAGAACTCCATGTGGCTTTCCACACATCTTAGGGCTGAACTACTGGGTACATCCCCCACCCCACCAGTAACAGACCTCTTCCCCAGTTTGCTTCTACTCACTGGAGACTAAAAATTGAAAGCCTGAGTCTATGGGACCATACATTCAAACCACCACATCTCATGCCTGGCACCCATAGACTCATGGCCATCTCACAATGCAAGTTGCATTCAGTTCAACTTCAAAGGTCCCTATAGTCTTTACCAAGTTACCACCATTCAAAGTCTTAAGTCGCATCTGAGATTTGAGATTGTCTCTTAACTGTGAGACCTATACAATCAAAACAAAAGTTACTTACATTCCAACACATAATGGCATAAAGTAAACATTTCCATTGTATAAAGGCATAACACTGAGAGACTGAATCAATACAAATCAATAACAATCAGGTAAACATTAAACATCTTAAGTTCCAAGTTCAACATTCATAACCAGTGAAGAAATTCTCTGGATTCCAATTCCAACCCTCAATCTGGGCTGGTAACAGCCTGGGAAAACATCCCATACTTAGCCATCCACTCTCCATGGCAGCCAGGTCACTTTCCTGGTATATCCAAAACATCTTTGGGTCTATTCTGCAAACATGGTCCATCTTCCCAACTCTATACAATGGCCTATTTATTCTCCATTGCAGGGATTTATCCCTGCTTCCCATCTCAGCAGCAACTGCAACCTATTTATCTTCATACTTAGAGACCCTCCATAGAGGGACCTATCCCTGCTTTACATTGCTGTGCATGTGCCTTGTGACCTGCTTCCCTGCATTTTTATACTTCTGAAAGCAATACCAGTTGTGTGGCATAGGCAAATAGTAAATCAAGGTGTGAAGTAAATCTTGACCTTGAAGAGCAACATACTCCTTCAGAAATCTTCTGTAAAGCCACCTCCTTTCAAAAGAATTTATATTTGTACTTATTGAATATTTCCTAGGTAGATTTTACCCTCAAGCATCTTTCCGTTGTCCCAAGTCAGTTGGCCCAACTTTAACAGTAGCAATCTGTTTAATAATTGCGGCTTCAGTAAGTCAAATCCTGCCTCTCTGCTAGTAACTTTAATGTTTCTTGAATATTTCCTTTGATAAATTGTACACGTTTCACATCTTTCTGTTCTACATTTTCTGCCAAGCACACCAGTTCATTACTTTTAAATTCAACCATGATCAAACTCTCTGGGCATGGGGAGAAGAACACAACCAGCTTTTTAAAAAATTTTTATTTATTTTTTATTTTATTTTATTTTATTGCCAGTACCCAAGTCCCAACAAGGTTCTTTGCTTTCCCTTTGAAAGTTCATTAACCAAGCCTTCACTGTCCACTATTCTCCCTGAATTTAGCATTATCAAACTCTAGTCAGAATAGCCCATAAAATTTTGCTTGCCACACTAAGAGGCTTCTCCAGTCCCAAGTACCAGATCCACATATCTCTAACACACAAGTTCCAAAAAACAAAAATCCATATGGGCAGGTTCATCACAGAATTGACCCCACTTCTCTGGTACTAAATTACTGTTACAGTTAGCTTCTCATTGCTGGAAAAACACCTGACCAGAAAAATCATATTGGAGAGAAGGGTTTATTTCAATCTTACAGACAGAAAATACTGGCTCACTTCTATAGTTCCAAGCAGAGAGACATTACTGTCTACACAAAAGACACAGCTCTCACCTCAAAGGGGATAAGGTTTTGTTTATTCCGGAGCCAAATATGAGTGATCATGACCCAACAACAGATTTGGTTAAAACAAATTCCATGTTCCAACATGTTAAAAATTTCATGAATGCTTTACAGTTAAAAACATAAATCAAGGCACTTTTCAAATATACTGTCTGACCATCAGGTAGGTGAGTTATAGCAAAGTGTGTGTGTGTGGGGGGGGGAATCTCCACAAGAGCTTCCGGATGCTATCTGATAATTTTAACTTTTGGGTTGGTGGAAGCTGGGGGTCTATTTATGCATTCCAAAAGGATTATACCTGAGCAATTGATAGATACCAGGATGTTAGGGCAGACACAGAAGTTGGCAATAAATGGCTTGTAAGGGGCAAAAGGTAGCCCCAGGGCAACTGAACTCTGATTTGGAACACTCTATCTCTCTATGACCATAGGGATTTTATCTGTCCATCAGCCTTGCAGGAAGATGGTGTAGAAGAATCAGCGGTTTTCTGGGAACTTTAGTTCGCAGTTCCACCTCCTGGCCAAGCATCAAATTTTCACATTTGGAAGCCAAGTATTCTATTTAATATGCCCCACATAGCTAGGAAGGCTCATGCCTACTACGTAGAACAGATGAGGCTGAGTAATAGGCAGGAAAACAATATTCAGGAGAGAGGAGTTGCTGCTAAAGCCATTAAGAAAGAAACAGTTGGATTATGTCAAACCTATTAGCCATCATGATCCAGGTATCATTAATTTTTTATTTGTCCTTTGTGTCTGATATAACATGTACATGTGACATATAATGGGAATGTTATATTTAAATTTAAGTATGATCAAGAATAAGTCTGCTCTAACAAACTTAAAAGCAGTAGACATTCAAACCCATTAACACTTTAAGTTGGTATGCTAAAAATATATATTAAAAGAAAAAGTAAAATAAATGAAAAATTGAAGTGGTTACAAGTTACATATATTTGAATTTTTATGCTGTCACTTATCTTGGTCAAAACACATAAATACAAACATACAAAAGATCATGGACAAATGTGACACAAACACATAAATTTTAGGTGCACCCCAAGAGAATAAACAAGTGAAAAGTTTTGATACTAGCTCTTTGAAATGGATGGCTCAGTAACACAGAAGATCAAAGATGAAGCTTGTTATATACATCTACATCAGATATTTTTTCCTGTTTGTTTTTAAGAGCTAATAATTAAAGGAGGAGGAGGTTTTTACAGAGGGAAATGTCTTCATATGACAAGGATGTCTTAATCTAACAATATCTCCTTTTAACTTAGAGGTACTAAAACTCTTAGTAATTAGTTTTTAAATTGTCAGTTTGAATTTTATGTGAATGTGTGTGTGTGTGTCTGTGAGTGTTTTAAAATTTTAACTTAAAGAGGCTGCCCATTATGATTTTCTATCCCAGCACTGGGAGGAAAGAGTAGGAGAATTGCTCTGAGTTCCAGGCCACCCTGAGAATACATAGTGAATTTCAGGATATCCTGGACTAGACTGAAACCCTATCTTATAAAACCAAAATAAATAAATACGTGATTAAACAAACAAGCAAATAAATAAATAAAATAAAAATAAAAATGAACCCCAATATAGTATTAAATGTTCCACATTGTGGAAAAAGTAAACCAAATTTATTTTTAGGTAGGTTTTCCCAGTTATTTTTTTCAAATACTTGCAAGCTAAACTAACCCATTTTTTTTTTTGTTACACTGTGGCTTGTTTATTAAAACCTCTATGAAAACATAAGTCTCTAGGGGCTGCTGAAAGCATAGCAGGCTGTGCTCAGGGAAACTTCTTCTCCTGGCCAGTTTCTTCCTCTTGCCCCTTCTCTGCAATAGACTTGGGCTCCTGCTCACCAGAGACAGAGACAGCCTTGACTTTTTCCATGGCAGGGCAATTTTCATACCAGCTGGAGTACAAAATAGTAGGTTCTTTTTTCTGCAAACATTTCCTTTCTTTGCAGGAGTGGTAAGAGAAAAAAAAATGCTTTATGCTAGCAGAGACAAACTGAACAGAATAGTCAGAAACCAAAAGCTCTAAAAGATCTGCAAGCAAACAACAAACTGAAAGGTCAGAATCAAAATGCTTTCAAAGCAAACAAACAAAATGGGTGCCTTGAAAAAAAAAAAACAACATTTTGAGAGCAAATCAAAAAAGTATCCAGTAACAACAACAACAATAAAAAGGATACTAACACCAGCTCAGAATAAACAATCGGACCTTCTACAAAATCAAGGGATGTTGGAGCCCCAAAATGATCTCACCAACATGCACTTTGGGAGACACTAGATGATTGGGTACAAGGAGCCCAAGCTGGTACCTAGCTCTGACTGGGTGCATCCTAAGTGAAAGTGGTTTGCCCTTGGGGCCCCACATTGGGCACCATAAGTGTTGAAACATAAGACACAGCTCTCACCTCAAAGGAGATAAGAGGTAGTTTATTTTGGAGCCACATATAAGTGATCATGTTCTTGAAACACAGATTTAGATTACCCTGAATTCTATGTTCCAAAATGTTAACAATTTCATGAAGGTTTTATAATTACAGAACACAAAAGAGTCATTAATCAAGGCACTTTTCAAATATATTGGTTGACTATCAGGTAGGTGGGTTAGAGCAAAGAGAGGTGATGGAATCTCTACCATAGGCCTTAGATGCTATCTGGTGACATTCTTTACCCTTGGGTTGGTGGAAGCGGCCTTAGATGCTATCTGGTGACATTCTTTACCCTTGGGTTGGTGGAAGCTGGGGATCTGGTTTTTTTTTGTTGTTGTTGTTTTTGTTTTTGTTTTTGTTTTTGTTTTTGTTTTTCGAGGTAGGGTTTCACTCTAGCCCAGGCTGACCTGGAATTCACTATGGAGTCTCAGGGTGGCCTCAAACTCACGGCGATCCTCCAACCTCTGCCTCCCGAGTGCTGGGATTAAAGGCGTGCGCCACCACGCCCGGCTCTGGTTTTTTTTTTTTTTGGGGGGGGGGATCTGTTCTTGTATTCCAAAAAGAATTAAACCTGATCAACTGATAGTCACTAGGATGTTACTTCAGACACAGAGATGGATAATAAATGACTATTAAGGGGCAAAAAGTAGCCCAAGGTGATTTGACTCTGACTTGCAACATTCCATCTCTATGTGATCCCAAACAGTTTATCAGTTTATTCAGCCTTGCTGGAAGTAAGTGTAGCAGATCCAGTACTTTTCTGGGAACTTCAGTTGACATTGCCAAACACCTGGTACCACAAAACCACCAGAGTTCTAAGTGACTTTCCACAACCCTTAGTGCTGGACTACCAGATCTGTCCCCAGTAGAATATCTCTTCCCTTGTAGGGTTCTACCTAATAGAGCCTCAAATTGCAAGCCTGTGTCTATGGGGAGGGAATACATCCAAACCACCACACTATAACAGTAGCATTAGAAAAGAATTCTATTCCTTAATATTAACTGCTCATATGGTTCAATGTACGACCCAAGATTTTTTAATGGATTTGAATAATTTTATAAAAGAAGGCTGAAGACCTTGCAGAAAAGTGCAGGAAGAGATATATAGAAAGAAACAGAACAACAAGCTCAGAATTTTTAAGTTAAAAAGGCACACAAAATCTCTAGTTGCACACTAACAGCTGATAATTTGTTATTTTTAATTAGCTAAGTGCGTGCATTTTAACTTCACTTGCTTCAGCAACAAATAAAAAAAAAACATAATGTTGGTAGCAAAATTTATGAGAAATCAAATAATAAAGAACTTTATCACATACCTAATATAAAACTATTAAGAAATTTGAATTCCCTTGCTCTTAGGGACTCTTAGAGGATATCTTTTAGTTCCTATATATTTTGGGTTAACCAGTTTTCTGATGCAGTGGTTAATACACACTATTATTACTGAGTTATCCTATTCCAATTAAGCATTTTGACCATAACATCTGTTTTATTCAACCAAGCCAGTTGGTCCAACTGTACAAAGTTACCATGAAAACCAATGAAATTCTGACAGATATCCCAATAAACAGCTGGTTTTTCATGACATGCTTTATTATTCTAATATTTTGAGTGACTAGATAGTTGTTTACAGCTCATGTTCTTACTGTTCAAGCATTATTAGTACCTTGTGTCACCAAGAAGAGTATTTGAGCAGATCATTTATTTCAACCCCTAAAGTCCTGTGGTCCATAGTCCAAGGTCTTTTAACTGAGCTATAATAATACCAAAAAGCCCATAATGGCACAGAACAAATGTTCACACTGCAAAAGATGGCATTGGGCATAGCTATAAATATTGAACCAATACAGATTTAAAACCAACAGGGCAAACATCAAACTCTGTAAGTCTGACAACTGTAACAAGTGATAAGTCTCTAAGTCTGACACTTCTAACCACTAATGAGTCTCTGGAGTTCCACTTCTACTCCTCCAGCTCAGCTGTTCATAGCCTCAGTTATAATCCATACAGTGCCAGAAGCTGCCCTCAGCAGCCATTCTATCATCATGGCATCTCTACCGGGTCTCCACTGCAACCCATAGTTCATCCTCAAGGCTCCACTGGGCCACACACAGTTAATGCAATAAGTCTGCTTCACACTGCTGATGGTGATTTAAAAAAAAAGTTGTAAATTCAATGACTCTATCTTTCCTGCATTTATTATACTCCATAGTACCAGGTGGGCTACTGATTTGTTAATCAGAAGGGGATGGGAGGCATATGACTCGGAAGACCTGGACACTCCTTCAGCATTCAGGCCTCTTCGTTCAAGAGCCTGACTTCTTCTGCTGTCCCAAAACAGATAAGCTGGCCCATTCTCAGTGGTTTTAATCTCTCAAACAATGGTAGCTGAAAATGGGCAGCAGTTTCAGTGCAAAGATTTCACTTCTTCATGCTCCATCCATATCCGTCTGTTCATACAGTCCATTTCTATGTAATGCAACCCTGCACCAGTTCTCAGGACACAAACAGGCAGAATGCAGCAAGCTTCTCATGCTAACTGCTTCTAGCTTAGTCTAGGCAAAGCTCTTTCATCCCCTTATAAGCCAAAACCTCATAGCCCTTAGTTCTTACTGCATTTAGGTCTTTCAAATCTAACCAAAATAGTTCATCAAACTGTACTTACAACACCTCAAGGAATCTCTTAGTCTAATATTTCAAAACCTTCAATATTTCTCCCTCAAATCAGTCCCAAAAAGCCAAAGGCCACACATTCAGGTTTCTAGCAGAAATAGTCCCACTTCTCGGTACCAATTTTACTGATGCAGTTAGATTCTGATTTCTGGCAGAAAGCATCCAACCAAGAGCAGCTTGTTGAAGGAGATGGCTTATTTTGGCTTACAGGCTTGAGGAAATGCTCCATGAAATCAGGGGAAAGCAATGGCATGGTAGAGGTTGGACATCACCTCCTGGCTGACATTAGGTGGGCAACAACAGCAGGAGAATGTGCCAAACACTGGCAAGGGGAAGTTGGTTATGACACCCATAAGCACACCTCCAACAATCCATCACCTGTAAGAGGCTCCAATTCCCAACTGGCCCCCAGGTAGGAACCTAGCACTCAGAACATATAAGTTTATGGGGGACACCCAAATCAAACCACTGTACCATCCATGTGGTTTTCTCCAAACATGTTTAGTACTTTTTTTTTTTTTTTTTGCTTTTCATGTTATGATTTTTAATGGATCCATCTTGATTTCCTGGGACAGACTTGAAACGTGGTTTTCCAAGGACACTACTGCAGTATTTGTGTCACACTGGTACTGCAGCTAAGTTTCAGAGTAGTATATTTGGCAGCCTAACGCACACAAACTAGATCATCCAAAAACTAAGTTCAGCCATAGTTTTCTTGCAGTATGAAAGCAAAATTAATGACCAACATCCACAAATTTAACATTTGTCATCAATTAACTCACATCCAAAAAACTGAAAAAAACCAGCAGGAAACTTAAAAGGGATTTATTTGTGATTTTCTATATGTTTAGCTTGTAAATACAAGACTGTAAATGTATAAAGAGACAATTTCTGTTAAAGTTTTCATTGTGTTTCACTTCAAGTACTGCACAAATTAGAATCTGATAAAGGATTTACATTCGATTATCTGAAACTCCCCATCTCAGACTTTATTTTAATGTGGTGGGTGACTTCATTTCCATAGATACCACCAGCAGGAAAGTCTCTCTTATGGAGCCTAGGACTTCCGTTAATTAGTGTGCATACAGTTTTTATTCTCTAAGTCATTGTCATTGTCATTGCTATCTTCATCACTTTCTACGGGGATGCCAGTAGCAGCTAAAGCACCTTTAGTTTCTCGGTCAAGAGGGAAAAAGGCCAGTTCCGCTGAAAGTGTCTTGTCTCTGGTAGAAGAGTACATATGCTGCTTTGGACACAATTTGGTCTTCAGATGCAGTGGAGACACTACTGTCATCAAAATAGTACCATTTTCCATCATCTTTATTTTTGGCAAAAGCAGTATAATGTCCTCCTCTCATCCCTCCATAGTGGTTGGAAACAGCAATCAAATTATAGAGGCAAGGGCCTACATTTGGATTAACTAGGAATTCTGACATATCCAAGTCATTGATAGGAAAATCAACTAAAGTATCCAACTTGTCTCTCATGTAGTGACTGTAGGAAAACCGCTTGAGATGAACCACAAGTACTGGAGGCAGGGACCATAAGTCTAATTTCTTTGTGGCTTGCTGGTGTTCTTTACAATTTGGACAATACCAGGGATCTTCAGAACCTAGCTTTTCTTTTGTTGTAAAAAGCTTAATGCAATCTTTTAATTTCACAAACAGCTTTTTAGGAGGTTTATATTCCACACTTTCATGTTTTTCAAAATCCTCAGCAGTATTTTCATCAAAGTATCTCTTTTTCAATTCAGGATCCCAATCCAAAGCAAGAAAAGTTCTTTCATCTAGCCTAGGTTGCCTATCACCAAATCTTATATGCCTGGTATCATCTTTGATGTAATTGATGTCGGTATTGCATAAGTTGTTGAACTGGAATATAAACAAACTTTTTTTCTGTCCAGTGAGTTGGCCTTTACAAGTTTCTTCACTACACAATCCATTTTCAGAATTGTTATCGCCTCCAACTGAATCTTCAGACTGACTGTTTTCGTTTTCTGAGGGAAGTTCCTGATCCTGGCTGGATTCATTATCAGGTTCATCTGTTTCCATTTCACTTGGTGAGCCTTCTTCATGTATGCCATTTGGGCCATTTCCATTAATATGTTGATCCTTACAGCAATGTAGAGATCCTTCTGTTTCTTCAGTTTAAGTAGATATTTTGACGTACTGGCACATTCTCAAAAGTAGGAGATTATAGGGTTTATCTTCAGTATTGTTTCGTGGTACAGTCATAAGAAAAGGCTGACCAAAAAGTGAAGAACCAGTATGGTGGGTATAACTTGAATGTCTGAATTTTTCTCTTAGGCAAACATGAATAACCACATGTTCTGTATCTTCTGTCCTATTGATTATGAGAAGTATTCACTGCACTAGGAAAACTGATCCAAGTGAAAAGATTAAAGCATATTTACTATAGAACAGGAAAGAAGTTGCAACATATATGTCTAGCTAGAAATCTGAAACAGAGAAACTCAAGCCTTCAGGAAAATCGACAATTTATCTAGCAGGGGAATATAAAAAAATGAGATAAATGAAATTGTGGTCAAAGATTATGTGTTAGAATGTCATTTACAGAGGATATCATTGTAGAGATATTGACAAAGCACACAACTTCCCAAAGAGTTTGAAGATCTAGGGTATGAATTTATTGGTTCCTGGTAAGGAAGTTTAAGTGTATACTATTGGATTTTTTCACGTTTATTCCAATTGTAGTTTTTGAAACAGAATAAAGCGTGATTGGTAGATGGCCATTTTAAATAAGGAGTGATTAATAACCTTGTAAAAGCTTTTTTTTCTTTTCTTTTTTTCTTTATTAGTTAGTTTTATATTCAGCAAATACACTAAGTTTGGGACTATTATTAGGTTCATCCGTGACCTGTCCCCTCCCCTTGGCCCCTCCTTGTTGAGCTTGTTGAGGTATATGGGTCAGGCATTGTGGACTTAGCCCACAGTTATGGGTAAGCTAAATGTCTCTGCATATCATGACCCAACATGTGTCTCTGACATTCTTTCTGCCCACTCTTCCGCAAAACTTCCCTGAGCCATGTTGGGTTCATTTTTGGTCTGCTTCAGTGATGAGGTATTGGGGGCCTCTGAGACTCTGGCTCTCTGATTTGGTAGGAGTTGATTTTTCTCTGTGTTGATCTCCTTCCCCCTTGTGCTGGTATCCGGTTCATCAGGAAAACAGCACCCTTGCTTTTTTGCCAATTTTTCTTAGTTTCAGCAGGGTCCCTTTTGAGGTATGATGGGGTGGCTCTCTCCTTAGGATCTACATCTATCTGAAAAAGAGAAGCAGATTCTCCAACGGAGAGTAAGTTAGCACCAGGACAAATGAGATAACCCTTACTTTTTTATAGAGAATTTAATAGGTGTAGGCCCTCTCATAGCCCATGATTGATGGTAGCTTGATATTGGAGAGTGGGCTTATGTTTGCAGATGGTTCTGACTTGTTTCCCAGCTCCAGCTATGGGTCCCATACCACTGAGGAGATCAGTTAGCCAAATTAAGAGCAGTTGGTTCCCCACCATGGCTGTGTGCCACTATTGCACTTGTGTGGGCATCACAACAAGTTATTTGCTACTAAGTAGGTTAGACCATGAGTTGCTTGGACAGATATTGGTAATTTTCCCCCAGTCACCCATGTAGTACCTTCTGGAACTAGACACGCTGACTGTCTGGGGACTGACTCTCTTCCAACTTCCAGCCATGCTATTCTATTTTGCATGTCAACCACATAAGTTGTCATTAAAGGGGTGGGAAACACAAATCTAGACCCAAACGGCAATGGTACCATATAATTCTACTTACTAAAAGACAGACCAAATGGCTGATCCTTCACCAGGCCCTTACAGGGAACACTTGAACCACAAGACACTGGAAAGGGTAGGATCAAGACTAACCTATATCTTGTACATATTTCCTCCCTCCCTCTCTCTCTCTCTCTTCTCTCTAACTCTTGTATATTAGTTATTTTTTTCCTCATTTTCTTAGTGGGCACTGACCTGTAACTCCCAGTACCAGCATGGGGCTATCATCCACAATGAGCTTTTGATCAGAGAGACCTACAAGGTTTCCTAAAAGACAGACAGATTTTTGTCAGAGCACTTGATGACCCACCAAAGGTTAGTGGTAAGACCCTCCTGCTGAAGACACCTTATAAAAGTTTTAAGGAGCTATAGAAATGCTTGAAATGTGATGCCATGAACCTTATAAGGGAAGTACTTACATGAGAGTAGGAGAATAACTATCAGAAATTGAAAATTCATAGCTACGAGGATCCCAATGCCATATTGGATGCTCAAGTTCTCTACAGTGTAGGAGAGTGAGAGAATATCATGTTTCTGTTAGGAGAATTGTAGGGGAGGCTACTATGCTGAGTCTACAAGCCAAAGTTAAATCATGTCAAGTATGTTCAGATAAAATTGTGTATAGTGGCTCAAGATGTAGGTTTATAACATAGGTTGAATTTTGGAGGACATGATTAAATAAACATAATTGGGTAAGGAGTGTGGCAGTTTGAGAAGCAAGCAGAAGGCAAAAGGATAACTAAGTAGGAAACTATGCTGAGTTGTAATTGGAAATTATATATAAGGATAATTGGATTTCAACTGGTTAGTGGATTGACCAATTGGGATAATCTCACCAGAAGTATATGGAAAACTCAAGTGATATTCAAAACTTGACACATGAAGCTATCTGCCACCATGACTCTCCAGCTCTACTCTTCATATACAGGGGCCTTAGGTGCACTGATGTATGTGCAGTTTAGGAATTAATAGCTGACCATTGCTGGGACTTCTTCCTTGAAAACTATTAGGCTGGTGTTCAAAGTCACAGATTCCACTTTTGAGAGCTGGCAACAGCTGGGCATTTAGGGAAACCAGGGAAGAGAGGGTTTTAATTTATTGTAGACATTGCTCATATTTAGCACACCATGATGAATAACAAGGTTAATTTCCTTTCTGAAGGCTGTTGCAAACAGTACAGAAACACGGATGTGCAAGTATCTCTGTGGCATTCTGACTTACCCAAAAGTGGTATACCTAGATCATATGTTAGTTCTATTTCTAGTTGTTGAGGATCCTTCACACTGATTCCCGTAATGGCTGTATCATTTAACATTCCCACCAGCAGTGCATCCTCACTAGCATGTGCTAGTATTTGTTTCCTTTATGATGATATCACATCTCAATTTACTTTTAATTTACATTTACCAGATAGCTAAGGATACTGAACTTTTTGCAAATATGTATTAGCTATTTGTATTGGTCTTTTAAGTACTTCTTGTTCAATTCATTTGTCTATGTATTGATTGGATGATTTGTTTTCCTAGTGTTTAAATTTTAAGTTCTTTATAGATCATATATATTAATATATCATCTGAAATATGATTAGGAAAGATATTCCATCATTCTGAGGCTTGACTATTCTCTCTGCTGATTGTTTCCTTTGATTTTTAATTGTATCTAGTCCTTTTGAAAATTCTTGAGATAATTTCCTGAGCTATTGGGATCCCTTTCTAAAAGGCCTTACCTGTGCATATGTCTTAAAGTTTTTTACGTATACTTTCCCTTAGAAATTTCAGAGTTCCTCATCTTACATGAAGGTTGTTGACCCATTTGGTTATCTTAACTTCACCTCTGCTTTCATGATTCATTCTCTGTTAAAATAAAGCTTATGATGTTTTACAGATATTATGATGAAATGGAAATTTCTTCTGAGGTTTATTTTTTAAATATATTTTATTTATTTATTTGACCGAGAGAAAGAGGCAGAGAGAGAGAGAGAGAGAGAAAGAGAGAGAGAGAAAGCAAGAATGGGCATGCCAGGGCCTCCAGCAACTGCAAACGAAGTCCAGATGCTTGCGCCCCCTTGTGCATCTGTTTTACATGGGTCCTGGAGAATTGAACCGGGATCCTTTGGCTTTGCAGGTAAACACCTTAACCGCTAAGCCATCTCTCCAGCCCCTGAGGTTTATTTTATATGCCATGTTTTAATGGTAAATAATTAGTGCCCTGCTTCAAAAGTAAATTAATCCCCTTAATCTTGATTTTATGTGATTATGTGATATATATATATATATAGATATAGATATAGATATATAGTTTGTATGTATATGTAAAGATGAGTGCTCTCCTGCTGAGCTATGGCCTAGGAATAAACTATATATATGTGTGTATATGTGTATATATGTAACTACATTTATTTATTTGACAGAGAGAGAAAAAGAGAAAGAGGCAGATAGAGAAAGAATGGGTGTGCCAGGGCCTCTAGCCACTGTAAACGATCTCCAGATGCACGTTCCCCACCCCCCCCATTGCATCTGGCTATTGTGGGTCCTGGGGAATTGAACCAGGGTCTTTTATGTTTTGCAGGCCAATGTCTTAACTGCTAAACCATTTCTCAGCCCTAAGCTATATATTTCTTAAATTCATACCTTTATTATGCTTTCTTATTGTTTTCAATTATATTCTTCAGGCATGTTAAGGGCATGCTTACTTTCTTTTCTCAGAGTTTTATATAATTAGTTAATAATTTTTATTATCTTTATAATTTTAAAAATGGATATTCCTTGGTTTTCCAACATTATCATATAACTCTCTTTCATTGAAATCTTCTTCAGCACCCCACATATCTGCTATGTGGAGTGATCAGGTGACCTCACACTATGTGCTGGCTTTCTTGCTTTTTGTTTTTATCTTTGTCTTTGAGAACATAGACTGATTCTTTCTTTCAGGATGTAGTTAATTTTTCTGAAAGATTATGAACTAACCCTGAACAGGCTTCTGTCCCTCTTCTAAGTAAAATAATTGTCTGTAACAATGTCAGGCTGGGATGCCTGACACTGAGAGCAGCAAGTTCATTACAACAGTGTTGCTTTTCCTGATGTTGGAAGGAGATAATGAGATAGAGTATCCTCCATGATTGGGAGGAAGTTCTCATAAGTGCTATCACATTTAATTATACAGTTCATATCAGTCCTTACTCATTTTGTGATGGGACGTATCACATGAAGGAAGATGTTAAGGATGCAGAAGGCAAAAAGAAAAAAAAACTACATATCAATGACAAACTATCTCTGAACTCCTCCTTTATATTTTCATATCTGTAAGAATTTGGGGAATCTCATGAAGCAGACAAGATTTTGTACAGACAAACATACCGTAAACAGAGCCAATATGTTACCCAATGAATGGGAAAAAATCTTTACCATCTATACCACTGAGAGAAGACTAATTAATATCTAGAAACTACAAAGAACTCAAAAAAATAAACAACAAATAAATCAAACAACCTACTCCAAAAATGGGGAAGAGAACTGAATAGGGAGTTCTCAGAAGAACAAATACAAATGGCTAGCCACACTTAAGAAAATGTTCAACATCCCTAACTATTAGGGTAATGCAAATTAAAGCAACCATGAGATTCTACCTTACTACAGTAAAGATGGCAGTCATTAAAATATCCTACAACAAATGTTGGTGAGGATGTGGGGAAAGAAACCCTCATCCACTTTTGGTCGGAACATAAACTTGCACAACCACTATGGAAATCAATATGGAGATTCCTGCATAGGATGAACATAGACATATCAACAGACCCAGTCATTCCCTTACTGGACAGTTATCCTAAAAGTTCCATGCTTCACTACAGAGATATTTGCTCAATCATGTTTATAGCTGCTCAATTCTTATAGCTAAGAACTGGAATCAACCAAGGTGACCATCATAAGGTGAGTGGATTATGAAGTTGTGGTACATTTACACAATGGAATTCTACTCAGCAGTAGGAAAAATTATATAACAGAATTTGCAGGAAAAATGGACAGACTTGGAGGAGATCATACTCAGTGAACTCACACAATCACAGAAAGACAAACACCACATGGTCTCACTTATCTGAGGTTCCTAAACAGAACCAGCTCCAGTTGCTGACATACCTGATAGGCAACTCAAGGTCAACACAATAGGGATGAAAGGTATTGGGGGGAGGGGAAGGGAAGGGAGGTAAAACAAATGCAAGACTAAATCCAAAATGAACTGGTACCAAAGAAACTTTTATCCTTGGAGATAGACTAAAGCATGTAATTCTCAAAAGGACAAAGAGGGGGAGCACCTGAAAAGAAGGGTCCTGGAGAGGTTGGGATAAAGCCTAAGCTTACTTACTTTTTATTTTTTTATTTTTTGTCTCTGGTATTTAACCTCCAGTACCAGAAAGTGGTTGCTACCACAATGAGCTGTTGGTTACAGAGAATTATTATGTACCCAAAACAAGAGAGGCTTCTGTCAAAGCATTTGATTACCCACCTGACGCAAAAGGGAAGACCCTATTGCTGAAGACAAAATATTTGGCTGACACAGAGCATGGAGAAACCTAGCTGGAATCTGGAAGAGAGCCAGTCCCCAGACAGTTTGTCTATCTAGTGTTGGAAAGTGTCAGCTGAGCTACAGGGGGGAAAGTGTCCAAAAATGGTATGAGCAAATAGTGGTCTAATCTACTCAGAAGCAATCACCCTGATAGGATGTCCACACCACTGCAATAGTGGTACACAGCCTTGGTGTGTAACCAATAGCTTTGTGATTGGCTAAGGGATCCACTCAGTGTAAAGGAACCAATATCTGGAATTGGGAACCAAATCAGAATCCTATGGAGACAAAACTTATGTTCTCAATAATCTTGTCAAGCTCTCAGTAGTCTTTGGCTAAAGGAGAAGTTACATACATCAAATTCTCCCTAAATTGATAATGCTTATCTCATTTAAACTATGCTGACTTCACTCTCTGTTGGAGAATCTGTTCTTCTTTTTCAGCAGGTAGTGAGACCAAAGGAGATAAACTACCCCTCTCACTTCAGCCAAGCTACACCTGAAACTACAGAGGAACTGGGGAGAGGAGGAAGAGTGCTGCTTCCATGCTGAGCCTGATCTTTAGGGCCAGGTTGAAGGAGACAGACCCTGAGGATATTCAACACTTATTGAAGCATGGATCCAGAGGCTCCTAGGAGCTCATCGCTGAAGAAGACTTAAAACTCACCCAACACAGCTCAGAGAATTTTCAAGAAGAGGGGGTAGCAAGATTGTAAGAGACAAAGGTTGAGACAATATGCCCAGAGGCATTCCCTCCCACCCCCAAAATAACTGTACTTCTGCTTCCACAACTCCATAAGGAATACCAGAAACCCCACTGAGGGGGGTCCACAGTGGAATGGGGGTAGGGATGAGGGAAAAGAGAGTACCAACACATGATGTTTCCATAAAAAATAAGTTCTTAATAATAATAATGATAAAGAAAAAAGTTTTAAAAAATTGGTGAGGGGTCTTGTGTCATCTACTTTCACTGTATTACTTTATACCATACTGTGATTTTGAACAATAAAAAGATGAAAACCAAAAGTGTAATTAATTTACCCTAGTGAATACCCAAGTTTCTTTTTTTAAATATATTTTATTTATTTATTTGAGAGTGAGAGAGGAGGGGGTGGTCATGCCAGGGCCTCAAGCCATTGCAAATTAACTCCAAATGCATGTTCCTCTTTGAGCAACTGGCTTACATTGATCCTGGAGAATTGAACTTGGGTCCTTTGGCTTTGGAGGCAAATGCCTTAAACACTAACCCATCTCTCCAGCCCCCAAGTTTCTTAATGCAGACATTTTAATGAAATTCTTACATAAATTCATTTAAGAAAATCATAACAAGTGTCATTTTAAACACATATATTTTATAATTTCAAAAATGAAAACTTTGATTGTGAGACAGGGATGAGCTTGGGGGTTAAGTGTCAAGGGTAGAGCCATCTGTAGTCAGCTACCTTGGAGCCTAGGAACACAAAAACAGGACAAACAGCTGGAAACTGCCAATCGATTTGGAGCCTACTTCTCACATTTATCTTCCAAGCCTAAACCCCCACCAATTTATATGAAGAAAAATTGAACTAGAAAGAAACTATATACCACCCTTAGTCCCCAGGAGAGATTTGGAGCTGATCTCACTCTCAAAAACAAGTAACACTGGGTGTCCAGCTTAGATAATAAGAAAACCAAGTCTCCCAAGGTCTTAGATTGGCCCAGAGGATCCTCACTAAAAGTAGAGCCTGATCAGGCTCAAATGTACCCATCCCAATCCAATGAATAGTCTCACAATTACTTTAATCAATTTAGACTAGGCTAACCAACACAGGCTATGTAAGAGCTGCTACTACTGAGTCTTCACTAACAGAACTGAACTCAAAATTGCCACAACTGAACTCAAGTTGGGCAGACCCCAGTGCTGAGCAAATACCAAACAACATCCTGCATAGGAGTAACCACTAAGACTATCTAGTCCCACTATGGAAGCCTCCAATGAAAACTTAGAGGAAACCCAAGACATAGAAGCTAAGAAAGAAATCTCAACAAGTATTTTAAATGAATTTAATGTGATCATGAAAAAATGGCTTGTTGTATGGGAAGAAATGAGACAAAGAGTAATCAAACAGGAATTCCAAGAATAGCTGAAGGAAATAAAATAAAATTGGGAAAAAGAACTCAAATTATAAATCAAAGGTTGAATTTGAAGAAACACAAAAACACAAACTCAAAGGAGGGGTGAAAAAAATGGAAGATAGTCAATGAGAATATCTCAGTAAATGGCTGAAAGAAAACAAAGAGAATCAAGAAACAGTACTCCGTAGATGGCTTAATACAATTGAAGGCAATCAAAATGAGATAAACAGAAGGCTAACGGAATTTGAGGGGACCAACTTACAAATATTCAGACGGTAGCATGTGTCTGTCTGCCTGTCTGTCTGTCTGTCTGTCTATCTATCTATCTATCTATCTATCTATCTATCTATCTATCTATCTATCTATCTGGCATGTAAGCTCCATCTTTAGTAATACATTTAGTAACTTTTGGGGAATATGAATCTTTTTATCCTAAAAGAATGTGAATATAATAAGGCTGACATTAAAAAATCAACTACACAGTTTAGGATGGCAATACTACATTTATAATTCTAAAACCTGAGCTTCAGGAACACAACATGTTTATTTTGACTTATTTCTGTTTTCTTTTTCCTTAACTTTCATTTGGTAATAAACCTAACTTCACTGAAACTCATTTGTGGGCAAAACTGAATCAAAATGGCTTGTGAATAAAGTCTTTAATAACTCCATAGTTCTTTTTTAGAAGGTATGCTAGATTACTGAATATAAATGCGTTTATTTATAGAATTCTTTCCCAGGATCCATTGAGGTAGTCCATATCATAAAGAAAATTCTCTGTGCATCTCTGTTAAATTCTGAAAGGTTCTAATTTTAAATATATATCTTACTTCTACTATTTTCTATTAGGAAATGCAGAACTATGCATGCTTAATCCTTGTCAAATTATTTATTTAAAACTGTTTCACAAAGCCTAGTGTGGTGGTTTATGGCTTTAATCCCAGCACTTGGGAGGCAGAGGTAGGAGGATCACTTTGAATTGGAGGCCACCCTGATACTACACAGTGAATTCCAGGTTAGCTTGATCTAGATCTAGAATCTACCTGAAAAACAAAACAAAACAAAAAAATTGTTTCGTGTGCTGATGGTACCCAAAGTATACCAAGACCAGGATGAGTGCCTTCTGCTGGGCTGCCTTCCCTCATTCATTTCCTGACATGGACAGCCATTGTGATGTCATGAAGCTTGGAAGTTAAATCTTGTGGCTCATAATGAAACTTAAAATTTAAGATAGTATATTTTAATGTAAAAATGTGCTAGTTTTAATGAAATTATCCAGGAATCAGAAGTGTATAAATGGTGTACTTTTCCTAAGCATCTCATAGATTATTCAGAGTGGCACTACTAAATTGGACTCCTGTTAACAGATTTATAAGAAAATTATCACAAACATGCCATAATGTTTTTTTTTTTTGTTTACTTTTATTTATTTATTTGAGAGCAACAGACAGAGAGAGAAAGAGGCAGAGAGAGAGAGAGAATGGGCACACCAGGGCCTCCAGCCACTGCAAACGAACTCCAGACGCATGCGTCCCCTTGTGCATTTGGCTAATGTGGGTCCTGAGGAATCAAGCCTAGAACCGGGGTCCTCAGGCTTCACAGGCAAGTGCTTACCTGCTAAACCATCTCTCCAGCCCAGCTGTAAAGTTTTAAAAGCAAATTTGTTTGAGAACAAATAGTATTTAATTTCCCTGTATTTATTTATTTTTAATTTTTATTTATTTATTTGTAAGCAGAGAGAGAGAGAGAGAGAGAGAGAGAGGAGAGACAGACAGAGAAAGAATGGGCATACCAGAGACTATAGCTACTGCAAATGAATGAACTCCAGACGCATGTGCCCCTTGTGCATCTGGCTTACGTAGGTCCTAGGGAATTGAACCTGTGTCCTTTGGCTTCACAGTCAAATGCTAACCGCTAAGCCATCTCTCCAGCCCCTTAATTTCCCTTTAAAGACTTCCATCAAATAGGATATCTTTTAAAAGCAGTTATCTAAATTATGCACGGATAGTTCAATAACTTAATATCTACACATTTTTATTAAAATAATTCATCTCAGTATGTTTCAATAGCTATTTCAGGATTCTATATATGAAAAGTAAATTGATGAAACATTGTTTATGTCAACTATTTAAAAATTACCTTTGTCATTGAAAAATTTAGAGAATTTATGATAAAAAATGTGTCTCTTTACTACAATGTCTTAGATTATAAATGTGTTCAAATGATAGAACTTTTGGAAATTTTACATTATATATTAGTAGGTGCTGAATTTTTTTCAGTTTTTTAACTTAATTCATTTATTTAAGACACAAAAAGAGGCAGGTAAAGAGAGAGAGTGTGTGTCTCCAGACACTGCAAACATTTCCAGACACATGAGCCACCATGTGCATCTGACTTATGTGGGTATTGGGGCATCCAACCTGGATCCTTAGGCTTCACAAGGAAGAGCCTCAACCACCAAGCTATCTCTCTAGCCCAGTCCTGAAAATAATATGAGGCAAAACAGGCTTCATTATATCATTGATCATATACCTATTATGATTTTAATGGCAATGATTAATTTCGAAAATTTTGTTTTGGGCTTTTTTGCTATTTGAAAATGATGTTATTGTTTATTGCAAAATGTTTTACGAGACAAAAATTTCTATGCAATGCAAGCCTAAAAATATAAATCGAATGGGTACTTTAAAATGATTACTTATTTTTTTTAATTTTCATGAGTAGGTTGTATAATGAAATCACAAAGAATGACCTTCATTTATTCATAAATATCACTATATGTACAGACATTTTATAAGAATACAGGATACCAAACTAATAGAATAGATTCTTTGTTTCTCAAAATTATAGCCAATTATGCACAGGAAGACACGTTATTAAATGATTTACATATGTATTATACTAAACAATAGTAAATAGTCTTGTGAGACAAGAGGTTGGGTCATATGAGAATAATTTTAGATGAACATATGATAAAAGGTTTTATTGGCAGAATTCTGTATATGTGTTGGGATTGGTTGGTGGAGTTAGAAAGGGCTATGGTCATTTTTTACACAGCCAAGTATGAATGCTAACCCGAGGATTGCCAAACATTGGAGGCAAACCATGTTGCTGTGTTTGAGAAAAGAATCAATAAGGTTGAGAGGGAATTTTCCAGGACTGTTAAGGCTAGAGAAGCAGCTGAGTGGAGGCAGACTGTGGAAGCATTTGTAGGCCTCACAGTAGTTTTTATTTTTAAATTGAGAACTTTATTGTATGATATATTGTTAAATGGTCGTACACATTCAAATTGGTTTGTACTCTTATATTCCTTCTCTTCTGCCCTGTTCTACTGAGTACCCTCCTCATTGTGGTTATGGGTATTTACTGTATAATCATGAATGCACCAGGCAGACTCTGGGGTGGGGGGCAATGCCTCAGGATACTTCTTCCCACACTGTGGCTCCTGTATTCTTTCCAACCCCTCTTATGCCATGTATCCTGAGCCTTGGAGAGTGTGTTAGAAACCCCCCTTAGTGCTGAGCACTCATCAGCCTCCAATTTCCTGCTTTCTTGAGTTTTAAGTGTCTTCAATGCCTACCACCATCTCCCTGGAGGGAGTTCTCAGGCTAGCAGTGAAAGCAGCATGTGTAGTCATATGGTGCAATTTAAGGGAGTTCCAGCCCATGACACATAGTATTGGATTTACATTGGTATGATATCTATTCAGGTATATGTGACATGTTGAGAACTGTAAAACTAGACTCTAAGACTGGCACAAGATTCAAGCTGAGGTGCAAAGAACTAAGAAGATGGAATTGTGGAGGGCAGAATGGGTATATAGTCACCAAGATAACAGGAGGATAAAGGTAAATGGTTTTGGTCTTAGATCCATATTTGGGTCCTTGTTTGTTTGGTAATTGCAGTGTGTCCTTCTGTATATTCTTGGATTGCTATTAGTAAGATGGGAAATATCGTGGTATATATTCACAAGGTTATTGTGATGATTTCATGAAATGGTACTTCTATAATATGAAGGAGGGCCTGTACCATTAGAAACCTCAGTAAATGTTCACAATTTTTGTTACTAGAGTTACCTTCAATGAACAAAAGGGCCAAGAAGCAACATAAAGCACAAGTAGATATTTGAACAAATAGTGTTCAAAAAATGCAAAGTAAATCAATTTCAAGGGCAATTTATAGTCATTGGATTATCCAACACTAAAAGAAGTGCATAGGGTGAACCAGTAGATGACATGAGCACTCAAGCATTAGTATAAGCAGGCTGGTCAACCTGGAAGAATCATTTTTGAAAGGATTTAAACACTTCTCTTTTGACTCAGTAACTACATCTGGAAACATATAACATGGAAACCAACAGATAAGTATGAAAAAATATAAGCAGTTATTTTGAGCATTATTTATAGTGGCTAAATATTGGATAAAACAAAAATATTTAATAATTAGGAAGTGCTTAAATAATTTATGGTGTAGAAGAAACAAATGAATATTCATTTCTATATAAATATCTATACATCATTTACATTAAAAAACAGGTACAGTATAAGCTACTTAGACTGAACTAAATACATGCAATCATATATGTGAAATTAGATAGATTTTACTAAATTTATAGTCATATTAACAGTTGTTAGTCAGAGAATAAGTCACAAATGTAGAAATGTGAAGGAGAATTGATAAGTAACAATTTTCTCTGGAAATGAGAGCTCTTTCAATGGTATTAGGTTGATGAAAAAGGCATATTTTCCTCACAAACTAAAATAAAAGAGGTGGCAATAAACCATGGGATCTAACAATTTCCTCACTCTGCAGGAAAATAGGAAACAAGTTTACTATTTAGCAGCAACTTATCCACTCACCATTTATTTCTTTCCTTATGTAGTCCCCTCCCTCCCTCTTTCCTCCCTCAATCTCACCTTTCCTCATTCCCTCTCTTCCTTTTTTCTTTCCTTCCATCCTCCCTTCCTTCCCTTGTTGCTCCTTTCCTCCCTCCTTCCTTTCTTTTTTCTTCTTCCTTCCTTCCTTCCTTCCTTCCTTCCTTCCTGCCTTCCTTCCTTCCTTTCTTCCTTGTGGAAATATTTTGAGATTATGTGGAAAAGATACAAACCACACTGCAGAAGACACTGATCTAACCCAGTCTTTCTTTGTGAGATTTCTGCATTCTTTTTTTTTTCTAAATATAGTTCAGCTCTTTTGGCTGACTCCTTCCCTTATATTTTCTAGACGTCTTCAGACTAAGGGAGAAAGGCAGACTTGATGCTCTAAATGTATGAATCAAGAAGGATATTTATTCCTGGAGTTGTCGGTACCATTTTCCCTGTCATAGGATAAAACATTACCTGAAAATGAACCCAACAAGGAGGAAGAGGAAAAGGAAAAAGGAATACACATCTATTCTGTAATGTTTTATGAATACCTATAAAATATATTTAAAGAAAATTTTATTCCTAAACCAGTGATTATTAAAGTGTGACCCCCTACCCTGGGAATTTGCTGCAAAACAAAATTATCATTTCTCATTCTGGTTATACTGAATAAGAAACTCTGGAAGGAAGCCCAGCTATTTTCATTTTAATAAGACCTGTGGGGGATTCTCATGGATGCTAAAGGTTGAGGGAACACTGCCCAGATTTTTGAATTTCATGAGTCATTAGATAATCTTACATCTGTCTCTTTCAATTACAAAGCTTTGACTAATAGGTTAAAAGAGCTACTGAGTTACTGAAGGTAAACTGGCTTGTAATAGCTGATCAACATTATAGGATAAGTAGACTAGAATTATTTTTAGTGGCACCAAAACAAATGAGCATGTAATTTCACAGGACTATTTTATTATGTCTATATGACTACAGATAATAAATTATGAAGGTCTTCTGGATCACTGACTCAGAACAAAAACATAAGCAAGTTAGTATGACCTTAGCTGAAGGTTCAGAGAATAAATGAAACCGTAAAGGAAGTGATCAGTGGAAAGACGAAGGTGAACTCCAGGGACAAGTTGTGGGGATGACACTGGAAATTGTGTGTGGGAGTGAAAGGCAATGAAAGAAGGTTGTAAGCTATGATCGAGCATCATTGTATATAGACTCAAGGGGGGCAGTCATAAGGAATGGAAAGTTCAAATGGCCTGGGGAGAGCAGTGTGATGTTAAGGGATGACAAGCAGGAAGAAGCACGCTCTGTCTATCTTCCATATTCTCTATTTTGTTCAGAATGGAAGCTGGATTAAAAAAAAAAAAAAGAAACTGAAGATGAAGGTGACTTCATACCCTCTTATTCTGTAACACACTTGCCCTGGACAATAGAAGATTATAGTTATATATTTTGGTAAAACACATGGAGAGGCTTTATATGGGTCTTCCATTTTGTCTGTAAATAATGGGGCATATTTGCTCATTCAGACAAAAGAGCCTTGACATTTAGGATGTGAAAAATGCAGTCCAGCCTTTTCTATTAGTTCTGTGTGCATGGTTTGCAGGAGCTACTGCCCTGCTTATTGTCCTTTATGAACCTAGCAATTGTGAACATCTTTAAAATCAAGTGTCAAGTTGACTTTGAACATTTCACTCTGTTTTTAAACAGTGCTTATCATGATTGACATCTGAATATCATTGAGCATTGAGGAACTTGGTTTAGCTTATGAATAAAATACTCAACACTGCTTAGGTACCCCAAATCTATAAATCTCTATGTAAATGTGAAAAATTAGTCTCAGGGTTAGTAGTTAAGAAACATTTATCTCTTTCCCTAGGGGGAAAAATACTGTTTAAAATATCTTGGGTCAATAACCCAATAACTATCATAAGAAGCAGCATTTTGTTATTCCAGTCTAATCAGGCATCCCTATACATTTCAGAGAAAATGATAGAAAACTAATTGAATTGAAAATATGGCTTTTTTATCTTTTCAGAATGTTATTTGTTCACCAGTATTAATTTTTTTGTTTTTAATTTTTTTTAAATTTTTCACAGTAGTAGTGAATAGTCTGATGATTATCATTTACTTCCACAAGCACAGGCAAAGTGAATAAGTAAATGAAATAATAAAACAAATTTAATATTAGGTGTTGATTAATTTCTACTGTGTATTCATGGATGTCTACTTGTCCTTCCCATTTAGGCAAGTGCCATGTAGGCAAATCCCAGTCACTAAAATACACATATATAAAAAATGTTAAATATTCTTTATGCATCAAAAGTGCTTCTGAGAAGCTCCCTACAGAGCATGTCTAACTCAAACTAATGAGTTCTAATGTATGATTTTCTTGTACCTAGCTTCTCTTTACACGTCAATCTGCTCATGGCATCTGTCAGGCAAACAGCACCAGGGAAACCACTGGGGTTGTCAAGGAAATAACACCTTTCTCCTTTACCACCATCTGAAAATGATGCCCAGATTTCTCTGAAATTCTCAAGGCAAACTATGTCATTCTTTGAAAACCAACACCATCTGCCCAAGCAGACATTCAAGAGGCAATTGTCACATAAAAGATTTTTATCTGATTTCTGATGTTCTAGCCTGTTACATCAGGTTATCAAGCTTTCCCTTAGCTATATGGCATACCTGCATATTTCAAATTGAAGAGGGATATTATAGGCTAAAATGACAAGGATTAATTTTAGCTTAACTATTTCATGGTAACAGAAGCAGCCATAGCTAAATTTTTAAAGGCAATACATGTGATCCACATACAAATACATTTACACATACACACACACACACACGCACATATGTGTATGTTGATTTAGTTTCAAATTTTTCTCTCAGAAGAAAATTAAAGGGAAAGTGCATAAAACATATTTATTTTATTTTATTTTTATTTTTAGTTATGTACATACTCAGTTTGTAAACAGCCATGTTGGTACCATTGTTAGCCTCCTCCCTCTCCTCCCACCTCCAAAGGGACCCTCCTTGTTCGGGATTGTGGGTCATGCATTGTGGGGTAGCTATCAGTTTTGGGGAAATGGCAATATTTCTGTGCATAATATCCCAACTTGTGGCTCTAACAATTTTTCCGCCCCATCTTCTGCAAATTTCCCTGAGCCATGTTGGGTTTGTTTAAGTTCTACTTCATTGATGAGGGCTTGGGAACCTCTGTGTATCTGGATATCTGGCATGGTAGGAAATGAGTTTTCTCTGTGTATATCTCCTTTACCCTTGTGCTGGTGCCAGGTTCACCAAGAAAGCAGCTCTCTTACTCCTTTCCCCAGTTACTCTATGGTTTCAGCTGGAGCCCTGGTGAGGCGCAATGGGATGAATCTCTCCTAAGGTTCTGCATCCATATGAAAAAGAGAAGCAGATTCTCCAACAGAGAGTGAAGTTAGCACTGGATAATTGAGATAGCCATTATTATATTAGAGAGAATTTACTAGGTATAGGCCCACTTGTAGCCCAAGTTGGTGAGAGCTTGATATTAGAGAGCAAACTTGATTTATGGATATGGTTCTGACCTATTTCCCAGTTCCAGCTATGGGTTCCTTTCCACTGAGTGGATCTGTTAGCCAATCCAAGAGCATTTGGTTACCCACCATGGTTCTGTGCCACTATTGCACTTGGGTGAGCATCGTGGCAGGTTTATTGCTGCTGAGAAGCTTAGACCACGAGTTGCTTGGACAGATGTTGGTCATTTTCTCCCAGTTGCTCATGTGACACCTTCTGGCACCAGACAAGCTGTGTGGGGACTGACTCTCTTCCGGATTCCAGCCAGGTCTCTCCATGTTCTGTATGAACAACATATGGTGTCTTTGGCAGTAGGGTCTTACTTTGGTAAGACCTTTGGTGGGTAATCAAGTGCTCTGACAGAAATCTGTCTTCTTTTGGGAAATCTTTTAGGTGTCTCTGGTGAATAGCTCATTGTAAATGCTAACCACATCCTGGTACTGGGAGTAACAGGCCAGTTCCAAGGGAAAAGAAGTAAGAAAAAGATAGATAATATAAAATAGAAAGAAAGGAGAGAGATAGAGACAGAAACAGGAGAACATTAAGGGTAGTATTCATAATACCCTCTCCAGGGCTCTTTGATTCAGGTATTCCCTCTAAGGACCTGATATTAGTGAATGCAACTACTTTTAATTCCATGTTTCCGATTAAACTTTTATTCAGATTCAAACTTAATTGATATAATTTAGCATAACACATTAAAAGATCTCCTATATAATCATCTCTAATTACATAACTTATTATCTTTAGCAGATAATTCATTCATAAGGGTAACTGTTTTTACTTGATTCTACTAGTTTAGTCAATTAGTTTCCCTAATCCATAAACTTCTTCAAATGTTTATCACCAATTTTTCAATGTGCATGAATGAAGATACATGAATGAAGACATACCATGGAATATTTTATAAACTTTTTATGTAAATATCACCGGTATCCTTCTCTGTAAATCAGCATGTATGCAAAGCACAGACTTCCATTTTGCTGTGGTATCCATTGTATCCACGTGAGCAGGGCTCTCTTTCTAGAAGCAGCTTGATGAGCAGAATTGTGGGTGTGCTGTTATCACCTTGCACAATTCTTCTCACTTTCAAAGTTACCAAGAATTCTAATCAGTCATCAGGAGTTCACCGCCTTTTGACACTGAGGCATGACGTAGTCTTCTACAAACATGCCAGACTATATTCAGACTTGTTCTAATGTGGTGGTTTGAATATAAAATATCCCCATAAATCAGGTGTTTGATTAAGTTTCCTATTTATTCCTCAGCATGGATCATTTGGGAAGTAGAGCCCTACTGGAGAAAGTGTGTCAACAGGGTCAGACCTTGAGGTAGAGTCCAGCTCTAAAGTGTGCTCAGAGCTAGCCTGAACTCTGGCTGCTTTACACCTCTCTCTCTCTCTCTCTCTCTCTCTCTCTCTCTCTCTCTCTCTCTCTCTCTTCTGTAGATGTATGAAAGAGTGAGCCAATTCCTTCTACCATGATGAAGCTTCTCCTGGAATCTGTAATCTTCAAGTAAACCTTTTCCTGCAATAAGCTGCTTTTGGTCAAGTGTTTGTCCCAATAACAAGAAGGAAACTACCATACCTGAGATAAAAGCACCCATGTACCAGAGATTGGGTATGCCTGAGTAGAATAACTATGGAACTATGGTATGGATTTTGCTATAGAATGTCATATCATTCTATAAAAATTATAAAATTAAGCTTTTTGCATAAGTATATGAAAATTTTAGTTTCACCATAACTTCCATGTTAGGCATTCCAATGGCTAACTCCTACCAATTATGAGAAATGTTTCTGCAATAAGTTGCTGTGATTAAATTTTTTATAAATTTATAGAATACTTTGTGTGTTCTTTTGTGGTCCATGTTCTTGGCTATCATTCCATAAATTTGTTGATCTTTTTGACATTCATTTGCAATAGCTGTATAATTTTTAAAGATATGAGTTCTTTACATGTTATGTAAATCACATGATGTTGCAAAATTTTATTTGAATTACAATAAGATTTATGGTAACTTTTTTACTTGCTAAGTTGAAAAATTTTAATGTCAAATAATCTTTCAGCATTTCTTCTTCAATATAATTAATACAAAATGTTTTCTTGTTTCATGATTACACAAATATCAGAATATATACTGTGATAGTTTGAATAGATAGCCCCCAATATATTCACTGTTTTATTAGTTTGTAGTTTGCATCTTCAGCCAGCTGGCTGGAGGCAGTGTCACTGGGTGATCTTAAGGTGTGGTCTTGCATTTCAGATTTCAATTTAAAGATATGCAAAGTGTGCCTGGTTGGAGTTCCTGAAGTGTGTTATGCTGTGTGGCTTTTTGGCTTTCGCCTTTTGGCTTGTGCTTCTCTCTGTGTGTGTGTGTGTGTGTGTGTGTTTGATCCTGTGAAAGCAGGCCAGTTTCTTCTGCCTTTATGGAACTTCCCCTGGATCTGTAAGCTTCAATAAATAACCCGTCCTCCATAACTGTGCTTGGTCTGGAAGTTCATCTTAGTGAACCTGAAACTGTCTGCTACATATACTATTCTACAAATTTTAGATTTTTGTACATCATGAATTTTATGATACAATATTACTGAAATCTTTCTAATATTCTCCAATTTTATAAATCATTGAATATGCCTATATTATAGCTTCTAAATAATTTTTCTACTTCTGTATCAGGATATTTATTGTGTACAGTGAAGTATCTTTTAGCATATTTTTACAATACTTTTTTAATACAAGAATATGAGTTTATCTTTGTTTTCAGGGATTCTATAATTATGCTTATTTCAGATCAACTTTAGAATGTTTGGTTAGATTCTGCAAAGAAAGAAAAGTATATTTTTTCATATGAATGTCATGGGGATCTCTAGCTATATCTCATTATTCATTCTCCTCTTTCTTCCTTTCAATAAACATCACCAAGGGTTATCTGCATATTGACTGCCTGGTTTTGTATATTCTCTGGCTATGTGAATTGTGCCAAGTAGAACCAGTGGAGGTGGTTGTGAGATGTCTAGTACTTTCCTAAAAATCTGTCACTTGAGTGCCTTCATCTTTAAACTGGTAATTAAAAGGCATATACATCTTTTTTACTTAAGGGAGTATTTTTCCTCCATATTTAAGCTACAGATATAATAATCAGAGTTGTATTTTGGAATATGGGGTTATCTAGGATAAAATGGACTGTCTTTGCAATTGAAAACAAGAAAAAAGAAAAAGAACAGAAAACACAGTAGTCTTAAAACTCATTTCATCATTTTATAACTAGGTATATATATTTAGCAGAACACTTATTCAAAATCAAAGCCATCATCTCAGGGCACTAAGTGAAAATGTAGCATTGTAGAGTATAATGGTTGCTACCCTTGCTTGAGTAATATACAATCAAAGAAATATTCAGAAATTGGGCAGTTTTCAAGAAAAGATGGAAGAGAACATGGTCAGGAAAAAAGCATCTATCTGCCTATGGTCTAGAATGTAAATTGATTATATGCTCAGAAACTTAAGGCCTTAGTAGTTGCCCTTCCAGCTGATTCAATAGGGAAAAAGTGGGAATTAAGACTATTGTGTAAAGACAGTCTGGAAGTCAGGATGATTAAGGGTGCTATGTTTATCAGGGAACTCCTGGCTACAGAAGCCTCAATGAAGTCTGTAGCAGGACAAAAGAGGGTGAAAGACCTAACCCCAGAAGTCAGCCAACATATTTGGTTCAACTAGTTTAGAGCTGTAGCCCAAAGAACTATTTGGGGGTGACTACTAACAGAAAACAAATAGAACAGTGGCTACTATATTGGAAATGCATTGACAAACTGCACAATTCATCATAGAAGCCTGTGATTGTTCCTGCTCTGAGGTCAACCTCAGCCCATCAAACCATCCACTGGATGTTTAGTCATGAGACATAATAATGGAGGAAAATTTGTAAAGAACCAGTCAACAAACATGGAGAATTTTGAAAAATCAAGCCACCTGTAGCAAAAGAAATCACATGTGGCCAAAGAAACTCAATCAAGGAATCTGCTCCCTCCATGATAAGGAGTCTTTTGCCAATTACCATTTGTTACCTATGATATACAGCTAAGAATTTGTAAACCTTTTCAAAATAAGACTTTGTTATTTTCTTGATTTAATTTTTTATGAATACTGGTGTATTTGCCTCTAATATTATTCGGTAATTGAAGTTAGATAAAATACCAAATGGTTCATGTCCAGGGACCTAATGGAAAGCTAAAGGTTAGGGAGTGATGGGTTAGTGGTTATGGCAGTTGCCTGTGAAGCCTAAGGATCCAGGTTCTATTTTCTAGTACTTATGTAAGCCAGATGCACAAGGTGGTGCATGGATCTGGAGTTCATTTGGAGTACCTATAGGAACTGGCACTCCCACTCTTTCTCTACCTGCTTCTCACTCTCTCTCTCTTTCTCTCTTTGCCTCTTTCTATCAAATAAATAAATAAAATATTTTAAAAGAGAAAGCTCAAGGTTAAAAAAAGAAATTTATGACCACAACCAGCCACTCCCTTAAACCACAGCTTTTTCCACCATTCTCAATGAAATGAGTCAGTTGTAAGCCAAAACTATCTAGCAAAACCTAACTCATGATGGTTTAAAATTCTGAGAAATAATACAATTTCAGTTCTAGGCCTCTAAATATAGGTTCATTTGTTATCACACAAACAAATATTTATCCTGCATGCAATAGCTACAAACTCCATTTCCTAGCCTTCTTTGCATCCAGATGTACCAATGTGCTTAAGTTGCTGCTAACAGGACTGCTCTAAGTCCAAAGGCAGTTTGAAGATCACTTGCTCTGGCATCCATTTTCTCCTTTTCTAGATTAGTAGGGAATAACACACACACACACAAACATCAACTTTGGAAAGTATATGCTAATCATGGGTACTCTCATATCTAAATTATTAAGGAGAAATAAACTTGTTTCTTATTTGAGTCATGAAATACTGTTGTTTGTTACAGCATCTTATCCAATACTGAAATAAATATAATGGTGTGACAACACACACAGAATTATCTTTTCCTTATTGAAAATTCTTTGATTTGTATTTTGTCTGAAGTACATGTGTCAACTTCCATTTATTCATGTACACCTCTTTCTTTTCCAGGACAATTTGATATCTTATTTTGTCCCAGTGCATATTTTGTACATTTATCTTAGATTGTTTTATGCTTTTTGTGTTATTACAAGTGAAATTTTCATTTTTTTTTTCATTTTTAACTGTGTATTTATGTAAGAACACAATTCACTTTTAAATATCAATGTGAGTTAATTTAACTCTTTTATCCAATCTCAACTCTATCAATGTTTTACTTTGCTTTTTCTGGCATGATAACGTGCAGCGGCTCTTTTATTCATACTGATGATAGTTATATCCAAACATCAATTCCCATTTGAAATTTCTCTTAGGATTTCCAAATATTCTTATATCTATTCATAAATATATTACTGTGAAACTTGACTTCTTGATCATGTGCCATTTGTCCTCAGTATTCCTTATGTTTTGGACTTGATTTGTTGTCATGTTCAAGCTTAAGGCAATTTGGAAAAAAAAATTCATCTTAAAATTGAAATGCAAAAAATACTAAAATGAAAAACATATCTGTTTTTAGGACTGAAGAGATGGCTTCGAGGTTAAGGCATTGCCTGAGAAGGCAAAGGACCCAGGTTTGATTCCCCAATACCAGCATATGCCAGATGCACAAGTTAGAACATGAATCTTGAGTTCGTTTGCAGTGGCTAGAGGCTCTGGTGTGCCCATTCCCTCTCTCTCTCTCTCTCTCTCCCTCTTTCTCTCTCTATCTCAACCAAATAAATAAAATATTTTTAAAAGTTCACTTTTAGAAGAATTAAATGAGCATATCTATGAACTATTCTAATTTTTCTGTGACCTGAAAGACCAAATAGCTTGAGTACTGTCTTTAGATGAACAGACTAATTTTTGTTTTCTATATCCCTTTGAAACATTTTGTCATATCTGTTTTCCACAGAACAACGTTTAAAAACATTTAAAAAATGAGATATAGTATTTGAACATGCTTATGGAATCCCAGCATAGTAATTTGGTCCAACTTTATAATGTGTGGTGATCAAATTAGGTTAGCAAGCATGTCCTTCTTAAATGTTAATCACTTCTACATGTATAGAATTCCATATTTTTCTCATTTTATTAAAATATTATTCTAAATTATGGCTATACTACTGTAATATATAAATTTAGAACTAATTTATCCTTGTAGAAAAAGTTTTTAAAGGGAATTTTATATTCAGTTTTTAATACTTCAGTTTTAAACAATGAAGTAATTTTTTTCATAAGAACTTATGAAAACATCTTGGCAAAGGCCAAATATATAGTCTGAAGGGATATCATAATTAAAAGATTAAATGATAAATATGAAATGATGAAGATAAATGTTTAATTTAAAACTTAAATATCAGAGATGTAAACTAACTTAATCTGACAAATATTAAAAGATATCCCAAAATAGAAAAGTGAAGAGTATAAATTATGCAAAGCTGATATTTTTAGAAGGAAAAAAATGAAGACATTTGACAACAGTAATATTTATATTTAGAACATTTACTTGTTTATCAGTGAGAAAAATATTTAACTACATATGTACATATATATTTGCATATGAATTGTTTTTAACAATTATACACAGAATGTTGGCCTTTCTAGAAAAAACTGGAGTTTATTCTTTTTTTTACTTGTCATTTCTTCAGAGTTTTACAACACTTTTAGGTACTCAATTCATGCATTAACCCTGTGTGCTATCTAAATGCATTAGCATAAAGATGTGCTACAAATGAATGAGCAGGAAGTAACCATCATGTGTACTCTACATTTTTTTTTTTTTTTTTTTTTTGAGGTAGTGTCTCACTCTAGCTCAGGCTGACCTGGAATTCACTATGTAGCCTCAGGGTGGCCTCAAGCTCATGACAACCCTCCCACCTCTGCCTCCAAGATGGTGGGATTAAAGGCGTGCGCCACCACGCCTGGCCTCTACAACATTTTTACGTAATGGAAATCTAAAGACTTGATTACATACTTTACAAAATAAATTATAGACCAGGAAACCACTTGAAATGAGAGAGTGCACAGTAGTCACAAAGCTCATACAGATAAATGACTAAGCTATCTGAGTGCTGTTTGCAATTTACCCTTAAATTTGAATGTGGATTTTCTATTTTCCTTTAGATATTGTCCATGATAATGGGCACTGTTCATGCAGATAGTTGTAAATCGTACCATTGCCATTTGGGTCTAGATTTGAGTCCCCCACCCCCTCCCTTTCTTTGAACTGTCACCCAGCAGTACCTCCTACAATAAGAAGCTCTAAATAAGTATGTTTCTTTGATTCATATTCATGAATATTAGAGACATTAAATATGTCATTTTAAAATGCATGCAGAA
The DNA here is from genome assembly GCA_036346955.1 of Dipus sagitta. Classification (NCBI taxonomy): domain Eukaryota; kingdom Metazoa; phylum Chordata; class Mammalia; order Rodentia; family Dipodidae; genus Dipus; species Dipus sagitta. The sequence continues at coordinate 57,999,822 of CM070772.1, forward strand.
AATTTGCCTGCATAAAATTTAAATTTTCTTCACTGTTTTCAAGTAACTATAACAATAGAAACTCCAGATCCTCAAAGATCTATATCTCTTTTGAAATTGTTTTTACAGTAAAATACTGATTGCCATTAATTATTTCTGCAATCTCTTTTTAATCATCAAAACCACATTACCAGAGACAAAGCTGAAATAGTGACTTCTAAGGGCAAATATATACTCTAGAGTGTCTTCTAGAAGAAGGTGGACAATGTTCCATCCACTACAGATGAAACCATATGCTTTACTGTACTGAAGGTCATGCATCCACATATAGGCAGGGCAGTTCTTTATGCTGAGGTGTATGGGTCATGCATTGTGAAGTTAGCCCTCAGTTATGGGTAGGAGGAAATGTCTCTGTGTACCATGACCCAACAAGTGGATCTGACATTCTTTCCGCCCCCTCTTCCGCAAATTTCCATGAGCCATGTTGGGTTCATTTTAGGTCTGATTCAGTGATGAGGTCTTGGGAGCCTTTTTGTCTCTGGATATCTGATTTGGTAGGAGCTGATTTTTCTCTGTGTCGATCTCCCTCACCCTTGTGCTGGTACCTAGTTAACCAAGAAAACAGCACCTGTGCTTGTTTCATCAATTATTCTTAGTTTCAACTTTTGAGAGTTAATTTTTCAAAGGTTCTTAAAGAGGGGAAAAAAGGTAAGGCTTAAGTAATACTGGAATGTTTTAAATGCTTTTGGCATAGTTGAAGTCATGAAATACTCACATTTTTGGAGGGCTGTTTCAGGTGCGTGCTTAAAATGGCTTGCTCATTTTGAGTTCAACAGTTTAAATCAAGTCTTCTAAAACAATGTAAAAGAGTCACAGATGTGTGCACCATTTTGCTTTGTTGAGTTCTTAACTATTTATCATGAGCATAATGACGGGCAGATGACTTCTGGGTTTGTTTTCATGGACATGCTTGCCTTCACAAAAGTAAAACGCCTTGTAGCATTCACACGGCTCATTGTCAAAGGCACCACGGTTTTCACGTACCGTCTTAGAGGTGTCTGAAATGAAGATTCAGTATTGTTGACTGGAACTGTTCTGACATACCCTACCCTACAATAAAAGCCCTTTTTTTCTGACTTGACACTGGGAATAAATGAAAGGAAATTCTGTCAGAATTAGTTTCCTAAGAAATAAGGACTGGGCTTATTTTACAGATTTTTTAAAGCAATCTAGATATTCAGAATCACTGAACCAGCTGAACCCCTCCCTACTATGTTATCTACCACTTATGGCTCATGTGGTAAATTCATGCCCAAAACTATTTTCCTGGAGTGCTGCAGGTCTTCAAATAAAACAGTAACATTTCCACAAATTTTCCCGTCAAACTCAACCTAGAGGCAAGGCTTAGGAAGGTCACGTGTCTCAGTTCTCTAACACACAGTGCCTCCTCCCCTTCTTCAGAGCCTTCTTCACCAAGCTTGACATGAAAACAACACACATACACATCCTCATAAGACTGCCTTGCTACCAGGCCCAGAAAAGTTTTCTTAAGGAACTTTCATTTTTTGAAGTCCTGACAAGTTGGCTCAGCAACCACTCAGGGCAGTTCACTGTTAAGCAACCTTTAAGAACACTGTCCAGCAATTTGGTAGTCTTCTCACAGATTCATTACTTGATGCTGTCAGTCACTCATTTGCAGATTTGAGTTTCTCAGCATGAAAAATAGCTTCTGCATTATACTTGAGAAGGGCCAACATTTCTTTGAACTATTACTTCAAAGGGTCTCAGGAAATGTGTACCACAGTAGACATGCTTAAGCCATGCTCAATTCAGGCTCAAAAATCCAATGCTACTAAATTAATATTGATTCATTAAGATGGAGTTTGCTTTGGTAGAATGTCAAGAACTATGTAAAAATAAAATCAGGATAGAGAAAGAAAAGAAGAATAGGTGTGACCAACCAGTTTAATTTGTCTAGGATATGAGGTTCCCTGATAAGGACTTAAGTGCTTAAACATTCCTAGGCAAACCTGAGATGGCTGAACTACTGTTGAAATTTGCTAAGAGTCAACTCACCTCCCTTCTACCCATTCCTACATAGTGAAGTAACATGAAAAATTAGCACATAACTTACTGAAATGGAATAAAATATTTCCCTTCTAGAAATTATACTGATTAACAAATATTGTATACCCTTTTTATCCCTCTTTAAAAGTCTACTTTATTTACAGATGAATATTTACAATAAAATGAGTGCTAAGTTGTTTTGGTATGAATCTAAAAGCTCACTCCTTGCTTGGTGACACTATTTTTGTAGACTGTGGAATATTTGAAGGTGAGGCTTGGCTGGTGGATTTAGGTCACAAGGGCAGGATTTTGAAAGTTATACTGGCCTCTGGTTCCAGCCATGCTCTCTGCTTTTGAGACTTCCACTATGTGCGTAAACACTGCCACATTCTTCCACCAGCATGGGATGAGCCACTCCACCATGCCTTCCCAGCTGTGATCAACTGAAACTCTCTGAAACCAGGAGCCCAAGCACATCTATTCTCTCATAAGTTGTTTTTGTCAGGTATATTGCTATCATAACACAAACGTAATTAATTCAGACATGTCAGTCATATGAGTAAATTCTAATTGGTCCACATGCCAATATACATACATGCACGGTGGCCCAGATAATTCTGAAGAATATGTGTTATCTCTATTGATCATATCAAATCATAAACACCATGGTCAAAAGGACAAGTATTTGTTTAAACAGTACTTCAATAAAAATAAATAAATAAATAAACCTGGACAGTCTATGGGCTTTAAACTTTGGCATTGAAAAGTGTTAACTTTCCCTTATGCTAGTGCTACAAAGTATACTTGCAGCTAATAAATAAAAAAATAGCTTTACAGGTAAAGCCTAGGAAATAAAAAATAAAGCAACATCTGTGTCAAAGGAGACACTAAGAAAGTAAAGTCTGCATTGCTTGACCTGAAAACTATCACAGCTTGTCTGAATTACATGACCACCTGTCACAACTGTGCTTCAGATTCTTCTAAAACAGTAAGAGTTTGTCACATAAGTGGAATGTGCAGGATTTAAATGATTGTAGACCATAAGGCCAATGAATATGAAAGCTTTCAAAACCCAAACCAGGACTTATTATCTTCCAAAGTCATGTAGTGCTACCTGAGGGAGGCTGCCCAGAACTATTACAGTGAGATATAACATCAAAACAACAGTATCATCAATGCGCTTAGCTCAGAGTAAGCCAGGGTGAATTCATAAGATTGAAATTATAAACAGCCACTTGGCATAAATCATTTAGCAGTAGCTCAGAAGAGTGTTGAGTCCATTTTCAGGATGGGAGGAATAGGTAATCAACTAGACAGTACAGTTAAAGGGGTTGAACATGATATTAAGTTCTGCTAAAAGTATCACCTGCCTTATTGCTGCAATCATTTTTCCATTGCTACAATAAAACTCCTGACCAAGAGCAACCTGTGAGAGAAAAGGGTTTATTTTGGCTTGTAGACTTCAGGGGAAGCTCCATGATGGTAGAGGAAAATGGTGGCATGAGCAGAGGGTAGACATCACCTCCTAGTCAATGTCAGATGGACAACAGCAACAGAAGAATGTGCCAAACACTGGCAAGGGAAAGCTGGCTAAAAAAAAAAAAAAATACATAAGCCCACCCCAACAATACACGGCCCCCAAGATGCTTCAATTGCTAAATTGCCACCAGCTGGGGAACCTAAGAATTCAGAACACATAAGTTTATGAGGGACACGTGAATCAAACCGCCACAACTTATCCTAATAACAAAGGCTAAAATTTCATGACTCACAGAATTATCTATTGATTAAAAAAATTTCCATTTTCCTATGTACCATTTTCAAAATACCTAGGAAATGAAAGGTAAATGGTTTACATACATGTTTACATTTGGGCTCTCTTTGTTCCTTGCTGCCTTTTTCAAATATCTTCCAGTTTCTTCCCCTGGAAAAACATAATTCCTGGGAGGTCAGGCCTAAGCATGGTGCAGGAACTAGAAAACCCTGCATCTCTCCCTAAGTATTATGGTGAAACCTCCAGTTACTCTCATGACCTACTATGCCTGCTTTACAAGTCCCCCAAGTGGATCAACCCCTGCTTGATCTCTCACTCCATAACATTGTATGTTGATATTCTTGACTTATTTTAAATAATGCAGAAGTGTCGCTTTATCTTGGCCCATATTTCCATTCTCTGAAATGTTCTTTGCTTTTATTCTTTACCTTCAAGGCCTTTCTTTTTTGTTTCAAGAGCAAGTTCCGTGGCACCATTGCTTTCTATTTCATTTCCAATATTTTCTTACCCTTTCATTACATCAATTACTTCACTTCATTGCAAAAATAACTATTTTTGATTCAGAACATTGGTGTAATCCAATAAATTACATGTAACTTTATTATAAACATTATATGTAGATAGATGAGAGAGAGAGAGAGAGAGAGACTGAAGTTGCCTATGAATTTACTACATAAGGAATGCTTGTTTTTATTTGTGTCATTCCGTTCAGTATATGTGTGGTTGTATCTTTATTCTCCTTGGCAGGCAGGGTCCAGCTTGCCTATAGACTCATCATCCACATTCACTTCAAGTCATATGTGCTTTGAGATGCATTCCAGCTTACATACATTAGAACTAGAAGGAGCCAGGGGAAGCAAAGTCAAATTACTTATCTCATAGCTGAACATACTGAGGATAAGATATGTACTCCTCTGAGCTTCACCATGCAGCTGAATCGGTTACACTCAATGTGGATTAAAGCACGTGGGTTCAGCTGCACAGATTATGTAATACCCAAGCTTAATTTATGTAAATTAGAGAGCCCGCATATTTATAAAAGTTCACATACAGGCTTAGCTCTACATCTTCTGATGAAAGGGGCATAAAACATTATGCATTTATTCTGCTGACGTAGAGCCCTATGCACCAGTGGCAGCACACATGGAGAAATATGAGTGTGAGAAAGAGTGCTAATTCATCTCATGAAACAATGCATTGGAGCCTAGATGTGGTCATGAATGCAGGTGGACAATTAACAAATATGGTCATTTGAGAAGTGTTCTTAGTTTCCCTGATACATTCTTTTCCTTAGCACATTTTATAAATGGTTCCACCTATTAATTTTTAGTTGTATCTCATCCATATCCAAAGGTACCATCTCCTCCATTCTGCAGTTTAATTCCCAAAATTCTACTCTGGAAATATCAGGCGGAATACATAAAGGATCAGTTCTAATAAGAAGAGTGCACCATGAAGGCACGTTCTGGCAATAGGTCTATAGCCAACTCATCAAATTGTCAATCATGACTTCAGAACTTCATATCCTCAAAACAACACCCATGAAATTATACATACTATGTGTTCATTGATTACTAGCTAAATTTCTGTACCATATCTCAGTATTCTTGATTGATGTTAATTTATGCATCATATTAAGAATAGATATTTACATATGAAAATGAATGTATGGGGCTGGAGAGCTGGCTTAGATGTTAAGGTGCTTGCCTGTGAAGCCTAAGGACCCAGGTTTAATTCCCAAGCATCCATGTAAAATAGATACACAAGGTGGCACATATATCTGGAGTTCATTTTCAGTGGCTAGAGACTCTGGCATTATGTCCATTCTCTCCCTCTCACTCTTTGCCTCTTTGTCTCTATCTCTCTCTCAGATAAATAAATAAATAAGAAAGAACAAAACACAAAATAATAGAAAATGTATATATATATATATATATATATATATATATATATATATATATGTACATACACACACACACACACACATACACACACACACACACACACATATATATATATATATATATATATATATATATATATATATATATATATATATATTAATTTGAGACAAAGTCTTACTAACCTTGGCAGAAGATACTAATCCACCTGAGTGCTGAGATAATGAATATTTTTGATTAGGCAGATTGGAATATGAGTAAGGACAACATTTATATAAATTAGAAGACATGATTGCTTAAATGTAAAGAACATGAATCTCCATTGACAAATATTTGGACCTGTCTGTATTCTGCTGGTGGTACTACTTGGGTGGTTCTGAGAAAGCTATTTATGTTTAAAATGATAATGTAAAAGTACTTCTGGAGGATTTTGAAGGAGCTAAAACAATGCACAGACTGGCATATATTATAAATATTAGCTAATAATATTTTTATAATATTATTATATTTTATTTTATAATATTTTATAATATTATAATATTTTATAATATTACTATAAATATTAGCTGTGAGTTATTTGATATTCTTTCAGATGAGTTTTTATTTTTCTTCTATAAATTCAGGGCAACTAGCTTTGGGAGATGCCTATAAAATAATAAAGGAGAAATGCTCTTCCATAGATGATTCTTCTGAGAGCTTTCCCCATGTTTCCATTCACAAAAGTTGCCTATTTAATCATTTATATTTTCCAGTTTTTATCAGTTATGTATATTTATAACTTGTGTATATATATATATATATATATATATATATATATATATAATTTTTGTCTTATAAAACTAAACTAAGATGTATAATGGAGATAATGTGTTTCAATGTAAATAATCTCATGGGAATATTTCAACATCTTTCAGTATCTCAAAAAGAAACAAATTACTCATTTTCAGCTAAAGAAAGTGAATGGAAACAGCATTCCTATAATCTCCTCTGGAAATCAAAAACTTTAATAATTCATTGGAGATTTGCATATGAGATAGTATCAGCAAATCAATTCAATGAGCTCACTTTGTGAAGAGGCACACAGAGTGATATGGGGACCACAGAACAAGAGTAGTACTACTGCGGATGCAGAGTTCAGAGAAGGAAGCGGGTTATCCCTCTTCTCCAGGTTTCTACCACAGAGCACTTATGATCCTAAGTGTACTGAGCATAGAATTCACTGCCATGAAGTGATCAGCAATTTAGTTATCCTTACTGTTTTGAAGGAGTGTGAATTAGAAGCTTATAGAATAGGTATAGAGATGTTTTCTGGGTAAATACAATTATGGTGAAATATATGTGAATGGCACATGTTGCACATTTTCAAAAATGCTTATACATCTTACATAATACTACAGAATCATTCCTGATCTGTGATAGAAACAAGGTGAATAACATTGTTTTGAAAGGTTATCATTTATGTGAAAGTAGTAGGAAGGAGAACAGAAGCAAATATGCGAACTAGGTATCAAATATCTTCTGAAGCATGTAGAAGAAATTAGTAACTGGATTCTGGTTTCAGTTGGGGCTTGAGTGGCTCAGGGACAAGAATGACAGGGACATTTTCCACTGAGTACCTTTTGACATTTGAATCAAGTGACATGCCAATTTATTAAGAAAAAAAAAAGGAAAACTGAAGTAAAAGAAACTTATACTTTTTTTTCAAATAGCATCTGTTTTAACCTAGCTGCTGCCCATGTCTTATTGTTTTTTGTGTCTTAGTAAATGGCATTTGTCTTACAAGCTTTCCGCATCACTATCTTCTGTAATAATTGTACTTTCTAGTAAAATGTCACATTTCATCATGCTATGTCTTTGGGAGCTATATATAACTCATGGATTAGAGCTGCATCAACATTTCATACCACATTCCTGATATTTATTTATAGCTGTAAGCCTGACGTTTTATGAACCACTATTTTTTTTTCTGAAGAAACAGAGCTAACTGCTTCATAGACCTTGAACTTGATTTATTTTCTTTATCTTAGTTTGACCTAGTTCTGCATCTTGAAGTCTGCTAATGCTATGTCCTTGAAGGTGGAGAAAAAATAAATCCCCAGTGGTTGGAATATAAATCATACAGAAGTGAACTACTTGAGCATACTGTTGGAAATTCATTTCCCCTTTTCCTGATATAAGCTTTTGGAAGTTGTTCCTTTGTTTTGCTTTATTTTTCTAGTTAATAAATTAAATAATTGCAGAACTGAGTGAAGAGTACTAAGCAAAAGTCTTTGTGCTTTCATAACATTTTGAATAATTATTTTAAATGAGAGTTCTGCATAGAATAAGAGAAATAAAAAAGGAATTCATGGCCTAGGAAATTTAGAAATATGAGTAAAATTACATATTTTTATTATTACTCCCCCAGTCTAAGTACATGAATTTGAATGTTTTAGGTGGAATATATATATGGACACTTTTCAATATACAACACATGAATGGGTCATGAAGTTGCCTAATAGCTTCCATTTGTTTGTGGCCTACAATATTATACACTTTAGTGACAAGAATTCACATACGGCATTTTGGAAATTCAGTATTTACATTAAAACACTACTTGCCAATAAAACACTACCTCAAAATTTGCAGTGTTCTGAAACACATTTTCTCATCCAATGAAATGGAATGCAATGCAGGTAGAAATAGTATAAATAACCTATAGACCATTTACTAAGAGCTTTTTTTGTTATTTTTATTTGATAGTGAATCATTGCAATAAATCTGATAAATCCTTGCTATGCTCCCATTTTTGTGGGGTGGGAGAAATCAAAAGCATGAAAAACTGCCATTACAATTTTGCAGACAAGGAATTGTTCTTGCCCATTGGTCCTTTATGGATAAGGATTAATTCTATTGCCCCTGGGACAAGTTTCTATGATAAAACAGTTGTCACTGGCAACAGCTTAGCTGCATATGTATATTTCAGGAAAGACAAAAGAATATGGTTTGTGGGGGTTCTCATAAAAACTATCATGCATATAGTGACAGAGTCATTTTGGAACTGGGCAATCTTTCAGCTACATCTGAAATCTAAGTATCATCATGCATTTCAGAGCCTTTCTGCTTAGAAGCAGGAATAAATATGAACTCATGTGTAGGTTTAAAAAAATAAAAGCCCAGACTCAAAGAATAAGAGAGAATTGTCTGTCAGTCAAAAGAAACCACACATGAGGTCTAAAAATGAAGACCATATTAAACCTATGGTGTTGTAAGGAATAGGTCTGTTGAGAGAATTAATGGTTGCTCTCAGTAACACAGTAACGTGGAAATGCATGTGTAAATACAGCAAGGCTGGTGAGAAACAGTATCTGAGAAATAGGGAAGGAGTTCTGGATTCAGAGTTATGAGTGGCTCATGCCATAACTTTTAAGGGAGAGCTGATGATGGCAGATACTGTGGTTGGATGTCAAGAAGCAAAAGTCAGCATTCATCAGGAACATTATTCTGAAGTTGATGTGGAGATCAGATTGCAGACAGGTAAAGTTAAGGCAGAGAGATTATTGTGGATGGTGTCAGAGTTAACTCAAACACGATGGTTGAGGATAAGTGATGAAAATCACTTAGGTAAGGGGAGTAAGTTGGGTACCACTGCAGAGTAGGCAGGGCTTATTATCTCAAACCTCCAATGAACAGAAATTTCCATACTAGGTAATGTGCTATGTTATCCCCATGTGAATAGGTAAAGTTTTCCAATTAAATACTAGTCATACAGGAGCATCATTGGCACTGGTTTTGCACACTCAAAATTTATTTTCTCCTTATTAGAATTATTGGACTTGATGTAAAAATTCAGATCAATTTCAAAAGTGTTGAGTTATTATTCTTTATTATCTCTAGAGGGTGAATCTAAAAAGGATATTCATTTAAGTCAAGAGTACAATATTCTGAGTTCAATGTTGAAAATTACTTAAGAAAATCAGCTCCTTTTGTTCCACAGGACAGATTTGAAAAGTAGATTTTATTCTAAGGTTGTTGAGAGAAAAACAACTTCACAGATTAAATCTTGCTTTCATTTAGCACTAAGAGAAGAGTTATGATAATGTGTCTCCATGGAGGCAGAGTACATCTCTGAAATTGAGCTTTGTTAGAGAGTTTGCCGGACTCTTCTTCCATCTGCTCATTTGTTGTCCTTACTTTGTTTATCTATCTGTGAATGAGTAATTATTCCCCACCCTTTTGTCCCCTTAATGTAAGTGTTCTGGCTCATCAGTCTTGTTTCCCTTGATTGTTTCTTATGACAATCATCATGCCAGTGGGTGATATTTTTTTCAGTTAATTACAATTTTCTTTGTCATGCAAATTTCAAGATTAATAATGGCATAAGGAGATAAGAAAAGTCTTTTCACAGTTTCTGTATTTTACCACATATTGACTCATTATTTAGACAGAATCTTTTTTTCCCTATTATTGACACATTTGAAATCCTTAGAGTTAAATTATCATTTTGGCTTAAAAAATTCTGCAGGGTAAGAATTAATATCCAACATCCAGGTAGCAGTGAAGTTTTAATCAAAAATAGTCTTAATGTTACAAAGACAAATTTTCTCCAGTGAACTAGTGCCTTTAAGTTTTATTAAATTTGTTTTTATGCGAAGTTTGAGAAAAGCACTTCTGTTTCCTAAATATTAATCATAAGCAATTAGTAATTCCAAAACACACGTTTTTCTTTTAACCATGTCTGATATTAAAATTGTAGCTCACAATAATTAACTACAAATATTTGGACTTGTACTTTCTAAGAAAAAAGAAAAAGCAACCTAGGATTGGAATCCAAAATTCGGAATAATTTACTTTCAGAATTGGATATTGTTATTGAATTTTGACAGGGGAATATTTATTGATAAAATGTAAGAATAGATTCTTCAAGTAAAATGAGGAATTAAGACAAAAACTTGTTACTTGTTAGATCTAAAAGGAAGCTGCCTATGTGGTGTTTGTACATGTCATCGGGTCCATACAGATAGCCTGTGCTGTCGGTTATAGAGATCTTCATGATGTAAGCAAATGTACAAACTGCACATGAGCATTCTGCTACATTGTATAAGGCAAACAAAGTTACCTGTCTATTGCACACATGAGTATTTGCTACTAATTTAGTGACTAAAATAAATTCTCTTATATTTCCATAGACTTCAACGAAGGATTCATTGGGATTAAATGAAGGTGTCAACAGGACTACATTTCTTTCTGAAGACCCCATGAAGATTATATTTCCTTCTCACTTCCAATTTCTGGTCCTCTGTATGGCCCCTTCCTACAGGTCCATAGTCATAGCATCCCAGAATAGAATAAGCCTTCCTCATACAGCATTATTCTGGCCATTTCTCCAGCCTTCTACTTTTAAGGACTCTAATTACCCAGAACCTACAGAATAACCCAAAATATGTTTCCCATTAATATCATACACTTTAAAACCTGAATCTTTTGCTCTGCTAACAGCTGGATTCATTGATATCAGGAATTCAGGCTTAAGAGTCTCTAGAAAGCTATTCTACCACACACATATGTCTTTGCAGACTTTAAATTCATCTATCCATTTTATAATCACATGTAAACTATAAAACTTTAATTTGTCTTTGAAGTTACAGATCATATCCAATCTATATAAATGTACTTTACTTTGAATGAATGTTTCAAAATTAATTGAAATTATACATATTATAAATGGTGATAACAAGATGGTATAATAGTTACACATATTTAATTCAGTATTTTGTTATTTAATAAACAGATATTATGGAGGCATGTAATCATTAAGTCTAATAATTGTTACGTCAACATGTAAATTGATATGCATTTTAGTTAAAAACTACTTATGCCAGGCATGCTGATGTATGTCTTTAATCCCATCACTCAAGAGGCCAAGGCAGGAGGATTTCCGTAAGTTCAAGGCCAACTTGAGACCACATAGTGAATTCTAGGTCAGCCTGGGATAGAGCAAACCCTACCTCAAAAACCAAAAGAATAAATAAATATTCATATATAACTGAATTGAAAATATTAGTGCTAAAATGAATGTATTCAAATGCTAAAAATGTGAAGTTTTGTTTTAATTATCTACCTAAATTTTCTAAATAATAATTTTGGGGTCCCTTTTATAAATTAAGAAAGATAATGAAAATTAAAGGGCATAAGGATTTTCTTTTCTCTATGGTCTGGACACCTAGTGATCATGATTGGGTGATCTAATACCATACATACATGGAAATACTACTTATCTGAATTCAAAATTCATATCTTTATTTCAGCAAAGTAGTGACCTTCAGTAATAATATTGGTAGATTATTGCACTAGTTCTATGAAATATAAATTTATGTTTTATTCTCAGAATATAATTTTTATATATTACTAGCAAGTCAAACACCTTTTTGAAAGAGTTAAACATAACAGAAGAAGGATGTAGATATGAAAGACTATTATATATGACTTCATGTATAGGGGCTTTTATTACACAAGTATTTATACTGTTTGGTATTTATGAATGCAGTCAAGTAGAGGATAATGATATGAATAATCTGAGGGTTAATGGTTAAAGCCTTTCCTATAGTGGGACGTGTCATTACACTTAAGTTTCTATAGACAGGTGAGTGGAGGATCTTGGATGAATGCTGAACAGCTTCATCAATCTCTTGCTGGGTACCCACAGGGTAATCACCTCTCTCACTAGGTGAAGACTTGCCATGTTTCTTCTTCATGAGCATTAGATACATACTTAGCTTAAATAGCTTTGAGGTTTTTCAAATAAAATATTTTGACAGGACAAAACACAAAGTAAACAATAAAATGTCAAAAATATATTGATGCTATCAGATGGTGAAAATGAATGGCAACTTTAATTCTTTCAAAAGAATTTCTTAAGGTTAACCCTTTCCTTCATAAAGTGCATTGTGAAAAGGATCCCTGGGGCCAAAGAGGTCATCACACTAAAGAATTTGCCTATATTTTCTTATTGTATTTGCTTTAATTGTATTTTACAAAATTAAATTATATTTTCCATGTTTGCTTACTCATTTAAAGGAGCTATCATTGAGAACTTTTCTAATTATAATACCTCCAGATACTTCAAAGACTCAACACAATAAAAAAGGCAAGTCAACATCTTGCTTACTGCATTGTTCTCTTTAATGTAAATTGAGTGGGCCAATTTTTATGGCCTAATTTGATTTCTCCATGCTCTTAAAGACACAGTCACAGTCTCAAAGGGCTGTCATCACATTAAATTAGTGCCAACCACAGTGTACTAAATGACAGGCAAGAACAAGTCCTACTTCAAATGAAAGCTGCATTTTCAGTAAAAAGGATACTACTTTCTTGTCTAGTATGCTTTTGGAGAGACAAACGGTCAGCTTTTGGAATTATACCTCAAGGTCTGAAAGTCAAGAGCTCTATTAGTGTTCAGTGATAGGTTTTAAAATGAAAGAAGAGGATTTGGGTTTTCAATGACAACTGTCATATGATATTAAGGAAACTTGAAAATCCAGAGATAGGGACACTTACCTGTCTTGTAACATAACACAACTTGTGTCAAATGTAGTAACTCAGGCTGTAGCTCAATATCTGTGACTACTGCCGCAAGAATTTTCATTAAATTCTTTAAAGCAAAATAACTATAATCTGGGAAATAGAGGGTAGACTTTTTTTTTAATCCACACTATTAAAATAATACAGACTACTGTCCAGGCAAATTCATATGTCAAGAGCACAGACACCATAGAAAGAGGCCAGGAAAAGAAGTCGTGTGGATTCTGAATGGAAAACCACATGTTCAGTGTACTTATTGGTTTTTTTTATGGAAGATGGTCATGGTAATAAAATAGGGGATTGACTTCTAATATTTGTGATTATGAATTAATCATCAACTTATTCCAGACAATGCAAGAGTCATAACAGTTTTATAGCTACATCAAAACTATGCTTCTCATCACCTATGTTTTCTGATTATTGTCAAAATTACATGTGTTTGTACATACCTGTGTGAGTATGTGGATGTGTGTGTGTGTGGTGCATGCACACATGTGTGTATGCATGTGTGTGTACATATCAGGTTACAGTTGCCAATGTGATGTGTTGGTTCTTGCATGAACGGTTTTCTTATAATTTCTTTCATTTTTTTTTGAAGAAGGACAAGCTATAGTAGTTCTTTCAGCTGGAACCTGTAGTTAATGTAAATTAAATGTCAAGAATTTTGTATATCTCATAGCATATTTTCTTCAACTTCACCTTTGTATAATAGTCATTGTGAACAAACTTTAGGCCAAAAACTAGTTTTTTTCCTTGAACTCTTTGGAAAGTTCTTCTTCCATAAATCTTATCACATGTATTGTTTCTGGTATCAATTGTACTTCGTTATTTTATTGTAATTTTTCTCCACATTTTTATTTATCCTCAATACATTACAGTTTCACCAAATTGTAGATGTTATAAATATTTTATTGTATGGATCCTGTGACTAAGCTCACATCTTTGTTCTATTCTTAAACTCATTTATACCTCTTTGCCTCTAACAACATTTGTCCCTTCTAAATTGTCTCCAGTTCTTTGGGTTTCTTAAAAGCTGTAAATGATCTGGAGCAATTTTGTACTCTATCCACTTTCATGTTTCTATTCCAGCTCCCAGACAGGCAGGTGGATAGAATGCACATACTGGAAAACTGGCATCACATATACCTCCAGAATATACAAGTACTAGCTTAAAACGTGTAAGTGATGAAGCAGTAAGAAAACTATCCATGTTCAAGGAGTAAACATATAGAAAAACTGGTTTATGGAGCCTGGTGTGGTGTACACCTTTAATCCCAGCAGTTAGGAGGCAGAGGTAGGAGAATCACCATGATTTCGAGGCCACTCTGACAGCACTAGTGAATTTGAGGTCTGGCTGGGCTAGAGGGAACCTTCCCCCCCCTCGCCAATTGCAATCTGTTTCGCATTGCTGGTAGAAATCACCCAACCAAGAGCAGCTTGTAGGAGAAAGAGGTTTATTTTGGCTTACAGGCTCAAGGGGAAGCTCCATGATGGCAGGGGAAAACAATGGCATGATCAGAAGGTGGACATCACCCCATGGAAAACATAGGTGGACAATAGCAACAGGAGAGTGGGCCAAATACAGGCAAGGGGAAACTGGCTATAGCACCCATGAGCCTGTCCCCAACATTACACTGCCTCCGGGAGAAGTTAATTCCCAAATCTCCATCAGCTAGGAACACAGCATTCAGAACACCTAAGTTTATGGGGGACACCTGAATCAAACCACCCCCCAAAAAAAAACAAACCCTGGTAGATGGGAATTATAGCCACTCGTCTCATAGAACTGACCAGTATGATTACATATACCAGAATTTTTTCTTCCTCCTCCTCTTCTTTTTCACATTTTCCTCCTCATTTTCTCCTCTTTCTTTTCTTCCTCCTCCTTCTTGATTTTCTTCCCTCTCCATCTAGTTTTTCTTCTTTAGTACTTGAATTGAACACAAATCTTCATACATGCTGGGCATGTACTCCTACTCAAGCTTGAAGCCTAGCCTCCAAGATTTTAATATCCTTATCATGTAACATTCACAGAACCTTGAACGTGGTTACAACAAAGCAGTTAGTTACTAGGCAGAGACTGTGGGGTTAGCCTGAAAACCCCAGGCTTGTCTCAAAAACCAAAACAAAACAAAAATCCTCCTGAAAAGAGTGTAGTAACTGTGGGCAAAAATCAACAATTTAATCCCCAATATATAAATGTAACAAGTTTTTAAAATAGCAAACTTAGTGCTTACCTATCCTGAAATGTGAGAATTCATTAGCTATATATTCCCAAACCATGAAGAGAGAATAAAATATTCCAATTGGTAGATAATATCTTATCATTTGGATCTGGAATGTTCTGATTGGGCTCATGTATTGAAGGCTTGGCCTCTGGCTGATGGCATAATGAGGGTGTGGTATAAATATCCGAAGGAGGGATGTGCTAGAGGAATATGGTAGGCATGTAGATGAAAATAGTATTGAGACTGAGGTAGTTACTCTGTCTTTATATTTCCTTACCACCATGATGGGATCTTTCTTCGTCATGCACTCTTGAGGCCATCACATTCTGCCTTCCCACAGATTCAAAGATAACAGAGCCAACTTCCCCAAACTGAAGTCTCTAAAGCCATGGCTGGGAGGCATTTCTCTGGGGGTTCGTATGTGTACAGGCTCATGTGCAAGTGTGTGTTCATGTTTGGAAGCCATAGACCCAAACTGGGCGTCTCCCTCAGTGTTTTTCTGCCTTATTTTTGGATACATGGTCTCTTGCTTAATCTGGAGCTCACATATTGGGTAGACTAGCTATCCAAAAAACTTAGACATCCTCTTAACTTTGTCTCTTCAGCATTGTGATTATAGGTGTGTGTCACCATGCCCATTTTTTTTATGTAGGTGCTGAAGATACAAACTCAGGTTCTCATGCTTGTGTGGTAAGCAATTTATAAGCTGTGCAATCTCCCTAGATCTTTTTTTTTTTTTTTACCTTTTAGTTGTTTATCTTAATTATTTTGATCTTACTCATGGAAATCTGGTGAACATATAATCATTGAATAATCATGAAACTATCCATAATCAAAGCTCTTTAAACTAAAATTTGCCTAAGACTCATTGTTGATACCTCTCACAAACAGAGAACTATGAGACAAGTAACAAATCATTTAAAAAATTAATGTGCTATAAAAATAAGTATACAGATTTGACACATTATAGAATTTTAAGCCTTGTATATTTATGAAACTAAAGTCCAAGTTTCTATCTCAAAGATAATCTAAAACTGTAGTGCTTTAAATTCCAACTTAAGCAATCCAAGCTAGCAAAGCAATTCTACCATATGCCCACTTAGAATTCCAGCCTCCTTCATCTTTTCTCCTTCATGGCTGCTTTGGATCACTGTTACTTGAGGTGCTGAGTTTATAGGAGGCACTATTTGAGAACACATGAGGCAGTGAAACTTTTATTTACTAATAATGTAAGCAATGGCATGGGCATCTTATCTTATTAACATTCTATTAGTGTAATTTCCATAAATGTCAGTAACTTCCTGCTACCTTTACTAAACTTAGCCCTTTTTTCGTCATTATAATGGTGGTTATCTTCTGGGTCTATAAAATAATCTGACTGATTGGGAAGCAATGCCAGGTCTTTACATCAAGGTAATCCCTTCAATGGAGAGAGATCTCTTAAGTGAAGTTCTGGGCTGGAGGGATGGCTTAGCAGTTAGGGCATTAGCCTGCAAAGCCCAAGGACCCTGGTTTGATTCCCCAGGACCCACGTTAGCCAGCTGCACAAGAGGATGCATGTGTCTGGAGTTTGTTTGCAGTGGCTAGAGACCCTGATATGCCCATTCTCTCTCCCTCTTTCTCTCCCTCTTTCTCTGTCAAATAAATAAATAATATAATATTTTTTTGAAAAAGAAGTCCTTTGGGAGTGGTGTTGGATAGGTCTTTATTCCACATAGTAGTTCCTAAGTCACCAGATCTTCCATCATGAGAGTGCAAGGATTTATGTTCTTTTTCCTCTAATTTATGCTTATATTCTTATACTGAGCATATTTATATTGTGTAATATTTGCTAGGAATAGCAAAGTATGGGACTGGGACAAGGCTTAGCAGTTAAAGACAATTGCTTTCAAAGCCTACATGCAGTGGTTGACTTTCTCAGTACCCACATAAAGCCAGATGCACACAGTGGCACGCTGCACTGGAAAGAGGCCCTGACACACCTATTCTTGCTCTTCGTTCTCACTCTCTCTTTCTTTCTCTTAAGTAAATGAATGAATAATAATTGAAAGTATATATTTTTAAGAAAGAATGGCAAGGTGCTATCAGAAACGCACTAAACTTCTCCATTGTTCTAATAACTTACCTTACAGGTTTGTCTCTTCGTCCCAGCATCTCTTCGTCCTTTTATGTTGCTGGAGGCCACAGTATGTGACTCATTATTTCTTTAACATGACAAGCATTGTTGGCATTCCAGTTGCTTTGCCTCTTCCATCTACTTGTCCCTAATATACAGGCTACACATTTGAGATACTTCTCAGATCCCACTGTCAGGTGACAAGTATTCTATTTTCACGTGGTACAAATGACCTTATTAAAGCACACTATAACAAAATATGGAACCATTTGAATGGTACAGAAGTGTATTTCTTTCCCTCAGGTAGTGTGAATACTTCAGCTTGTCAGTCTTTATTGTTCTTCATGGTAATTCAGAAAAGCAGGCCTTCAAATCTTATCTTTCTATAATTTGCTAAGCATTGTCATTCATTTAAGCTGACAAAACTGAGAGACAGACATGGTCTAGAGTCCAGATGGCTTGAAGGACAACACCTCAAAATACAAATCGTCTTTTGTGATATCCATTGACTGAAATGAACTAAACAATGTCTATATCTCCCCCGCAGGAACACTGAAATATGTTGTCTGTGCTCAACAGCCATGTTTCTGTTCAGATACAGAACTCTTTCAATAAAAAGGCAAGGTAGATGAAAGGGATATTGGAGATCATTTAGCTTTCTTTCATCTAAAGCCTAAGGTAGAAATAAAAGTGCCATATATTGAAATAAATGAAAGACATAAAGCAAAACTAGAAACCTAGCAAGCAACACTAACAAATATGGCAAACAGAAAGAAATATCATGTAATGGCATTCAATAAGAGAAAAAGGTCAAGTAGAAAGCTTATCAATATACACTGTAGACACCTACATTGTAAAAAGATACTCAACAAAGAAGATAAACACAAATAATGATAAATCTTATGCTTACCATCAGTAGTCATAGTTGTAGATGTTTTACTGAGATTAACTCAGGTAGAGAGTAGATGAAAAAGTGTTAAAAAGACATTAGGAAATTGAAAAACCACATAAAATGTTATATAGAAAGTAAAATAAATAGTGAATAAAAAAAGAAGATAGTTCTGACTTGTTTCCCAGCTCCAGCTATGGCTCCCATAACACTGAGGGGATCAGTTAGCCAAATTGAGAGCAGTTGGTTCCCCACCATGGCTGTGTGCCACTACTGCACTTGTTGGGCATCACAACAAGTTATTTGCTGCTAAGTAGGTTAGACCATGCGTTGCTTCAACAGATATTGGTCATTTTCCCCCAGTCACCCATGTAGCACCTTCTGGTACTATACACGCTGACTGTCTGGGAACTGACTCTCTTCCAACTTCCAGCCATGCCATTCTAATTTGCATGTCAATCACATAAGGTGTCTTCAGCAGTAGGATCTTACCACTAGCCTTTGGTGGATCATCAAGTACTCTGACAGAAATCTGTCTGTCTTTTAGGAAACCTTGTAGGTCTCTCTGATCAAAACCCCAACACTTCATCACTGAAGCAGACCAAAAATGAACCCAACATGGCTCAGGGAAATTTTGCAGAAGAGGGGGCAGAAAGAATGTCAGAGCCACACGTTGGGTCATGATATGCAGAGGCATTTAGCTTAGCCATAACTGTGGGCTAACTCCACAATGCATGACCCATATACCTCAACAAGGAGGGGCCAAGGGAAGGGGGTAGGTCACTGATGAGCCTAATAATGGTACCAAACTGACTGTATTTGCTGAACACAAAACTAACTAATAAAGAAAAAAAAAAGGTGATAATTTAAAAAAAAAAAGGAGATATAGAAACAATTTAAAATGTAATATTTTTTCTACTGGAGGCTTTGAAAACAAATGTTAATAATAGAATATAATTAATATTTGAGAAGATAATGACTAGGAAATGTCTAAAATATATCCCATTAATGTAAAATGAAAATTGAGTGCTGAACAGGAAAAGGAAATACAATTGGCATTTTGATCTTTATGTCATTGTGTAGTATGAATTAAAATTTCTAGGTCATACAAAATTATTTAAATATATACAGTCTTCTAGTGTGTTCACATGTTAAGCTCTGTATCTACTAGTTTTATGAAATTTATCTAGTTATTTTCCATAATTTTCCATTCCTCCTTTGTGAATGTACTGCCTTCTTCACCTCACAATGTATCTTATGCACACTTTACATTACTTCTTGGTCTTCAATCTAACTCTTCTTCTATATTGAGAACTTACTGCTAACGTATCACATTTTATGACATAGACTTTTCTATCCTCCTCAGCATCTCTGTTTTATACACACAACCCAATATTTCTTAAATTACTGACTGTGGTAGTTTGAATAGATGGCCCCCAATATATTCAGTTCTTTTTTGTTTGTAGTTTGCATTCTGCAGCCACCTGGCTAGAGGCAACATCACTGGATGGATCTTTAGGTGTGGTGGTGTGTTTCAGATATTAATCTAAAGATATGCAGTGTGCCTAGCAGGAGTTCCTGAAGTGTGCTGTGGCTTTTGGCTTTAGGCTTGTGCTTCTCTCTCTCTCTCTCTCTCTGCTTGGGCCTGTGAAGGCAGGCCAGCTTCTTCTGCCATTATGGAACTTCCCCTGGATCTGTAAGCTTCAATAAATCCCTTCCTCCATAACTGTTCTTGGTCTGGAAGTTCACCTCAGTGAACCTGAAGCTGTCTGCTACACTGAATTATTACAGGGAAGGTTTTAAAAGATACCATAAAGTTCACAAGGATTTTGTAAATAACTGTCATATTTTGCCCATAGGTTGGCTTTGATAAGCTTAACTATATCACAAATGACCAAATAAAATTAAATGGTCAATGAGAAAGCAAGCACTCCAATGGAACTTATATATGATCTGAGAAAATACCTGGAAAATTGATGTCCTAAGTTATTCTTATAATTATCTTACCTTATAATTACAATTCACTTGCCACACTTGTATTACAACTTAAAAAGTGGTATTAGAATCAGGATTTAGCTATGGATATACTGGGGAACTACAGGTCATGAAAGTAATCATCCCCTAGCAAGAAGGTTCTAGTACGAATTTTACCTTCTTCCCTCTTGATGTGTTTTCCTGGATCCTTTTCAAGCTGTCAATGCCTTCCAGGGTATCTTCCCAAGTCTGATGTTCATTCTTCTCTTGTGTTTACTCTCTCTTGCCAATTTCAAATACTTTGAGTACTTCAACTGTCACTTTTATGCAAATGACTACTGAATATACATCTCTAGTCATGATTTCATTATTCAGTTCCTGGTGTGTATTTCAACTTTTCTTTAAGAATTTTATATATTTAGTTCAATTAACATAAGCCCATTATGCCACAAAATGCATTAATTCTTTCCCTAAGAAATATAAGGAGTACTCAGTCTTCTGCCTTTCCCATCAGGGCCGCACTATTCTTTTGTTAGTTATTCATGAAGTCATTCAATGATTTGTCAAAGATGTACTTAATAGCTACAATAAAATTAAGAGGGCATGTGCTATGTATTAGTTTTTAATCATTGATATGAATTGTCTGAGGTAATTAAATTATGAATAAAAAATCTATTTTGTTCACAGTTGCAGACAAGACCACATGACCAACAAATCTGTTGCTTTGTGCCTCCATAGAAGGAGTTGTATGACAATGACATGGAGCATGGAGAAGAACAAACTGGCATGAACAAACTGTCATGGCCAGAAATCAAAAGACAAGAAAAGGAGGCCAGGTTCTCATAACACCCTTCAAGAGCATATCACCAGTCACTTAAGAGACTTGCAAAAGGCACCTCCTCATAGAGGTCCTCATCATCCGCCAATAGCACCACCCTGGGGAGCAAACCTTCAACACAGTGACCTTTGGGAGACATTGAAGATCCAAACTGCAGCATAAAGATTAATATTCCTCCCTATGGAACTTAATATCTTCCTCTCACAAAACAGTACCTCACACAGTGCAGATCTTGAGTGTGTGTGAGACTCTGTGTGTACTTATGTGCCTGCATTAGGTAGAAATAGTGTTCTAAGAAGGAAGTCCCCAGGGAGAGTCAGTGCCCGGCAGGCAAGTACTCTCTACAGGGACTGTTTAAGTAATCCTGGTGGCCAGTCAGAGAGGAAACCAAGATGCGTTTTTAGCAAAATGAGAAAAAGGGTTCTAAGAGGAGAAAGTTTTTTTTTTTTTATTTTAATTCTAGGGAGAGAAGGTCAGATTCATGGAAGAGAAAGAATGCTTTAAAATATACTGGAAGTTTGGCATATTTTGGGCAAATGAACATTCATGGTGGAATTTGGATTGCATTCTAAGTGTCAATAGAAAGTTGCTCTGCATACACAAATTTGTAAATTACCATCACTTACAGGATAGCAATAAGGAGAAATGACTAATGGGAGATTATCCGGTACAATGACTTCTAGGATAGTTTTCCCATGATTCAAAACTTTAGCATCTCTCAGAAAAAAAAAAAAAAAAAAAAGCAGCAAACATGCTCAAAGCTGAGAGAGATTGTCAGTAGAAGAGGATGACAAGAGAATTTCACTAAAAGGTAAGAGTACCACAAGGAGGGTGTCAGCAGGATCTGATGTTTTTTGAGAGAGAATCAGGATAATGCTGTAAACATTGTCCTTTGGATTGACAAGGACCTTGGTGAAGCCATTCTTGGCCAAGAAGAGGAAACTTCCAAATTTAATCCTAGCATAGATTTATGTAGAAAACTTTCTAAATTTATGTCTTAACTTTTTTTTATAAAACAAGAAAAATAAATCTTTTAGAAACTTAAGTCATCATCCGATATACTAACTGTAACTTGAATGTACTGCAATTCAATGTTATAGTGCATGTGGGAGTGTTTATCCACCCTGTCTTGCAATGGAAGAGTATGAGGATTGCCTATTGGTATCTATATGTGATGGTTGTTGTTTGAATATTGTTTTCTTTTCTCTTAATGTTGAGATATATAGTGTAGCTTTTTGCTGCATAAACAAAAGAACTGGGCTTTGAGATTCATTTGATATGTAAACAGCTTTGTGTAATTAGTTGAAACAAGTGATTAAATCAAGTTGCTCATTGGTGGAAATTATAAAAAAATGGCTGTGAGAAACAAATAATGTTTATGAAAACATTAGTAAAATCATAAAGGACTTGATAATTATAGGTACTGATATTCGGATGCCTAATTCTTCTTAATAATTTTCTCTTTGTGCTCTTACCAGCATTAGAAATTTTGATTAAGATTTTTGCTATTTTATTCTGAGCGAGGAGAGGTTGATTTTATGTGTACATGATCTTGCAGTGTGTCTATTCTAAAGGTTACTTTGGCCACATTCTACCTTCCCTGATCCTGAAAATGTGGGAGGTAGTTAAGCTTGCCTCCAGGTAACCTCAGGAAGTGAGGAGTTTCTGAACCAAGACTTTGCTGGATATTGTGTAACAGGATTTACAAAATCTGAATGGCATTTCTGCCATTTCACTGCACTGTTATGTCTTCTCATTTAATCCCCAAGATAATAGTGCAATTAAGAAGAAATAAGGTACATCAGTGGCAGCTACTGCTGAAATACTGGTTTTCTAGTTCAAAATACCCGTCTCATGGGCCCAGAAACTTTTTAGTACAGTTTGCTATTCCAGAAAATAATTGCCCAATATACTAAAAGAGCAAAATCAAATTACCTAAACAATTGTCAGAATGGTACATATTGTGGTAGATTTTGTTCTCTTGTTTATTTGCATAAAATTTTATGTCAGTACTGCTGTGAAATGTATAATATTAAGGAGTAGAAGTCTTATTTTTATCTAGCACATTTAGATATGTGTTACAATTTGAATTAACTGGAGATAATAAATGCTTATTAATTAGTCTCCTAAGTATGGAAATATCAAAGGAAAGAAATAAGTCAGGCCTAGTGAATTAACAGCATGTGAATATGCCTTCTTTATCATTATATCACCTCTGTCTTTCTTTTTTAGTTTTGCTTTTTGGTATGTGTTTGTGTGTATAGACGTTTGTGCCTAGAAAAAGACGGAGGGTGTGTCCTCTATTATTTTTCTGTGTTATTTAGCTGAAACTGAATCTCCCAATGAACATATTTTTCATTTAGACTGGCTGACCAGTAAGCCCTAGTGATCCTGATATCTTTATCCCTCTCAGCACTGGGGTTACAGCCATGCTATGTCTTTTTTTTTTACTTGGGTACTGTGGACAGGGGTTCAAATCATGTTCTCATGCTTGAGCAGCAAGTTCCCTTCTGTACTGAACCACCTCTCAATCCTATTTCCTGCCTTTCTAGGGAATAAATGTCTTATTTTCAAAAGTTTAATTTTGGCCGTGCTGGTAACTATACCTAGAGCCCTGGGCATGCTAAAATTATCAAAATCATTCGCTTACCTGCAACAGTATCATGACTACAAACAGACAAAAAATAGTAAAATGTGGTAATAATTATCATTATTATCATAATTATCATAAGTAATGTTTTTGAAAGGGAACCATGTAACATGCTAATTTTTTTTCTTCATCTAAAGTAGTGTGGCAATATCTTAGCATTACAAGTTGCAGAAATGTCATGTCATACATTATTGTTATCTAATGAGACCAATGGGGATTTGGAAATGAAGTTTTCCTTCGGTTTGTTTTTATTTTCCTTACACTATCAAGATTGAGTGGAAAGTAAGCTTGGTTAATTTTTACCACAGCTGAAGTAATATTTAGAGATTATGTACAGCCATATGACAGTCTATATAAGCCAGCAAAAGTTAAAAATTTGCCAAGTAAATCTGAACGGTAGCCAATCTAATCTTAACTCCTAAAAGCCTTAAAACTTTGTCAAGTCTGTGCAAAACCTTATCACAGTCACCATAGGGACCCAGTATGGCTTGACTTCAGCCGTCTTGAGTTGTATCCAGCACAGTTTCCATGAGTAGCACTGGTCTTTTCTCTGCCCATAGTTTCTCAACTCACTAGAAGTAAACAAGACCAGCAAATGGGTCATGGAGCTTTGTCATCAGACCCAAGGTCTATGAGCATTAGGAGTGGTACTGATATCCTTAATGTGAACATAGATCAACCAGGAACCTCCTAATCTGTGTTTATGTGGGGTGGGAGGGTGGAGGGAGGCTAGCTTTTGTTTTGAGAATATTTTAGCGAGATAGTAATATTTAGAAGTTAACAATGTAATACTCCAGAAATAAGTGGAGTATTATTTTGAAGAGGTGACAATAAGAGTTTTTTTTTTTTTTTACCTATACTAGTGTTAAATATTATGTTTATAACTTATATTAAATTCACTTTATCTCCCATACTTCCTTTCAGGTTTTGGCATGTTGCTTATCTTTAAAATACATGACATCAAAGGTACCAGCATTTAGGGTATCTGTATAAAGCACACACAATAACTGATAATTTTATCTTAATGCTGAAATATATTATTAAACTTGGGTTAATGTTTTCTTGTCTTCCTATCTATCTGTATTGGATAAAACAAATTTTTAGAGGTTGTTAGTTTTTTTTTTAAGAAATTGAGCCATATTTTTATTTGTTCATTTCTTGCATTTTTGTTATTTGTTTTGATTTTTTTATTTTATAATTAACATAACATATAGTAAAGAATGATATTTTCAGAAATTATATACACATATTTGTATTTGACTTGGAGAAATAGAGGTTACATCATTATAGAATGAACTAATTTTCCTCTCCATTGTAATACTCACTAATATGATCATACCAATACTCTTCTTGTATGAAAAATAAAGAACACTGATTACTTTTAAAATATCACATTGTAGAAGGTAGACAATATCTATGGGAAATTTATAATGTAATTTATATTCAGCCATCGCTCTTTAGGTGCTATAACACTTGAGTGAAAATTTCCCTTAAGCCCTATTTTTCTTCAAGTGGTGAAATAAAACATTCCACAGTGCTGATATAGATTTGTGTTTATTTCCCAGATGGAAAGTAAGGCCAATGTCTACCAAAGGTATTTTGTTGTGAAATAAAGACAAATATCAAATATTCATAATAAATTGAATGGAAGAAAAATAAAACTAAAGTAGATGCATTTATTGTCACAAAATTCTGAAATGCAACAGAATAAAATGTATGTGCATAAGTTAATTTCCCCTTTAATTAACTTAACATAAAATGAAGGAATTATAGTTACCCATATGAGCATTTTTACAGATAATAAATACACTTAAGTTTAGATTAATTTCATTCTTGAATTCATGCAAAAAATTTTCGACAAACATGTTCATTATTTGAACAACAACAACAACCAACTAAATAGGTTTTAAAATAGATTGTGTCATTTTCTGAAGTCTCCATGTTCGTTAATAACATTACAAAGTTAAGTGTTGTAGTCAGCTTCTTGAGATGAACATCCAACCAGATGCAGCCTATGGGAGGAAAGGGTTTTATTTCAGGTTTACACAGTCCAGGAGAACACAATCAATGGCGGAAGAAGCTGCTTCCCTCTTGTAGATCCTGGCAGAGAAAAACCACCAACAGCCAGCCAGCTCTTCCAGAAAGCAGGAGCCTATAGAGTTCAAACTGTTTTCCCAACAACTTTGAGCTGTAATTCAGATTTGCACCTACAAACACCTTAGGGATGGACTCCAGGATCTCCTCCCAGTGACAAACATTCAAGCTGGGTGGCTGAAAATCTAAGTTACAAGCTCAATTTTAATAAAACTCCTCAGTCTATGGAGTATACAATGAAGTTATTCAAACTACAACAGGAAGTATGGTCTTCCTTATTCCATACCTCCTTTTAGTTCCTCAGGCTGTTCCTTAATCACATATTTTCTAAATCAAAAACTTTTTTCAGGCTGTAGAAATGACTGAGCAGTTAAGGCACCTGCCTGTAGAGCCTAATGAACTAAGTTTGATAACACAGTACCCACGTAAGGGTAGATGCACAAGTTGGTGCATGTATCTAGTCCATTTACAGCAACTGAAGGCCCTGATGTGCTCATTCTCTTTGTCTCTCAATATATATATATATATATATATATATATATATATATATATATATATATATTTGTGTGTGTGTGTGTGTGTGTTTTCCATTTGGGGCTAGAGAGATTGATTAGTCAATAGAGTACTTGTCTTACAATCATAACATCCTTAGTTTACTTCCTAATATACCAGGTGTGATGGTGTGTGCCTATGATCACAACACTGGGGAGGTAGAGGCAGGGGAATCACTGAAGCTCACCAAACAACCAGTCTAGCCTAATGGGTAAGTTGCAAACCAATGACAGACTCTGTCTCAAAACCAGGTGGACATCATACTTGAGGGCTGATATTAAAGGTTATCCCATGGCATCCAGTTGCATGCACCTGTCCATGCACACACACACACATGCACCCTACACACACACACACACACACACACACTTAAAAATATTTCAGAGAGGGGAAGAGGCAGAGAGAGAGAGAGTGAGAGAGAGAGAGAGGGAGAGAACGAATGGGCATGTCAGGACTTCCAGCCACTGCAAACAAACGAAATCCAGATGCATCCGCCGCCACCTTGTGCATCTGACTTACTTGGGTACTGGGGAATCAATACAAGGTCCTTTGGCTTTGCAGGCAAGCACCTTAATTGTTAAGCTATCTCTCCAACCCCCACACACTAGTTTCATTCAATATAGAAAGCAATCACGTTAGCTAAGATATTTGCCTATGATGGAAGCAAAGATGCTGATTATTTCTCTTCCCCTAAAATCAAGCATAAAACTTGACCAAACTGTCAACAATAATGATTTTAGAACTGAAAATTGAACATCTCACATATAAAGTTCTCTCTCTCTCTTTCTTTCTTTCCTTCCTTCCTTCCTTCCTTCCTTCCTTCCTTCCTTCTTTCTTTCTTTCTTTCTTTCTTTCTTTCTTTCTTTCTTTCTTCTTCTTTCCTTCCTTCTGTGCAAAAGAGCTCAGGTCGATAAAGAGGGTTATATCGTCCCCTGCAGAAGAAATTGAACGCAGTCTGTATTTGGATGTGAGGATGATCTAGCCATGATTTCTGTAACATCATTGAACTCCAGAGTTAATTCAGCTGATCTGGCTAGCTAGATGAAGCCCCCTTCCTTCCTCACAGCCACATGGGCATCCCTTCCAGAGTTGTGCCCTTAGTGGAAGAGGATGATTGTCCCCACAGAGGAGGGCTATTCTTTGGTCGAGGATATACTAGTAGCTATGTTCCCCTGCTAGAAGTTCCAAACAAGCTCTCAAGATAAAAATCTGTTTTTATAGCCTTTTGTTACTATCTTGCTTTGCTTCTCTTTTTCCCCCAGCTTTTTCATTTTATCAACACAGCAGATCTGTCCAATAGTTTGATTGACCCAAAACACTATATTTGCTGTCAGAGGAGAGTGATGTGACTTTGAGCAGAGAATAAAAATTCACACCCACCATCATGTTGGACAGAAGTAACAAATCTCATAGAAACAAATATGTATTTTGGTTTACATGAATGGCACAGAGTACAGAAATTAAGAAATAGGGTCTAGTAAGTGAATGAGAGGTTCATACGTCTTTATAGACATCTCAGGTGCTGGAAATATATAAGCATATCCTAGGAAAAGGAAAAGAGTACCAGTGCAAAGTGAGCACTGAGGCAGATATTAAAACCATCTAAACACTGAATGCATTCCCCAACATACAGGTAGATATACTGATACAGCCTGGAAGTCCTACCAAAAGAATGAACCACTATGTCCTCTCAGTGACTCACCACTAAGCTGTGCAGTCACAATAGCATTGCCAACGGACCTGAAATTTAAAATCAAGCAAGACTAAAATCATACAGAGCACAGATATCAGAAGTAGAGAATATTCAGGTTAAATATAAGCAATACTACATGTTGAGGAAAAAATTGATACTATTCTTGATTTAAGCCTCAAAACTGAGAAATGAGAAGGAATAAAATGATAATGCAGAGCTTCTACAACTTGAAGGTCTAGCTGTTAATAAAATGCAGTATGTAGAAATATTAGAAAACTGTAGCTTGTTGTTCAAAATATAATGTTCTCTGAGAAAAAGCATTTAATGGAAACCAACTCTGAGTGACACTAGCTGTTACATTTACTAGATAATGATTTCAAAGTGGCTGTACTGAATAAAGCTAAAGAATAAAAGGAAATAATGTTTCAAGCACTGATAAATATGATTAAAATAAAAAGTATTTCAATAGAGAAATTGATGTTATAAAATAATCAAATGGGATTTCTAGAAATTAAAACAAAAATAACAAAAATAGAGAATGTACTACATGAGCTTAATGGAAAATTAAATAGGCAAAAGAAAGGGCAGTGAACTTGATGATAGATGGGTAAAAGTATTCAATTTGAAGAACACTATGATAAAAGAGTGAATGTGTGATTTTTATATGCATAGACTTATCAACAAGTACAAAATGCATTAGGTCAAAGTAGTGGAATTGAAAGTAGAACCATTATATTTTCAAATATCCAGACCACGCTCCAAATAACTGAAAGTAATAAGGAAATAAATCAGAAAGGTTACATAGGCTATTACTAGCAAAATTTATTTACTGAGCATGCCTAGAACAGTCCGCTATTGGAGTACAGTGCCCATTCTTGACTTGAAGATATGCTGCCCTGTGAAGCCAGAGGAAAAGTACTGAAAACCCTCATGGGACCCACTGAAAATGCGGTTCAAAATAGAAAGTTAAAGTATAAATACTTACATAGACAGAAAACCATTTTTTAATAAATAGGAAACTAGAAAAGGAGGAGTAAATTAAGTTTCAGTGGAACAGAAGGAGGAAACCTTGGGATCATGGTAGGACCAATGACAGAAGGCAACCAAACAATCACACACAACCTGGAAAGAAATGAATAAGATCAAAACATTTCTTTGAGAAAATACAGACGTGGTCATTTTCAAAAGAGGACTGAGAGGGCAGTTAAGGCCCTTGCCTGAAAATCCTAATAACTCCAGGTCCCAAGTACCTAGATGTAACTCAAAGTTGCAATGTCGCACATGCACAGAAGGGGGAGCAAGCGTCTGGCGTTTTTTTTCCCAGCCACCTAGGGCCCTGGAGTGCCCATTCTCTCTCTCTCTCTCTCTCTCTCTCTGCTTTATCTTTCTCTCTCTCTCTAAATAAATAAATAAAACAAAAATAAAAAGCTCAATTCTGATAAGTTTGCTAGTTAATTCTATCAAATATTTAAGGAGGAATATCAACTTTTAACTTTATATATTTTTCTTAGAAGATAAATACACTAGGAACAACTCCTAAATTATGCAGTATGACCAGTGTTACCTGTATGGTAGGTAAATTTCTAAAGATCATTCCCACAAAACACCCTAATCATACTGTTCAGACAATAAGTATTTACGTGGATGAATCTTACAGATAAAATTTCTGTCCCAAGTTAGATGACCTTATGCTACTTAGCATAACCACATAGTCTGGCTTTGCACACATGAGCTGTTACTAAGAAGAACAGTGCAGAGTTGGCTCTCACTAGTCTGGATGAATAAAGTGAACATTTCTATCATAAACTGCAGTAAGAAAGGGTGGCCCACTATATGTCAAGAACCACTGTCTACAAACAGCCAGCAAGAAAGTACAGGAGCTCACTACTGTAACAGCAGGAAAGTGGGTTTCAAAGAACCTTCACATTCTGGGGACCCACAGGTACTTTTAGTTTGTATATCCTGAACAGAGACTGGCCCCTGACCGAGGAAACAGATAATGAATTTGTGATGAGTTGGTTCTGAATTTGTGGTAATTTGTTATGGTAGCCATAGTAAGCTGATATTTTCTATTAAAACCCATATATTACTGATATTCTCATTTTTCATTACAGAACTTTCTCTTTTAAGTTGGCAGTGACCTCGGGCTGACTTAGAAGGCATCACGGTGATGAGAAGAAGTGACAGACGAGTGCTCAGCACTGCAATATCCCTATCAAATCTTCCAAGGCTCAGGGTCTATTGCAGAACAGGTGGTGGAAAGACTGTAAGAGCAAAAGGAAGGGTAGGACTCCTTACAATGTGCTCCTCCAGTCACAAAATGGCCTGGATATCCGTGACCTCACAGTGCCTGACACTACCTACACAAGACCATCATAATAGGAAGAAAAGATGATGACATCAAAATAAAAGAGAGACTGATTGAGAGGAGTTGGGGATATAATGGAAAGTGAAGTTTCAAAGGGGAAAGTGGGGGGGAGGGAGGGAATTACCATGGGATATTGTTTACAATCATGGAAGTTGTTAATTATATAAAAGAAAATACAAAAAAAAAAGAAAGCCAAATCTGTCACTACAAAGAAATCCACAAATCAATATCATTTATGAAAATGGATTTAAAAATCATTAACTAGTATTATTAAACTCATGCAACATCATATGAAAAAGATGATGCAGATAGACTAGATAGGATTTAGTACTAAAATATAAAACTTGTATAACAATTTAAACATATTTTTACAAATGTTCCAAAACATTAAGAAAACATTGAATAGGTATAAATATTACTAAAAAAAAATAAAACACTTCAACAGTGAGTAATGAAATAGCACTGTTGAAAAAAATGTGAATTATCTAAATAAGTAAACTTTATGAATGAAAACATTTAGTATTTCTCAAATGGTGACGTTACACTTTCAAATATGACCAAAGGATTAAAAATATTTTAATAATAATTCTGTCAAGCAGAATTTTTAGAAATTAATCTTAGCTCTAATATTAATGTTATACAGAAATGCAAAAGACCTCAAATTACCTAGCTAATTTTGAAATCCTACACTATCTAATTTCAACCTTACTCTAAAGCCATAAGAATCTAGATCAAGAATTGAAATAGTATAAAATCTTCCAGTCACATTTTGACAACATCCCTTAACTTGAAATGATTCAAACAGTATATAAATAAATAAAATATGGTCTATTAATACATTGTAATAGGACTAAAAAATTTAAAAACTGTGAAAGTCTGATACATGCAACATGGACACATTTTAAAAGTATTATATTAAATGAAAGAAGCAAAGTATGAAACATAACATAATTTCATTTTGTATAAAACTTTTCAAAACTACAAACTATAGAGATAGACATCAGATCACCTAATCTTATTTATTCTCATACTTATCATAAAGGTCCACTGAACCCTGTAGACCTGACACATAGAATTTTATATATCTAATTTTCCCAAATCTTTAAGTACTTTGCTATTCTATTAAAATTTTATCATTGCACCAATTATTGCTATAGTAAAATTGTGTCCTTGTGTACAAACATATGTATCTAAGTAGTTCATGACCCCACATGTCCAATCCAGAGTCTTGTATAACTCAAGTCATGCAGAACTGAACTGAATATATTCCTTAGGTATAATCCCAGTGGACCTCCTGACCCTTCCATAATTCACTGCATAGCACAGATTCACAGTTCAGACCTGCGAATTCTTAGAATAATTTTATACACTTCTTTCTGTATTTCTGTCTAATTGATCACTCTCTCTCTGTGTTGTGGTGAAACATGTATGTCCATGTGGAGAACAAACCATAACTATGGATGTCATTCTTCAGCAATACCACTCACCATTTGCATTTATTTATTTTTTTATTTTTATTTTTATTTATTTATTTATTTATTTATTTTTGCGAAAGACTCTCACATTGTCCTGAAAGGTTGCCAAGAAGTTTTGACTGGCTGGCCAATGAGTCCCAGAGAATCACCTTTTCACCTTACCAGCATTGGAATTATAAGGCTGTTTTACCATGCTCAGTTTTTCTATGGGTGTATGGGATAAAATAAAGGTCCACACGCATCCATGGTAAGAACTTTACAGACTCAGATTTATTATATTCAGACTCTAACTACACCTCTTAAATAACACACATACACCTTTTATCCAATGGTCTATTTCTTTCACTAATTATTGAACATCCCACCTGGATTACTGAAGTAGACTCTGAAAGATGTTTCATCTCAATTTCTCCTCCACAGTGTAACTAGAATCATCCTTTTCTGAAAACATGGAGATTTTTTTTATATGCATAAAATCAATGAAGTGCTTTATAATAACTTTTCAATGAAACCCAAAGTTCTAAAAGTAACTTAAGACCTACTTGATGCAATGGTATTAATTCAACTGCTTCCTCTGGCCACTTCTCCTCTGACTCAGAGTCCTGATCATGCTGGCAGGCTCCTTCCTCCTGCAGGCCGGTTTCCCTGCTGTGTCCGGAGCATGGACTTTCCACCCATCCCCACTTTGGCTTTAACACCTTCCTTTGGCTGCCCTTCAGCTCTCCAGTGTTTCTTTTTTGGTGACATTTTCCCAAGCTAATCTTTAGTGTCTGCTCTGTGATCTCTCATTACCATGTGTCTTTCCTCTAGAGTGCTTTTTCAAGTGTGCTTAAATAATTAATTGAATAATTTATTGCTTAATGTCTGTTTCTCCTACTAAAATTTGAACTTCAGGGAGCCTAAGAAAGAGCTTCCATGTTTCCCTTTGTGTTGCAGTTTATAAGTACAGTTGGGAATAGAGAAATTTAGTGGCTTCACTTCCAGGTGGATGGAAGATACAAAGGATATTCCTCTGTAATCCCCGTTCAGTAACATCTGCAACCTAGTTTGTTGAGGGGATGGTTACCTTGTGCATATGGATAGGTTTCTTTTGGGTTTTGTTAGGCAACAAACATAATCTAAATTCTCTATATTAAGCTGACTGCTTAATATTACTTAATGCCAAATTTAAAGCAACATATTGCAAAACATTTAAGATTTAGAATTTTAAAATATTTCAAATCTATTAGAGCTGAAATGATTATTTTCTGATGTGAATGAAATTCAACAACTCATTACTATCTTCCACCTGCATTAGGACATATGTATATTCTCACACAATTATCTGAGGAATTAATATAATAACTCATTTAAATTTTATTTGAACTTTAAAATAATACATAAATTTTCAGCACTCAATATGCGTAAGAGAGAGAAAGAGAGAAGAAAACTTCTATTTTGTGTCCCTAAATGACTCAAACTTTAAGCACATTTATGATACTTTAAATATCATCCATGGGAGTTCTGATAACATAAGGAATATATGAAAAAATACCTTATTAGATTCAGAAGAAATAGTTTATTCTTAAAAATCATGTGCATATATCAAAACAGATGTGTTTGACTTTCCTTTTAATAAAGCATAAGGTACTTCCATTCCAATAATACAAGTCCAACAATTTTAATTACAAAATGCAAATAAAATCTTTACATGACACACTAACACACACACACACACACACAGAGAGAGAGAGAGAGAGAGAGAGAGAGAGAGAGAGAGAGAGAGAGAGATGAATACATTGTCCAGTTCATTATAACCAAATTGAATTAAGGCAATTAATATTTATTTGTTTGTTTTGCTTCAAGCCACAGATAGTTTGCCCACTGAAGTATGTACCAACTTCAGGATTCAATTCCCCTCTGTGATATTGGAACTTCCTAGCTAATGAGGGAGCAATTCTTACTAGTACAGAGCCTAATGCTCCTAACTATTAATATTGACTGTGGCCTCAGATTAGAGAACATAAAAGCAGCCTAATTAATCAGCTACTCCATGTTGTCTAAGAATGAGGAAATGTCTTCTCCATCCTATCCCAGGAGTGTATTCCAGGAATGTGAGAAACAGCATAAATTCAGATGTGTTATGTCTTCCTCCTCGTAAAATGCCTGAGGTGCTTTTTATTTTTATCTGAGCAATGATGCAAGACCAAAGCCCTGGTCAGCTCCAGTGTTTATAGAATCACTGAGGAGAAATCTTCATTTCATATACCTAGACCTTACTTCAGATGCTTCAATAAAGAAGCACTCAGACATTTTATATAAATGTTGATGATAAGCTAAGCTTCAGCAGTTATTTTGGGTAAAGAAGATGAAGGTTTGGATGAATTTAATGAATATCTAAACTTCTAGTAGGAATATAGGAGCTGACAGGAGCAAAATTACAGAATCAGAGAAGCCAGAAGGAAAGTGGAACTGGATGCCATCCTTAGGACTGAGATTTTAAGAGGTGGCACAGAATCTTCTGCATATCAAATTAGTCATCAGGCCAAATTGCATGTGAATTCACCTCCTATGTAAAACTTTGGAATTCCCACAGAGAGGACTTAGAAGGCAAAGGATCTGTAGGTGAGCAGTCAGAGCACCTGATTTCTGTATAATTACATGGAATGAGAATTTGATACATGACAGTAATTACCTAGCTGAAGGTGCAATTAGCCACTTGTGACCTCATTCTGAGTGGCAACTAATTAACCCTTAATGTCAAAAATGTCAACCTTCATCAAGATACCAAAGAGAAGTACTACATGATCAGCTAATACTCATTCCAACCTATTAATGGTTGAATCTGTCATTAGAAATGAGAATATTTCATTTTTACATCAGCATTTATGTTAAGATATGGATTTTGTTCCATTTCTTTTCTTCTACAGCTGCATTTCTTTCCCTTATCGTTGTTGTAAAAGAATCCTTTACTAAAATAAGAAAAGGTTTTGACATGTATACATAATAATCATCTCAAGTAAAATAAAATGCAATCAGGAAGCTA
Source organism: Dipus sagitta (assembly GCA_036346955.1). Lineage (NCBI taxonomy): Eukaryota > Metazoa > Chordata > Mammalia > Rodentia > Dipodidae > Dipus > Dipus sagitta. The sequence goes on from CM070772.1 coordinate 58,035,005, forward strand.
TATAGAGAAATAAAACTTTGCAGTGGTGTGTTATTTGTCTTGGTTATAGAAACATTACAGGATCTGAAAAGACACACTGTCATTATTGGTCATTAACACCTCTCATTTACTGACCACATTGGAAATTGACTGTAGTACTTTGTTTTCATAGATGCTGGAGAAACATGGCAGACATTCTCTGGCATTTTGTTGGGAAGGATAAAATCACCATCCTTTTTGGAGCACCAGGTACTGGCTCACAGTTGTTAGCCTATTGTTTTGTCTTGGTATTCATTAGCTTTAAGGGCATTTGTTCAGACAACCCAGCTGATACAGATGGGTTTGCTCCAAGTAAAGAAAAAGTGTTTTATTTGTTCAAAAACCTCTGGTTCCTAAGACGAATGTTGATAATAATTTACAAATAATTAACATGGACCTACAGAATTTGTTCTAAAATAAACTCAGTTCTTTAATAAGACCATGACAATTATCAGTTTGGAAATGATAAAATAAAACCTAGTACTGGGCTGGAGAGATGGCTCAGCGGTTAAGCTCTTGCCTGTGAAGCCTAAGGACCCAGGTTCGAGGCTTGGTTCCCCAGGACCCACGTTAGGCAGATGCACAAGGGGGCACACGCGTCTGGAGTTCGTTTGCAGTGGCTGGAGGCCCTGGCGCACCCATTCTCTCTCTCTCTCTCTCTCTCTCTCTCTCTCTCTCTCTCTCTCTCTCCATCTTTCTCTCTGTCTGTCGCTCTCAAATAAATAAAAAATAAAATAAAATAAAATATTTTAAAAAACCTAGTACTGATAAGGCATTGTTCTGGATTCATAACTTAGAAAGTATGATATGTGCTGCCAATATTTTGTCAGCTATCCGATTTTTCTGTTGTATCTTCAAGGTTGTTTCAAGGGTCTAATATTAATCTAGGAAGTTTCATATTTTCAAAACACCAAACCATTATGCTAAACACGTTACTATCTCATCCTTCTGGAAAAAGACAAACTTCACAAAGCGTGGAACAAACATCATACTACCGAATGACTCTTCTGACATTCTGAGGTGTGCAACACCTCACAATGTTATTCTTATTACCTAGACATTCAGAGATGGTGACTGTTTGTGACTTACTAAAAGTAATATACAGGCATTTGTATCACTTTCCAACACTCTAGAGCCTATTTACACTTAACCAAAGAGCAAACATGTATTATCATTTAAATTACTTCATTAAATCCTAAACTAGTTATTTTTGCTTAATACATTTAGAAAGGTATTTCATAGCACTGTTATTTCTGCAGCTCCTGGAGAATCCACACATAGACACTGTGTTCACAGTGAAGAATGCTTCTGCGGTCCCATCATCTTCCAAAACTGAAAAAAGTATCACTAATGTTGTTTAAGGATCCTGATTTAAGTTCTGTGGGAATAGAAATTACTAGATATTGCTAGATGTTACTGAGTCTATTTTTAATTTTTTGAGGAATCCTATGCTTTTTGTCTGTACCACTTTCCACCCAAAGCAAATATAAGGGTCTACAAATACTCCACATCGACAACAAGCCTTGTTATCAGGTCTTTTTGATAAGAGCCATCCTGGTAAAAGTGAATTTGATATTGTGTGGTCCTCATTTGCACTTTTAGATGATTAGTGATGTTGTACCTTGCCTGATATACCTGTTTGACACTGTAGGTCTTCTGAGAAATGTCTTCTGACTTCATCTGACTTTTTTGTCTTTTTTGTTTTGTTTTGCTTTTATTTTTTAGTTTTTCAGTGTAGGGTCTCACTCTATCCCAGGGTGACCTGGAATTCAATATGTAGTCTCAGGGTGGCCTCAGACTCACAGTGATCCTCATACCTCTGTGTCACAAGTGCTGGGATCATTTGATTTTTTCAAAATATTTTATTTTTACATATTTAAGAGAGAGAGATGAAGAGGCAGAAATAGGGAGAGAGAGAGAGAAAGAAAGAATTAATGAGCATGTCATGCCAGGGCATGCAGATGTATGTGCCATCTTGTGCATCTGGCTTAGGTGGGTCTTGGGGAATCGAACCTGGGTCCTTTGGTTTTGCAGGCAAGCACCTTAGCAGCTAAGCCATCTCTCCAGCCCTCATTTGACTTTAAAAAATATTTTATTTGCTTTTTATTTATTAGAGAGAGGGAGACAGAGAGATAAAGGCAGAGAGAGAGAGAGAGAGAGAGAGAGAGAGAGAGAAGAGAGAGAGAGGAAATGGGTGCACCAGAGCCTCCAGACATTGCAAACAAACTCCAGATGCTTTTGCCACCACGTGCATCTGGCTTATGTGGGCATTGGGGAATCGAACCTGGGTCCTTAGTCTTTGTAGATAACTACCTTAACCACTAAACCATCTCTCCAGCCCCTATTTGACTTTTTAAGCTGAATTATTAGTATTGGCTTTGTAGGTTAGGTGCTATATCCAAGGAGTCATTGTTTGGCATGACCAATGTGTCAGTCTATGTGTTCTTCTAAGAGCTTTTTCTTTTTTTAAAAAAAAAAGTAACTTTAAGCACAGGGTGAAGTATTTCATCTACTTTGAGTTAATATTGCATGTTGGATTTTTAATTTCTATAACTTTATAATGTATTTTGAAAGGAAGAAGTATGAGTTATCTACCTTTATTATTTTTATCAAGATTTATACCATTGTGGATTTTGTTTCCATATGCATTATATAATCATTGTTTTAATTTTGTGTAAGTTATATTTCTATTTCTGTAAAATATTCCATTCAGTTTTGTAACACTCTTTACAATGCCTTGGAAGTAGACAATCGTAACTGTCCATTGACAGGTGAGTGGATAAAGAAAATGGAATATATATATGTAGTGGAATATGGCTTAACCTTAAAGAAAAAATTACGCAACAAGGTAGATTAAATTTGAAGATAACTAACAAAATGTGCTGGCCCACAAAAGACTAATGCTGCATGATTTTATTTATATGAAGTAAGAAAAAAAAAAACAATCAAGGACTGAAGAGATGGCTTAGTAGTTAAGGCAAAGGCACTTGCCTGAAAAGCTTCAGCACTTAGGCTTGATTTCCTAGACCCACATGAACCAGACGTACAAGGTGGCACATGCATCTGGAGATCTGGAGTTGTTTGCAGGGCCTGGAGGCCCTGGCATGCCCATTCTCTCCCTTCTTCTCTCTCTCTCTATTTCTCTCTCTCTGTCTCAAATAAATTAATAAATAAAATGTAAAAGAAAAAAAACAGTCAAATTAATTGAATCACAAAGGCAAAATGGGAATTTTGGGGACAGTATAAGGAAGAAATTAATAGAAATTAATCAGTAGTGTTATATTCTCATTAAAACAATGTAAGTTCTAAGGATTTGTTTTACAATATTATGCTATAGTAAACAATATTATATTATTCACTTGAAATTTTGTCATGACTCAAGTGTTTTATGACAATAGCACAGACTTTTTTCTTTTAAAAAGGAAAACAGACTCTTATAAAGATAATGAAGGAGTAAAACCTAAAACTTAAAAAAAAAAATATTACTACATCTTGACTGGCTAAAAGCACAAACAAACTCATGCTTAATAATGCAAGAAAAAGTTACACAATTAGTGGTAGATGCTCTCCTCCCAAGGGGTTATGGTATTACTTCTGACTTCCACTTGGTCACACTGGAAGTGAAACTGCAGAACACAGATGGAAAGCTTAGCAACTACAGTGACAATGGAATCTGCTATTCCTAATGCCTGTTTTAGCTTCCATGTCTGCATTGCCAAGGTCCACACAATGCAGGGCTGATTTCCAGGGACTTACCTTCTTTGCTCCCCTTTATGGTAGTAGGCAGCTCTGGACACACTGGGTGCACACTGACGGATGGCCAAGTATCACCCCTCAATAGGCCTGGTTAGTTCCTTATTCTAAATTCTAGTTGTTGGCACAAAGCCTTATGTTTGCACGTCACAGTGTGTTGGCCAAAAGAGAAATTCACACATAAAATTTGTATCCAAGTAGTTGATTTTGGCTTTCTAATTGAACTACACAGAATAAAAATGTGTAAAATCTATCCAGAATCACACATTTTCTATGTGTGAATACAAGTCATTATTGTGTCAAGAAGGTTTTGGATATTAGTACATTCTATCTGGGAGCTTATAATTGTTTACTGGGTAAATATTTTAGCAAATATTTATAACATCTGGCTCCATGTCTCAAAACGTTAGCTGTGAAATTTTATTATAGCTCAAAATATTTTATAAGAAAATAAAATGTTGTCACTAGTGAGAAATTACAAATTATTTCTCAGGTAACATAATTAAAGTGATTAAGATGTTCAGTGGGTACAATAAGAATACACAGATAGATTTTTTATTCATTCCAGTTTTCCAAGTATCTATATATATATTTTAAATTGAGAATTTAATTATCTCCCTTTATTTTAAAAAACATAATCGTACCACTGCTTCAATGGACTTAAACTTTTAAATTTTAGGAACATAATTTACACTACTACAACACATGTATTAAGCATGGGAGGAGACCTCCAAATGCAAGGAGCTATACACCTGTTTTCTATATATTCATTTGCAAGTGATAACTGCCACATTTTTCAGTGTCCCAAAGCTTAAAGAATGGCATACATGCCACCACTAATATCAAATTGTAGATATTGCTATGTCATTTCCTTTTTGTATATTGTCCCCCAGAATTTTTTCTTATTTTGCCAGACCAGTTGAAAGTACCATAAGCCATTTGCACGCAAAAGTCTTAAGAGATGCCAGTTATGTAAACTATCACTAAAACTTTTTCATCAGTTACTGTGTAACTAACTGTTGATATTCAGAAGAAGCTGATAGTATACTGTTGAAAAATACATATAATTGTCACCAGATTGTCAGAGAGAAAGCTTTAAGGAGAATGTAGTTTTGAGAAAACTTTTGAAGATTATCCCTATGGGGAAGAATATGATTTGCAATTTTTGGGGACTCTAATGAATACATGATAAGAATGTAATACAAAGCACTTATGCTGGAAAACAATGTCAAACAAATAATTCACATACGATTTATAAATTCCACACAGTTATACATGACAAAGAAAATGCAAACATATATTCACACAAAAATGTTATATTTGAAGTGGTATATATTTTCAATGATGAGGATTAAACCCAGAGTCTCATTCATTATAAGCAAGTGTACAACTGAGATAGACACCCAGCCCATGTTTATATAACAGTTTTATTCACAATATCCAAAAATTGAAAGCAATCCACAGGATAAAGTATAAATCAATTTTAAAATACAGAAGAATCATATATACACATATATATATACATATATATATATATATATATATTATATATGAAAAGTAAAGGACTAACAAATCTATAATGACATAAGTGATATAAAAATAGTAAATATGAGATTGAGTTGTGATATACAATTTCTATGGTTTACAAATAATATCTCAATAAAGAATTTGAAATCAATGAATAAAACAATAAAGTAACACTAGATAAAAAATGTTTGCCCATTTATTTATAATATACATATCTGACCTATCACCTTGAACTTCTATCCTGAAGGTATAGCTTTGTATCTATAAGTATTAGTGTACAGCTGACAAAATAAATATAAAATCCAAACAATGTAGTAACCTGAGTGACATCTATCATCCCAGCACTAGGGAGGCCGAAGTAGGAGGATAGCCTACAGTAAGATCAAGCCTCAGAAGAAAAGGGGAAATATGCATATATTTCAATAAAGGAGGGCAATTAGAAATATTATGAAATGAGAAGAGTTATACTCACAAATGTTCATCATAGGTTCTAGTTAAGATGTTTCACTCTATGCAAATGATGTAATATGACTGTGAATACACCAGACATAGGGCTCAATGCAAGTTATCAAGCTCTCTTTCAATACATATTCATAACTCTCTTACTCTCGTAATATTGTTGAAATTCTTCCCTTTTTAGCCACATGCCTCATTTCTGAGTTTACTTCTTTAATTATTTTGTTGAATATCAAATATATTTCCATCAATTTTTGGAATAGTTCTCTATGAATGGCAGTCAACAATAATCTAATTGTAGAATGGTAATCACCTATGGATATAATTAAAGGAAACTTTGCATTTTAGTAAAGCATATATAATACCATTTATAAATTTAATCCATGTACTTCTTATATCTTATGTTCAAAAATATCTGTTTAAGTCTTCAAGAAGAAGGAATGTAGGTTTAAGAGATGGCTTAACAGTTAAGAACACTTCCTATGCAAGCACGAAAGATATTGGAGTTTGATCCCCACATAACATTTGGGCATGGCCCCCCATGTCTATACCTCAAGACCCATGGGCTGCAGGAACTGGAAAATCATGAGGACTCCCCTAAACTGACAAGTCCCTAGATGAGTAAAACTCTTGCTTAAGTAATAACTAGAAGAACAGTGATAGAGCCAGCCACCCAATGTTCCTCACTGTCCACCACAGGCAGGTGCACTCAGAACTATATCACAGGCAAGTATATGGGGTACCACGTGGGCATACGCAAAACATACTACACACACACATGCTGAATATGTCTTATTTGTATTGTTTCACCTTACATAAAAATGACAGACCAGTTAAAATGCAGAATTCTCCAAATGAGTGGCAACTAGGTGACTTGATGAATACACATGATTTAACTATGGGAATAATGTGTTGGAAAGCTGTTTTACTCATTTGGTACCATACCCAACAATGACTAATTCCTTACTCAGATCTTAAGAAAGGAAAACTAGGAGTCAGGTAGGACCTAAGTGTGTGACATAATCTCCTGCAGCATATCAGTGTTAACTGTCCACAAAGGCACCAATTTAGGATTATGACACATGGGATCACCAAACACCATCAAAAGTGAGTTTTCTGGCCTGTTAATCATAACTTATGCAATAAGCTGACCTTTTTGCTAAATTATATTTAGGAATTGCTTCAGACTTTATGTTCAAATATTAAGAATATTATTGTCTTGAACGTGCCACCATCATCTAGAGCTTAATGTCACAGAAATTAGTTATGATCAATTCAAAACCTTTCCATTTGTCCTAAGTCAAACAAATGTGAGGTGACCCCAACATCAAGCATTATCATGCATTACCATGCCTACAGTTTTTCATCATAATGCCTCCTTGGTCATAACTAGCTCAGCATTTGGAGTAAAAGAATTGAGAATTAATGTTTTACCAGAAGATTTTGGCGTTGCAGATCCAGCAATGTATAATACAAATGTACTTATTGAAGATTAAAGAGATACATTTTATGGAAGAACTCTAACATCTTCACTCTTCTGTGTTTATTCTAATTTAGTAAACTATCTTTTAACAATCGTATTCCAATTTTTCTTAAATGAAAGTCTAAAGGAATTTAAGGTGTTATTTTTCTACCCCAGTAACAACAGAATAAGAAAATCTGGGACTTCTGGCCAAGATGGAGACCACCCAGCTGCGCTGCAAATCCCAGGGAAAGAAAGGTAAGATATTAAGGGTTCACTGGAATTTTTAGGGGAGATAAATCTCCAATAGATTGTCATTTGGAAGGCACAGAGGCGGGGGAAACAGGGCATCGTAGATCCCCTCGCGGGCAGGTAGCCCACCCCTCCCCCCAAATAACCACTGTGTCCACAGCGCCATTGCTGCCGCCAGCGCCGCTGCCGCTGTGTGCCGATGATCCCGGCGTGCGGAAGCTTAGACTGCTCCACACACTTGTCCACTCGCCCACTTACTCAGTGAGCCCAGTCCCACAGCAACTGAAAAGAAAACTACCAGCCTATTTCCCTGATGAATTTATTGTTTGTTTGTTTGTTTTTTGGTTTTCGAGGTAGGGTCTCACTCTGAGCCAGGCTGACCTGGAATTCACTATGTAGTCTCAGGGTGGCATTGACTCCCAGCAATCCTCCTACCTCTGCCTCCCGAGGGCTGGGATTAAAGGTTTGCAAAACCATGCCCGGCTTCCCTGATGAATTTAGATGCAAAAAACCTGAACAAAATCCTCGCAAACCGAATCCAACAACACATCAAAAGCATTATCCACCTTGACCAACTGGGATTCATCCCAGGAACACAGGGGTGGTTCAACATACGGAAATCTGTCAATGTAATACACCACATAAACAAGGTTAAACATAAAAACCACATGATCATTTTGATAGATGCAGAAAAGGCCTTTGACAAGATACAATATCACTTCATGATCAAAACATTGGAGAGAATTGGCATGGTTGGTTCATATCTTAACCTAATAAAGGCAATATACAAAGCTCCGTAGGACCAAATGGAGAGAGAGTAGAGGAATTCCCATTAAGATCAGGAACAAGACAGGGTTGTCCACTCTTACCTCTGCTTTTCAATATAGTACTGGAAGTCCTAGCTCAAGCAATAAGACAGGAGAAGGAAATAAAAGGGATACAATTTGGAAAGGAAGAAGTTAAGGTAGCTTTATTCGCTGATGACATGATTGTATATGTAACAGACCCGAGAGACTCCATCACAAAACTCCTGAAGGTGATTAACTCCTATAGCAAAGTAGCAGGATACAAAATCAGTGCACAAAAATCAGTAGCCTTCCTATATGCAAATGACAAATATACAGAGAAAGAAATAAGGGACATAGTCCCATTTTCAAAAGCAACAAAAAATAAAATAAAATACCTTGGAATAACGTTAACCAAGGAAGTGAAAGATCTATACAATGAAAACATAAAAGCACTCAAAAAAGACATTGAGGAGGACTTGAGAAAATGGAAAGACCTCCCATGTTCCTGGATAGGCAGAATTAACATTGTGAAGATGACAATCCTACCAAAGGCAATATACAGATTTAATGCAATTCCAATTAAAATCCCTACAGTGTTCTTCACAGAGATAGAAAAAATGATCTCAAATTTCATATGGAAAGGCAGAAGGCCTCGCCTATCCAAACATATCCTCAACAAAAGAAATACCTCTGGAGGCATCACCATACCTGATCTAAAGCTATATTACAAAGCCATAGTAATAAAAACAGCATGGTACTGGAATAAAAACAGGACTATAGATCAATGGAATAGACTTGAGGACCCGGACTTTGGGTCAAGCAACTATAGCTACTTGATATTTGACAAAGGCCCGAACAATATAGGCTGGAAAAAAGACAGCATCTTCAACAAATGATGCTGGACAAACTGGATAACCATATGCAGGAAACTGAAACTTGATCCACACATTTCACCATGCACTACACTCAAGTCCAAATGGATCAAGGACCTCAATATAAGACCAGAAACACAAATACTACTGGAAGAAAATTTAGGAAGTACTTTTCATGATATAGGAATGGAAAAAGACTTCCTGAACCAAACCCCAGTAGCTCATGATCTTAATCTGTCACTCAACCAATGGGATCACATGAGGCTGAAGAGTTTCTTTACAGACAAGCATACAATAAGCAAAGCCAATAGATTACCCACAGAATGGGAGAAAATATTTGCGGGTTATCCAACTGATAAAGGTCTAATCTCTAGAATCTACAAAGAACTCAAAAATATAATCTAATATGTCTTATAAATGGCTTCTAAGGTTTGAACCAGTTGATTGCTATCTTTCTGCCATTTGAAAATAAGAATAATTCCCTAAGATTATTGAAAAACAATGTTGTTAGCAAACTTAAATAATTATTATTTTTAAGGAAAATACAAGTTTTAGAGCCTATTTTTCAGTCATAGACTCCATTATAATTTAAGATAGTCAACATTACCACAGTAATTAGTATTATGGTTTGAAACCACAGCCCCTTGGAGAAAACAGGTCCTGGCATTCATAGGGGGTGAGACTAAAAGTCTCTTAAAAATGGGATAAATTCTTTTTCAAAGTATTCATTATCCCTTTCTTTCAGTGGTTGAAGTTTGAGAGTTGTAGCTGGTCAGATGATTTATCTTTAAGAATTAAATTCTCTGCCTCCCTTATAATGAGGCACAGCTATGTTTCTCAATCCAGATCAATCAATATATAAGAAGCAATGGGGGAGAAGAGTGGTCCTTTCTAGGTCTCCTCTTAAACCCAGGCAATTTGCCTGGTTCCTCTTTCCCTTACTCCTAGTATTCAATAGTAATTAAAGCAGTTTCTCTGGAGCCACAGGTGGTATAAAATGATGGAGCTCACGCATGATCCAGGGAGTCTGGGGCTCTCAGTGGTGACAGAGCAGAGCTCTCATCACCACTGTGGGCTACCAAACAGGTGGAAAATGAATGTCTGTTTTTCCTAAGTCATTATAGTTTTGCTCTCTTTGTTTCAATCCATTATCCCATGATTCTATCTTATTACGATGAGAAGCAAATGGCCTAATACATGTAATGTACAAAGTACACAGCTTTGCAAATATATTACATTATAATTATTTCTTATTACTTCTATAATTATTGTTATCAATTTTAAGAACACAATGCAACTAAAATAATAGCACTCTAGCTAGAACTTGGAGTGATTTATATTATAAAATAGAATCCCAACACCCATGATTAAGTACTTAACACCATAGTAATAGAATATTGACCCAGATTTATTTTATTTCTAAACATAACACAAAACTTAGGAAAAATAAAGTGAGGATATTTAGAAAAAGGATGAACTACATGAAAATTTTACCTTATTTTTTTCTAATGAATGCAGAAAATAAGATAAGATGAAATAAAGAATGGCCTGATTAATAGTGTAGTCCTCAGAGTTAATTTTATGCCTCAGCTGTGAAACTCACTACATGAAAAGAATCCTTTGAATTTGCTGAATCTCATACTCTCACTATGAAGGTAAGCTGGGGCTATAGAGATGGCTCAGTCATTATGACACTTGCCACAGTGATGGACACATGTAATATAAGCAAATGAACAAGGCATGTGTGGACACTGGGTAGGAGGCTTATGTTTAGGGAGTACAATACCCACAGGAAACACACTATTGATGGTTAACCAAGTACCACTGTTTCTTTGATCCCAAGTAGCTATAGAAATGTGAGGCTTCAGCTATTTGCTTAAAGTTATCATACAAAATTGTTGAAAAGACAAAATTTACTCAAAACCAGAGTCTAAGAAATCAATGTCACGGCTGTTATTGAACCAAGTTACTTCCAGAAATTTAGGTCTTTCAAATCACCTTTAATAGTTAAACCAGTTTATTATTATCTAAAATCAGTAGTGTCTTAGCTACTTTATTACATCTTTGTGTAAAACATACAAGAAATAGATAAATTTACATATTCATAATTAAAAAGCAGGAGTAGTGACATTTATATGCCCTTAGGTATTTTGGAATACCATTATTTTTCAAAGAATTTTCACAATTTATATAAAAATAAAATTTTCTATGTTTACTTTTAATGTTAGCATTTGTACTTTCTAAAGTATAATTATAGATCAATTATATGACCTCTACAAGGGTGTGACAAACTACCAGAACTTAGAAGAGACTCATATGCAGAGTGTTTTCAAATTTTATATTTTATCCATCAGAGATATCAAACACCTTCATATCACAAATAAAGCTAAACATAACTACAGTTCTCCCATTCTTAGCTGTTTGGGGCAGTTAGTAAAACTTCTACTTAAATGTGGAAGATTTGAAAATGCCCAGTTATGAACTTTGCTTCTGAAATCACTCAAAAAGAACTCAAACTGTGTAAGCAAGGCACGGAATAAAATGAAATACCCTCCATAAAATGGTGAATTCAAGATGAAGAGCAGAGGAACCCTGGGAGAAAGGAAAGTTAGCTTTAATTAAAATTGAGCCTTGGGAGTTAAAATGTAGGTATTTCAGAGAAGACAAATCCAGAGGGTGAAATTTCAATGCGTTCTAATCACAACCTTTGGCTGAGCAGTGCACTAGGAGAATGCTCGAGTAGACACAGCCTCAAGGCCAACAGATACCCATTATACGCAAACACCTCATCACAGGTTCTGAATTCCAGCCATCTCTTAAATAGTCATAGTAGAAAAATACATGTACTTGTTGGCTATGCTTTTGTTTCTTTCCCTCCTTTGATGAACAGACCTAAACATCGGCCTCCACAGGACACTCTAAAACAGTAACGCTTACAGATGACAAAACATCACTATTCTGAAATAATGTTGGTACACAGATAAGTGTCACTATCAAAGACATTTACATGTAGGTCAAGGAAATAGGAATACCAGTTTGTTTAATGAGTTAGAATTTATATTTAATTTTAATAAATGTCATGCATATCAGAAGATAAAAAATAGCATTACTTTGAGCAAGTGTCACATGGAAGAGGAAAAAGTATTGTAAGACATGCATTTTGCAAGAAATAGAAAAGATGAAGGAATTTCTTTCACTTTCAGTTTTATATGTCTGCCCTCACACACAGAGAACCAAGCATTACATGTTCAGAAAGTAGTTTGAATACTATAAGTTCTGACATCTGACTTCATTGCTAAGTTGGCCATATTTAGATTCTGACATAAAAATCTCTCAGCCTCAGTGTATGAAAGGCATAAGTAGAGATCTCTTTCTCTTAGGATTGCTATGAGAATTAGGAAATCGTGAGTAAAATGTTTTTAGTAGAAAACGTAACTTAATATCTATGTAAAAGAATTTGTTGAACAGAAATGAACCCCATTAGAAAATTGGTGTGGACAAGGAAGAGCTGCCCAGGAGCATGTAGTCCAAATAGTCTAGTAGTTTGACATACCAGTTCACTTCTTAGTTAAAATAGTCCAGAGTAACCTGTTGAAGTTACTGTTCTGGATCCGTGCTCACAAGGTTCAACATCTTTTATCCCTGAAATTCAGGCATCCACATTGAATTCAGTGGAAGAAGACAAAAAGCACAGGAAAATGTTCTTCAAATGGGCAGAAGTTGCTCTCCTCCAGTGTAAAGTTCAATAGCTCCCACAACCACCTGGGTGTCTGTCATATACCTAAGGAAGATTATGATCTTTGTGAATTTAGCATGCGAATTTACTGCTGACAATCTATCTAGTGGGGAAACACCTATGAGCATTTTTTTTTTTCTTCTCTATGAAAAGTACACGACTAGTGAGCCAGGCGTGGTGGCGCACACCTTTAATCCCAGCACTCAGGAGGCAGAGGTAGGAGGACTGCCATGAGTTCCAGGCCACCCTGAGACTCCATAGTGAATTCCAGGTCAGCCTGGACTAGAGTGAGACCCTACCTCGAAAAACCAAAAAAAAAAAAAAAAGAAAAGAAGTACATGACTAGCACTTTCCACTCAGACAAACCAAAGTCCTTCCCATATCAAACATAGAAGTTTTGGGTGAGATAGTATCTTCACACTTGTGATTTTATAGTCCAACATCTTATGATGTAAAGCCAAACTTCTTTGCTTTGCTCCATGCTAACACACAACACAAAATGTGAGGAAAGGTCTCTTGATCAGATCAAACTTCTGCTTCCCCGTTCATTGTATTTCTGCCTCTTTCATTGAGGTTAATGAGACTGCCTGAGGTTTGGACACCAACAAACACACATGCAAATGCCTGTATAAACACATTTGTTCGTCATCCACTATATGCACACTAGGAATATGCAATGGATGCTAGTATTTGCACATTTAAAAAAACAAATTTAACTATTAAGTTCTCAATATGATTTCAATAGCTAAGGCCACTTCTAGAACAGAGTGTTGCCACTGCCACCTCACACACATAAATTTATAGTGCTCACTCTTTTTACTTTTAGCAACCAAAAAAAAAAAAAAAAATTCTCAGAGGATGCACCAAATCAGTGGAGAGTCACTCACAACTTCATAGTTTGGTTACAAGGGAGTTTGGGAAAATGAATGCAGTTGGCCCTCTGGAGCTGTGGGTTTGGCATTATGGATCCAATCACATAGAGATAGAACATATTTGGGAAAAATGCATTCTAATGCCCACATGTAAGCTTTTGTCACTATGGTATTAATAACGGAGACTAACATACTTATATAATATCAACATTGTGAAGATGAGATGGAGTATATGGGAAGATGCATATAGGATATAGATATAAATACCAAAATATTTTATAGAAATGATTTGAAAATCTTCTTAGGTTCATATCTACAAGGTGTCTTGGCACCAATCCTCCAGTCACCAATAGATAATCAGACCACACTTTTTTTCTGGAACTTTTAAATTTCAATTGAGAATATTAGTTATAAAGAATTTTACAACCATGGCAGTGACTAAATTGGAGAGAAAAAAAGGGAGGAGACAGAAGGAAGGAAAGAGACAGAGATAGAGCTAGAATATGATTGAGTGCAAATGACAATATTGGTTCTAGCCGCATTAATCATTAGCCAGGATGGATGATCAGGACGAGATGGAAAGGCAACCTAGGTTTACAGGAATTAACTTGTGGTCAGTAAAATTTTTAAAGTAACTAGTAGGAATTTTTTTTGTATTTAAATGTAAATTACTTTTATTTAAATAATCAAACTCTCATTAATTCAAGACAGCTGCTTTTAGGGAGATCTAGAGCTCCACACTTGGATCTATACATAGCCAGAAAAGACTCAGTCTTTCTCAAAGGTGAATTACAACTTCATTTAAGGGAACTCAAGTAAAACTTCCGAAGAATATTTTACTCACAGAAAAGACATGTTTGCATCATTATCTTAATGAGATAAAATTTCAGCCATCAAATTAATAAATTCCAGTAGTTGTCTCAGATTGTTGCAAATAGCCTAGCTTGGCCATCATTTGGGAAAATCTAACATCTACTTGCCTTTAAAACAGAAGGAAAACAGAATGATCAGATCAACTATCTTTTGAGCTAGGAGACATAAGCTTCATGTTTACAGAAACTTCCACAGAAAGATGACATCTAAGTTGATGAGATCCCCTAAATTTTCTGGACGCAGCAACATTGCTTTTCATATACAGGTTCTTATCCATATAAATTGATCACAGCCTCTGAAGACCTCAATCATGAGCAGGTGGACCTTACCAGCCTCCACATGGAGCTGAACTTAATGGGATTACTGGGAATATGAACAGATTTAAAAAAAAGTCTGAGTAAACTCTGATCACTAGTTTTAAGTTAACACAGTTTTAGCTAAAAACTCACACAAAGTCTCAGTGTTAGAACTGGAAACAGGGTGAACTACAGAGAAGACTCTAGAGTCATGTTAAGAGAAAATCAAACACTGGGACAGTGGAGGAGAAGGTAAACTAGTGAACGTGTGAGCAGCTTTGATGATCCAGTCTTTATTCAAAATAGGACAAAGCAAGGTTAAGTTACTCACAGACTGATAATAATGATGAAAACATCAGGAAATACTAAGCATTTTTATGCATTAATCTGTTTTTCAAAATATTTTTGTGTAGCAAATTTTTGGAAAAGAATATTTTAAAATTGTTGTTGTTGGTGTTAGAATCAAAAGGTTGAGTATCTCCTAATTCCTTTGCTGGATTACAGTCAACTGTAATGCATGACTCTTGACCTGGACTTCAGGCTGATAACATAAAGTTCATAAACTTTTCCTAAAGAGATTTAAATTACAATTATCAAAACAGTATATTTAATTTACAAACTTTATGGTAACAAAGTGGAAACTTAATCCCTCCAACTGTAATTAGGATGGCTAGAAATATATAATTCTTAGGTCACATGTTTATCAATACATGCATCTAAATAAGGAATAAAAATGTAGGTTCAGCTAAATATTTTGTAACATAAATTTTAGCATAGGTAAGACATCTACATTTAGTCTAGGTAAAACAAAACAAAACACACACAAAAAAATACACTACATTTCTCACTTAATAGAGGCAATACCTGAGAGTTGATTGAAGGTAAACTTTATCAATGTGGCTTTTAAGTAGTTACCAAGAAAGTTTTCAAATAAAGGGAAAATGAAAGCATACAAATAAAACCAGGTATTGTTTCATGCTAATTGCCTTTCTCTTTGGTGCTCTCCAACTTATCTATCTGCTTTATACCTTCTACACTATACCCAGATCAATATTGTGAAGTAATTATAGACGAATTTGCAGTTAATTATTAACACAAAAGCAGAAAAGTCTAAAACATTAGTGTTCTAATATTGTTTGCTTCTAATAATTGGAGATTGTGTGACAATACCTAAATTTTCAAATGTATCACATAAAATAACTTTGTTTAAAGGAATGCATCTAATATCCCTTAAATTACACAGCCTAGCATTTGATTGTTGAATAATAATGATTTCAGATATAGGAAAAATGAGTGATATTGAGCAAAATACAAGATTTTTAAACAAAAAAATACCATTTTTTCATTGATATAGGTTTTTACATCTTAAATACACTTGCAAATCGTATGGTGTTTGTTCCTCAGATAAGTGTTGTAAGGGGAATAAGAAAATTATGTGAAGTTGATAGTTGTTATACCATATACTCAAGAATTTTATTAAATATTTCATATTAAATATCTCATGAATATTTCTATATTCCAGAATGATATAGTTATATTATTTATCATATTACTTTATTTACATTAGTTTTATTATTTATTTTCTTATATTTTATTTATATCATTGTTTATATTAATACTCTATATATGATATCTATAGTATATCTAAGAGGGAAATTTATAGCTCTAAGTACCTATATTAAGAAATTGTAGAGTTCACAAGTAAAAAACTTAATGCTTCACCTTAAGGGCTTAGAAAAAGAAGAACAAGGCAAACCAAAAATCAGTAAATGGAAAGAAATAATAAAGATTAGGGAAGAAATTAATGTAATAGAAACCAGAATGACAATCCAAAGAATCAATGCAACAAAGAGTTGGTTCTTTGCAAGGATAAGCAAGATTTATAAATCCTTAGCAAATCTGACCAGAAGAAAGAGAGAAGAAACAGAAATTAATAAAATTAGAGATGAAAGGGGCACCATTACAACAAATATCAAATAAATTCAGAAAATCATAAAGGCATACTTTAAGAATATATATGCCTCTATGTTTTAAAATCTGAAAGAAATGGATAATTTCCATGAGTCATATGACCTACCAAAATTAAATCAACATGACATAAACCATTTAAATAGACCTATAACAAGTACAGAGATCCAAAGAGTCTCCCAACAAAAAAAGTCCAGGCCTAGATGGATACACTGGTGATTTTTCAACAGACACTCATGGAAGAACTAATACCACTGTTTCTCAAACTTTTTCATAAAATAGGAAAGGAAGGAATTCTACCAAACTCCTTCTATGAAGCCAAATCACCCTGATACTAAAAAAAGACAAAGACAGAATAAAAAAGATGTGCTTCCAAAGATGAATGGATAATACAGATATGGTACATTTACACAAAGTAGTTCAATTCTGCAGTAAAAACAAAATGAAAGTGTGAAATTTTCAGGGAAATGGATGGATCTGGAAAGGATTTTACTAAGTGAGGTAACCCAGGCCCAGAAAGGCAAATGTCACATGTTCTCTCTCACATGTGGATCCTTGCTACAAATGTATAGACTTGTGTGTGATCTGGAACCAAAAATTGGTAGCAGAGGCCAGTAAGCTAGAAAAAAAGCTATAAGAAAGGGATGAGATAGAAGGACTTAAGGGGATGGTATTGTATATATGTAAGTAGAAGAATAGGTTACAGGGAATGGAAAGGCCTAAGTGAGGTCAGGGGAAGAGATGGTGTAAAAGAAAGGCAGAGGGGAGGGTTGAAAATTCAAGATATTCTGAATAAGACATATGAAAACTTTCATTTTTGAATAATTGCACATCCCGAAGCAATAGATTGTTACTAGAAAATTTTCAATGCCAGGGATGGGATACCTTTCCAGTGAGTTGTTGGACAGGGAGATCCCTATTGCCTCCAAAACATTAGGGGGTATTGCCAAGGCCCTTGGTTTTCCTTGAGAAACAGGTGGTAAGACCCTCGTGGTGATTTAATTCAGGTGTCTCCCATAAACTTAGATGTTCTGAATGCTAGGTGCTCAGCTGATGGAGATTTGGGAATTAAGGCTGAGTGGAGCAAGTGTATTGTTGGGGGCAGGCTTATGAGTGCTATAGCCAGTTTTTCCTTGTCAGTATTTGGCAAACTCTCCTGTTGCTACGGTCCACCATGTTGGCCAGAGGGTGATGTCCACACTCTGCTCATGTCATCATTTTTCCCTGCCATAATGGAGCTTCCCCTCAAGCCTATATGCCTAAACAAACCTCTTTTCCCACAAGCTGCTCTTGGTTGGGTGATTTCTGCCAGCAATGCGAACCTGACTGCAACAGTAAAGTTGTACCAAGGTATGGGATTGCTGCTAGACACCTGACTGTGTGGCTTTGGTATTTTGATGCTGATTTTCAAGAGGAATGTGGAAGTATTTGAAACCCTGGCCTAAGAGACACCTTGCAGTGCTGTAAGTACAACTTGATGGACTGTTCTGGTCAGAGTTGAAAGACCTGAATGCAGTAAGAACTATGGACTGTGAGGTTTGGCTTATGAGGATAAGAAAGAGCTTTACTTAGACTGGCCTAGAGGCAGTTTGTTTGAAAAGGTTGCTGTTATGCCTGTGTCCTGAGAAGTTGTGCAGGGTTGCATTTTGTAGAAATGGACTGGTGTGAGCAGAGTGATATGCACAGAAAGATAAATCTTTGGGTGAACTGCTGCCTATTCAGCTGCAATTGAGAGATTATAACCTTTGAGTTTGGGCCAGCTGATCTGCACTGTGGAAACAGGAAGAATGTAGACTCTTTTGAAGGGGCCTGAGTGCTCAATGAGTGTCCTGTTCTTCAATATCTGCTTTATTCCCCCATGGATTAAAAGTTGGCATACTGCCTAGTATTGTGGAATATAAGAAATAAAGGAAGAAGAGAGTCACTGAGCTTGCAAAATAGTCATGTGTTTTGGAAATGTTCATGGGAAGTGTGAAGCAGGTTTGCTGGATGCCTACATGGAGACCAGATGGAGCCATGAGGATGAACCATAGATTGCAGTGGAGAACCAGTGGAGATGCTGAACTACAACATGAGTGCAAAGGAAAGCTGCCAGCCTCAATGAAGTTTTCCAGGACCGTGAGTAGCCTAGCTGGAGGGATTCAATTGAAACTCCACAGACTTAATGCTGGTTAGAATTATCAGACTTGGAGATTTGTCACTGGCTAGAGTTGTTGGATTTGAAGCTACAGAGTTTGATGTTTTCCATGGTTGTTTTAAATCTTGTATTCATTGAATAATTCTTTGCTGTGCCCAATGCCATCTTTTGCAGTGTGAATGCTTCTACTGTGCCATTATGTTTTTTTTTTTTTTTGGTGGGGGAGGATTTTTTGGTATCATGGCTCAGTTAAAAGATTTTGGACTATGGGGATATTTGAGCATCACTGGGATTTATAAAAGCTATGGGGACTTTTAAAGTTGGACTGAATGGATTTTATTTTACATCATGTATGGATACCAGTTTATAGGAGCAAGAGGTAGAATATGGAGGTTTGATTCAGGTATCCTCCATAAACTTAGGTATTCTGAATGCTAGGTTCCCAGCTGATGGAGATTTGGGAATTAATCCCTCATGGAGGTGGTGTATTGTTGGGAGCAGGCTTATGGCTATTATAGTCAGTTTCCCCTTGACAGTATTTGGCACACTCTCCTGTTGCTATGGTCCACCTTATGTTGGCCAGGGGATGATGTCCACTCTTTACTCATTCCACCATGGTGCTTTCCCTTGAACCTGTAACCCAAAATAAATTTCTTTTCCCACAAGCTGTTCTTGGTTGGATGGTTTCTGCCAGCAATGAGAATCTGACTGCAACAACCCTATTGCTAATGACTGCATATGCCTGAGTGGCAAAGTCACTGAGAAATCAAGCTGGTACTAATCAGAAAATCTTCTCCCTCTAGACCAGCCAACTGAAAGCTGGAAAAAAGCTGCATTGTATGCAGCATTATGGGAGATACAAGTCATAAGTGGTGAAAACAGTGGACATTGGAAGCCTCAAGTTTGACTAAACAGGCCAAATGACTGAACAAGTGCAATAGTGTCATGTCTGCTCTGGGGGAAACTAACTGCTCTCTAATTGGACTGAAGCTCTGTTGGAGGTAATACATGCCTAGTACTGAAAACCTGATCAAAAAGCCTATGGCAGGGGAGATCATGAGCCTTAGGGGTATAAAGGCTGGTTTTGTCTGGATAAATGCATATATTACTCTCACAAAATTGTCCTGAAAGCACTACATGTAATGTTCATATTGATATATTAATGCTACTCTCACTTTTCGTTAGAGATTCTTCTCTTTTCAGATGGCAATGACCAAGGGGATGACCCAAAAGGCAACATTGTGCTGTTAAGAAGGGATGCAGGAGTGTCCAGCACTGAAACGTCTCTGTCACACCCTCCAAGGCTCAGGGTCCATTGTAGAGGAAGTGACAGAAAGAATGTAAAAGGCAAAGGAAGTGTACCACTCCCTACAATGCAACCGTCCAGATATAAATTGGCCTTGATATTCATTACCACCCAGTGCCTAGCAATACCTACACAGCACCCTCATAATAGGAGAAAAAGATGCTGACATCAAATTAAAAGAAAGAATAATGGAGAGAAGGAGAGAATATGATGGAGAGCAGAGTTGTGAAGGGGAAAGTGAGGGAGGGGAACATCATGGTTTATTGTCTGTAAGTATAGAAGTTGTCAATAAAAAATAAATAAGTAAATACTAAATAAATTTTATTTAAAAATAAAGAAAATTATGCTAATTTGATAGTTGTTATGCCATATGCTCAATAATTTATTACCTATTTCACATTAAATATCTCATGAACAGTTATATATTCTATAATGATATATTTATATTAATGCTTATATTATTTCATATTAACATTTATTTTCTTATTTATATTATTTATTATACTATATATTTATATTATTTATATTAATATTCTACATATGATATCTATGGTACTATATATATATATATATGTATATATATATATATATATATACACACACATAATCAGTGTTAAGTTCCAAAATAATTTAAGTTAGGCTTTATTATCCCTACTTTACAGGACCCAGCCATTGAAGTATCTTTTACAATGACTTTATCTATGATTTGGGTTTGGGTTATCTACACTAACCAATCTTCTTTCCTAAGTCCTCTAAAAGCCTCCAGGTATTATTTCATACACCCTGGGATATCCAGTCTTAAAGGCATTAACAAGGGTTTTCAGGTCTCAAGAAATTACTAACAGTGCTCTTTCTACTACACTTTGTCAAAACAATAACAAACATCCTAGTGAAAATTAAATTAGGCAGCTTGCTGACAAGAGGACACACATCTGGACCTTTTAGACCAACTGGGTGATAATATGTTTTCTTATATTTTCTCAAAATATAAAAAGTGAACTTACATATACAAACATTTTACCATAAAATTGTAACAATGAAAATATAACCAAAATAAGCATCAAAGTGTGGTTAAAAGTGTTTGCTTGCAAAATCTTCTGGTCTAGGTTCAATTCCCCAGCACCCAGGTAAATTCATAACAGAAGTGGCTCTTTGCAGAGGCATGAAACCCTGGTGCACACACATCTGCACACACACTTATGCACATGTACAGACATAGACACACACAGAAAGATAAGTTCAAATAAATAGAATAAAATAAATAAACATCAAAGAACCATATTTATGTTTTTCTAGCTAATAGTGAGGCAAAATATCATGCAGCTAGAACACAATAACAGCCTAAGCACCATGCTTACAAAGTTAAAAAAAAAAAAAAAAACAGAAGCTGGAGAGATGCCTTAGTGGATAAGGCACTTGCCTATGAAGCCTAAGGACATGGGTTTGTTTATTTATTTATTATCATTTTATTTTTGAGAGAGAGGCAGAGTGAGAGAGAGAGAATGGGCACACAAGGGCCTTTAGGCACTGTGAACGACCTCCAGAAGTGTGTATCGCCTTGGGTGCATGTGCGACTTTGCACATTTACATCACTTTGCATCTGGCTACGTGGGACCTAGAGACTTGAACATGTATTCTTAGGCTTCACAGGAAAGTGCCTTCACCAGTAAGCCATGTCTCCAGCCCAGGATCTAGGTGTGATTCCCCAGGACCCACATAAGCCAGATGCACAAGGTGGTGCAAGCATCTGGAGTTCATTTGCAGTGGCTGGAGGCCCTGGCACACCATTCACTCTATCTGGCTTCTCTCTTTCTTTTTTCTCCAATAAATAAATAAAATTTGTTTTAAAAAACCCAAACCCATAAGTATCTACTAAGCAAAGTTATAATTGGAAACATTAAAATCTGAATTCTGACATCCTTTGTCTGTAATATAATTTCTGCCAGCAACTAAAGAACAGCCACTGTTTAAAGATTGAGGGTCAGGGACAAAGAGAAATAAACAAGAGAAATAACCAGCCTTCACACAGTAATCTTGCCTTTTTCTCACAAGGGCTGTTTTCTCATTTTACTTAATGAATACTTAATCAAGATGCATTAATTTTTCTGTAAAATGGTACAAAAAGTCAAGATAGAAATTAAAGCAATTTGAGATTGACTAGAGAATATTTTGCAATTTGAGATCAACTAGAGAATATCTGCAGGATAGGGAATCTTAGTAAATATCACTGATGGAATGACAAATGCTGCAGCAGTTGAGGTAGAGTGGGATATGAGAACAATTTAAACAATATGTGCATTCATGGCTTCCAAAGAACAAATCACACCCAGTGAGCTGTGTAATAGTCAACATTTGGGTTTATGAAACCTAATTTTGATGGTTCCAGGGAGTACTACATTATCCCAAGAACTGCTATGAAACTCCCAAAGCATTATTAAGATGAAGTTAATGTTAATAAATACACATTTTGTAATAATACAAAATTACAAAACAAAGAAACTATCAGTGGTGGAGTACAACTTTTATTACTTGGAATAATGCTGGATATATTGCAGTTGTCAACATTAATTATTATTATTATTATTATTATTATTATTTTGGTTGTTCAATGTAGAGTCTCACTCTAGCTCAGGCTGACCTGGAATTCGCTCTGTATTCTCAGGGTGGCCTCGAACTCATGGCGATCCTCCTACCTCTGCCTCCTGAGTGCTGGGATTAAAGGAGTGTGCCACCATGCCCAGCTTGAACATAGTATTTTGATATTGTCAAGATTTACCCAGGAGGCTGTAGACATCTCAATATCTTCTTCATCAATAATTATTAATGTTAGCTGGGCATGGTGGTGCACTCCTTTAATCCCAGCACTCAGGAGGCATAGTTAGGAGGATCGCCATGAGTTCGAGGCCACCCTGAGAATACAGAGCGAATTCCAGGTCAGAAAAAAAAAAAAAAAACACCTATGTTCCATTTTGTTTAGCAATTATAGGAAAACAATATTGACTGTTTTAAAGTAATTTTACCACATTTACATATTTACATCATATTCTAATGTTAAAGAAAGTAGCTCTTTCTATCAGAAATCATACTGGCTGAAAGGTTTAAGGAGCTAGAATATGATAGGTCTATAGAACTTCACAGATGAGCAGAGTAAACAAGCAGGAAATAATAGAAAAAAGATCCTGGGTTATGACAGCAGACTGGTTGAAAATCTTATATATTCCCATGCACAATAATTAATTTATAAAATGCATAGATAGATAGATAGAAAGATAGATGATAGATAGATAGATAGATAGATAGATAGATAGATAGATATTTGTGTGTATGTGTGTTTATATACATTTGAAAACAATTTATTTTCCAAATAGATTTGGTGATAAAATTTCATCCGGTGTTACATCATAGCTTTATGTAACCCCTTTATTATGAATATTAATTTATTTATGGTTTTATCCAGCTTATGATAGATGCATTTTATATTACAAAGCATATAAACTACATCGGCTTTCTGAAAGCTAAATCATTTTTATTTACTAAATATGATGATACACAGGGTTTGTAGTAAAGCCCATTGAGGTAGTCCTTTCTCTGTGTACTTGTGTTAAGGAAAACTCTGACTTTGGATAAGCAGCAATATTTGGCCATTTTCTTCATTATCTGCTTGACGCAAGGATTCTAAATAGGAAGGCAGGGAAGTAGATGAGGTCAAGCTGAAAAGTACCTGGAACATACTGTGTACTCATTATTTGGTAACTGTAACTACTAACTGAGTCTTAGAAAGTATAGAACAACAAGTCCTACTTTTTCTCCAAAGATAGACTTTTCCTCTTGTACAAAACATTACATTTATTGAACTCCTGGGTTATTTCTGGTGAATTGACCATGCAGTCTAGCAGCAGGAAATAGAAGCATACAGCCATAACTTCAGGGGATGTGGAAAGAACATTTTACAAGTGATTTGTGGACTAAGAGACAAATTCTTGAGGATTCCACAGTTTCCAAAGAAGGTAGGAAGGAAAGGGTGAGGTCTAGGAAGGAAACCCACTTCATTTTTCAAGTAATGGCCAAATACCATCAATCTTACTAAGCATGAAGGCAGAGAAAGACATTCCTAGCTTTGGAGGGAATCCCTGTGAAACCCTTCATTCCTGAACAAACAAATGTGTAAATTTCCTACTCAGCCATGGTATAGTCAGACCAGATGGAAAATAAGGCAAGTACTACGTAAATATTTATATGCTATTTCCATAATTAGACACCAGTGTCAACCTCCCTCCTAGAGTTGTAACAAGCCTGACAAGAAGTACACAAGAGTGCAATTGTGGCACACAGCCTTAGTCAGTAAAAGAAAAAAAAAAAAAAAAAGGCTTTCTGACTGGCTAAGGGATGCCCTCAGTGAAAAAGAACCCATATCTGGAAATGGGAACCAGGTCAGAATCCCATGGAGATAAAGATTATGTTCTACATTGTCAAATGTCTACTAGTCTCTGGCTAAAAGGGAAGCTACGTCTATCAAATTCTCCCTAAATTAATAACACATCCCATTTAACATATGCTAAATTCACTATCTGTTGGGGAATCTACTTTTCTTTATCAGAATGTAATGAGACACCAGAATATAAACCACCCTCACATATAATCCAAGGCCCAGGTGCAATTTCAGAGGAACTGGGGAGAGGAGCAAGAGTGCTGCTTCCATGGGGAAAGTGACAGTCAGTGCCAGGGTGAAGGGGACAGATGCTGAGGATATGCAACACATACCAAAGCAGAAATCCAAGGCTCCTATGAACTCATTACTGAAGTAGACTTAAAACACACCCACCAAGGCTCAGGGAATTTTGTGGAAGAGGGAGGAGAAAATTGTAAGAGCCACAGATTGGGGTGTCATAAGCATTGCCTCCACCCAATAACTGGCTGCTGTTCCCACAATGCATAACCCATAACCCTATGGAGAATACCAACAACTCCATTGAGGAGAACCCCCAGCAGAATAGGGGCAGGGGAGAAGGAAAAGATGGACCAACACATGTATCCATTCAAAGAATGGCCCTAATAAATATATTACCTTGAACAAAAGCATATTTGAAAGGTAAGGAAACACATTGCTTGTACTTCTCATCTCAAATGAAGTGTTAAGGTGGCATCAGGATATTCACTGTTCTTTCATTTCTTTTTAATGTTTGCTTTGTTCATGGATTTCTGTTCAGCACTTGTTGTGTGCTGAATATTTGGCTTGATATATTGTCAGTTATGCTACTGGGAAATTAGATTGCTCACACAATGAGGAAATTTAGAAACCATTTTTAAATTTGAAGGGGTCAGAATTAGTGAATAAACCAAGTAGCTCATGAAAGATCCGAAAACTACTAGAGTCTTTAAGAATGTAACTTTCTTTTCTTTTTGTTATGGAAGAAAAACTTCAGTATCTAATGAAAAGGTCACAGATGTGCCACCACAGATTTTTGGAAATGTACTTGTCAAATATCAGTTGTTTTACTGTTGGCATTTTCCCTGAGATTTCATGCAGACAATGTTATTAGGTAAAGTTATTAATCAAAATATTTTTAGTATACAAAATTTAATCTGAAATGAGTTGGTAAGAATAATAAAATGATTTAGAACCTATATACAGAGTCTCTTCACTTGTTGGGGGAAATTCCCCATATGATCCACTTGAAAGAATTATTTACCTATGTATTTTACCATAATCCCCAAGAACAAACTATATGAAATATAGCAACAAGACACAAAAAAATGCAAAGGGCTCAGCACAAGGTGACTTGACACATTGAAAATACAGATAACCAATAGTGGGTCCTGAGAATAAAGCACATTTTTAGCAAAAGAAGGTACATCGGTTTTCTCACCTGGAATGGGGAATCAACTAAGGATTTAAAACAAAGCCACAATGATTATCTGAGTTAGGGCAGCAGTAATACAAATTGAAAGGAAAATGACTAATTGGGAAGACATTCAAAAAATAGATTAAATAGGAACATAGAGGTAGTCTCAATGTCAAAGAAAGTTGAATCTTATTCTAGATTCTGAGTCTGAGTACCTAGAAAAAAGTGTTTCCACTTTGTAAAGAATGGAGAGATGAAGATTATTAATTTAAAAATCTAGCATTATGTTTTATCTTGCCAGTTGAATTTTTAAAAGACTGGCAACTAAGGAATTCATTAAAGGACACATTTTTTAAATAACCACAAAGAATTATAGTTTTCAAAGGAAAACTGATGGATGATAAATCTCTGGACAATGTAAAAATTGTAGATTGTGGTGTCTCACTGTCAAAGATTCTAAGATAGACACTTTGTGTCAGCTATAGGAATTTGCGTTAAAACAAAAAAAAATAGAAAAAAATCTGATAATTCTGGTATGTAGCCAGGTAAAAACACAACTAGAACGTTTCTTGCATTGGCTAAGCTTCACAAAATATTAGGGAAATCCTTAATGCATAAATTATGCTGAATGATGAAAACACAAAATAAATACAAGGCCGTGGGTATAATGGGTATAAGTAAAATTTCAGGATGAGAACATAATTATGAGTGAAAAAAAAAATTGACACATAGATTTTAGCTTAAATTACCTTTTATTTTTAATTTGGAAAAATCTCTTCTTTATTTCATTTCTTTCATAGTTTTAATATACTTGCTGTGTAAATGAACCCAGGTATTTTATTCAAGATTATGCAAAACTCCTTGAGGTAGTTTCTCTTTTCTTTATAGTTCCAAAAGCTGTCACTTTGGTGCAACCTATTATTTCACATTTATTGAAGACAAACAATCTATTAGATGTTTACAAATTCTACTGGTTTTACAACCTATATTGATATTCTTCTTTGAATTCCCACACCTCGTTCAGTTTAAATGTCCTTATACTTCAATAGTAAGTTAACCAGCCTTTCTCCCCATGTCATGCCTTTTCAGGACTGTGTTCCATTTGTCATGAAACAGTTTCCAACTAAGATATATGAGGGATGGAGAGATGACATAGTGGTTAAGGCATTTGCCTGTGAAGCCTAAGGACTCAGGTTCAATTTTCCAGTACCCATATAAGCCAGATGCACAAGGTGGAACATACTTCTGAAGTTCATTTGTAGTGGCTGGAGCCCGTGACATGCCCGTTCTCCCCCTCCCTCCCTCTCTCTCTCTCACTCTTGCTCTCCCCACACTGTCTCAAGTAAATAAATGAGTAAGTGTATATTAAATATCTTAAAAATGTGAAAATGTTATAAAGCAACTTAATTTCTGGGCACAATAGATAAAATATTAATGAAAAACGGGAAAATCAGAAGAGATCGGAAAACAAATCTAATTCATTAAATACTCTTTTGCTATTCCTAGTGAAATTAGCTGCTAAGTCATCATTATTGTTATCCACAAATGAACAATAGTTGTCTAAGAATAAATAATTGTTGTCTGAAACCAAAGAAAGTATGGAGTTTCAAAATGTAGAATGAGATTTAAGTTGGACAATTACTTTGAAGGTTCATTGGTTTATCCACCCAGATAACCAAATTTACCAACATCACTTGCTCTGGAAATGAGCCATGTTTCTGCCAGACCCCTGCAACAGTAGCTATCTGGTCTGTGGACCAGAGAAGCTGAAAGGCTCTTAGCTTTCAGCAGAAACTCTGACAGTACTGTGACAGGGCAAGTTAAATGCATGAAAGTAGAAAATGACCCACACTCACCTCAGAGCTATTTCAAGCTTGCCAAGCATATATCCAAAATTATATCTATTGATCTTTACTACAGGGATAGAAGACAGTGGCTTTTAGAAACTACCCCAAACTGTAAACAACATTTTCTCAACAAAATATCTTTTTGAGTAGAGTTCCAAAAATGAACCAAGAGGTCTTTTCACCTCTGACAATTTGGACAAGCAGATAGACACGATATTACATGGTTGCCACTGGTCATTAGTTTTCACAGCTAGGATGACCAATTGGACTGGCCCACTCTGAAGGCTAGGTCACCCCAGAGGACTAAATTTAGCACTTCTTAGGGCTTTCCTATTAACCTTAGGTCTGTAATTTGACCCACACCAGAGTGCCCCAACTGTATGGACAAAACAGAAATCAAGGCCATTCACAGACATGGCGAAAGTTGCTTTATTTTCTTTTTCTGAATAAAGGTGACATTCCAAAATTGAGAAAGGGAACAGTATGAATTCATATGCTAGCCTAGAGGGTCAGATCTCACACTCCAGGAAAGAGAAAAAGCAAAAAGGTCCAACCGGCAGGACAATTTTCATGTTGTGTTGTCATGACTAGTAAAGCAGTTCACTGTGCTGACTGTGCTGTCAGCTTCAGCGACAGTGGCCTGTGGACTCTCTGAGGTCATTGTGCACAACAGGGCAATGGTCAGAGTCAGAGGGACCTCCCATGGACTTAAGGATGGAGGGCTTAAAACTTGCAGCAGATCTCCAGTGGCACAGGCCATTAGTTTGCAGTGCTTGCATAGCTGCCGGAGAGGAACAGCATTGAGGGAGCACACGCACCACCCTCTGTAACTCACCCACAAGTTCTAGACACAGCCAGTCAGAACCAGCGAAAAACTAGTCATGGTGGCAAGGGCAGGAAAAGATCAACATACTTTATCTAAATGGCAGAAGGCCCAAGAATGTCTTCTGGTAAGATAAAGTATTTTTTGTTGTTGTTGTTGTTGTTTTTGTTTACCGAGGTGGGGTCTTGCTCTAGCTCAGGCTGACCTGGAATTTACTATGTAGTCTCAGAATGGCCTTGAAGTCATGACAATCCTCTTACCTATGCCTCCCAAGTGCTGGGATTAAAGGCGTGCACCACCACGCTCGGCCCAAAATTTTGCTTTTAAAATAAGACATATTTTGGAGTAATTTTAGATGAGTTCCTGTACTTCCTCCAAAGTGTTCCAGGATGTTAACATGTTTTTTAAATTATTTATTTGGGATGAAGAGACAGAGAAAGACTGAGGAGGGTGGAGAGAAAGATAAACTGTGTAGGAGACAGAGGGAGACTATGTAGACAGGCACCAGAGGCCTCATACCTCTGTAAACAAATTCCAGACACACGTTTTCCTTTGTGCATCTGGCTTTATGTGGCTACTGGGGAATCATACCTTGGCTAGCAAGCTGTACAAGCAAACACTGTAACTATTAAGCTATCTCTCTAGACCCAATATGTTAACATTTAATTTAAATATTATTTTGGTCAAAATTAGTGTACCAGCATTGACACTTTAGAATTAAGCAAATTACAGACAAGTGAGAAATTAGTTTTCCATATTCAATGCATAAGAAAAGTAGAAGATAATATTTTTTCATTTTGAATTATGTAATCATTAATTAAAATGTGTATTCTATACGTGAATGACATGAAAGATCCACTGTCTACTTTTGAACTCATCACAGTCTAACAGAAATTCAACAATGAAAAGGTAACTGTTATCATATCTTATAAGTGCTGTGAGAGGAGCAGCCACAGTGGGCTATGGAAGCATACCACAGTGCCAAGCTAGTTTTGTTGAGCTGACATTTATTTGGAAATTCTCAGAGGTAGGTAACAGTTAGGAGACAATTGTCTAAAGATATCGTCACTACATATGTTATAATCGGTAGTTGGTAAACTCAGGTATTCATTTATTGATCATTCTTTGAGATTTGGAAAACGAGTAATCACTGTGCATATCTGTATGTGGTTGGAGATGAAGAAAGGAAAGAAAAGGAGGGTGAAAAAGAAGAGAGTGAAGGAAGGAAGGGGAGGAGAGAGAGAGAGAGAGCAAACATCTTCTTTTAAAAGAACTACAATGAGTGTTCCTATTTCTCCACATCCTTGGCAGCATTTATTTTTATTTGATTTTTTGATGTTTGCTATCCTTATTGGGGTAAGGTGGAATCTCATAGTTGTTTTAATTTGCATTTCTCTGATGACTAGGGATGATGAACATTTTCTTAAGTGTATGTTTGCCATTTCTATTTCTTCCTCTGTGAACTGCCTGTTCAGCTCTTTGACCCATTTTGTGAGTGGGGTGTTTGACTTCTTACTGTTTAGATTTCTGAGTTCTTTGTAGATTCTAGAGATTAGGCCTCTATCAGTTGGATAACCTGCAAATATTTTCTCCCATTCTGTAGATAATCTATTGGCTTTGCTTACTGTCTGCTTGTCTGTAAAGAAACTCTTCAGCCTCATGTGATCCCATTGGTTGAGTGGCAGTTTAAGTTTGTGAGCTACTGGGGTTTTGTTCAGGAAGTCTTTTTCCATTCCTATATCATGGAAAGTACTTCCTAAATTTTCTCCAGTAGTATTTGTGTTTCTGGTCTTATATAGAGGTCTTTGATCCATTTGGACTTGAGTGTAGTGCATGGTGAAATGTGTGGATCAAGTTTCAGTTTCCTGCATATGGTTATCCAGTTTGTCCAGCACCATTTGTTGAAGATGCTTTCTTTTTTCCAGCCTATATTGTTTGGGCCTTTATAGAATATCAAGTAGCTATAGTTGCTTGACCCAAAGTCCGGGTCCTCAAGTCTATTCCATTGGTCTATACTCCTGTTTTTATGCCAGTACCATGCTGTTTTTATTACTATGGCTTTGTAATATAGCTTTAGATCAGGTATGGTGATGCCACCAGACGCATTACTTTTGCTGAGGATATGTTTGGATAGGCGAGGCCTTCTGCCTTTCCATATGAAATTTGAGATCATTTTTTCTATCTCTGTGAAGAACACTATAGGGATGTTAATTTGAATTTCATTAAATCTGTATATTGCCTTTGGTAGGATTGTCATCTTCACAATGTTAATTCTGCCTATACAGGAACATGGTGGGACTTGGTGGAAATGTAGGATGGTACAACCACTTTGGAAAGCAATATGGAGATTTCTGAAAAAGCTGACTATAGAGATACCAACAGACCGAGTTATTCCCTTACTGGACATCTACCCTAAAACCTTCAAACCACAGGCCAGAGAGATTTGCTAAACCATGTTTGTAGCAGCTCAATTTGTAATAGCTAAGAGCTGGAATCAACCCAGATGTCCATCACTAGAAGAATTGATACCTAAGATGTGATATATCTACACAATGGAATTCTATACAGCAGTAAGAAAAAAATGACAAAATGAAATTTGAGGAAACATGGTTGAACCTGGAACAGATCATTCCAGTGAATTTACCCAATCACAGAAAAAAAAAATCGCCACATAGTCTCACTCATCTATAGCACCTAAACTGAGTCTACACAAGATACCTTACATACCCAGCAAGCATCTCGTGGACTAGACCTAGGATGGAAGGGGAGGGAGGGGAGGGCACCAAAGGGGTGGGAAACACAAATCTAGGCCCAAACGGCAATGGTACCATAGAATTCTACTTACTAAAAGACAGAACAAATGGCTGATCCTTCACCAGGCCCTTACAGGGAACAGTTGAACCACAAGACACTGGAGAGGGTAAGATCAAGACTAACCTTAATCTTCTACATCTTTCCTCCCTCTCCCTCCTCTCTCTCTCTCTCTTCTCTCTAACTCTTGTATATTATATTTTTCCTCATTTTCTTAGTGGGCACTGACCTGTAACTCCCATTACCAGCATAGGGCTATCATCCACAATGAGATTTTGATCAGAGAGACCTACAAGGTTTCCTAAAAGACAGACAGATTTCTATCAGAGTACTTGATGACCTACCAAAGGTTAGTAGTAAGACCCTACTGCTAAAGACACCTTATGTGGTTGACATGCAAAATAGAATGGCATGGCTGGAAGTTGGAAGAGAGTCAGTCCCAGACAGTTAGCGTGTCTAGTGCCAGAAGGTTCTACATGGGCGATTGGGGGAAAATGACCAATATCTGTCCAAGCAACTCATAGTCTAACCTACTTAGCAGCAAATAACTTGTTGTAATGCCCCCACAAGTGAAATAGTGGTACACAGCCATGGTGGGGAGCAAACTACTCTTAATTTGGCTAGCTGATCTCCTCAGTGGTATGGGACCCATAGCTGGAGCTGGAAAACAAGTCAGAACCATATCCAAACATAAGCCCACTCTCCAATATCAAGCTACCATCAATCATGGGCTACAAGAGGGTCTACACCTATTAAATTCTCTATAAAAAAAGTAAGGGTTATCTCTTTTGTCCTGGTGCTAACTTACTCTCTGTTGGAGAATCTGCTTCTCTTTTTCAGATAGATGTAGATCCTAAGGAGAGAGCCACCCCATCATACCTCAGAAGGGCCCCTGCTGAAACTAAGAAAAATTGGCAAAACAAGCAAGGGTGCTGTTTTCCTGATGAACCAGATACCAGCACAAGGGGGAAGGAGGTCAACACAGAGAAAAATCAATTCCTACCAAATCAGAGAGCCAGAGCCTCAGAGGCCCCCAACACCTAATCACTGAAGCAGACCAAAAACGAACCCAACATCGCTCAGGGAAATTTTGTGGAAGAGGGGGCAGAAAGAATGTCAGAGCCACATGTTGGGTCATGATATGCAGGTACATTTATCTTACCCATAACTGTGGGCTAACTCCACAATGCATGACCCAGATACCTCAGCAGGGAGGGGCCATGGGGAGGGGGTAGGTCAGGGATGAGCCTAATAATGGTACCAAACTGACTGTATCTGCTGAATACAAATCAAACTAATAAAGAAAAAAAAAGTACTACAATGCTGATAATAATAAAGAGAAGATGGAATCTGAGCCTGTGAGACTATAATTGGATGTGTTAAGTAGAACCATGAAATTTTTGCTTTAATAAGGTATCAGAGTAACAATGCCTTAACTTCTTTCAACTTCCCATTAAAATGTCAGTGAAAATACTGATGTGATGTTTATGAAGCTATTAGCCAAATTACTACAGAATGATGTTGTTATTAAACACACACACACACACACACGCGCGCGCGCGCGCACAATGAGAAAACACATAAACTTCATGTCTCCAAGTATAGCTTCAAATAACCAGTGCCCTTTACATTCATGGACTGCAGCCTGGTCAGTCAACAGACACCAAAATTTCTCATTCCTCTTCTCTTTTGTCTTCATGTATATCATAACTTTTCTACTTAATTGAAGAAGCTAATCTCCTTAAATGAAATAATATCATTCAATAATCAATAACTACAAAATATGTGATATTTTGCTCTACTTGCAAGCATCATGGATGCTGGTAGTGAACTTGAGACTCTGGATCCCAGACAAAGACAGTCTCTTACCATAAGAGGAAGAAGAGCCTCATTACTAAGTAGGGCTCCAAAGTTCTAACTCCAAAGGTATGATGCAAAAACTTTTAGATACAAAGCTAGTGCATACTATTACAAGACAGGAAAATGGTTAACTACAGAAACTGTATTATTATGAATACATGTTCTTTGTTCCATTTAGCGACATTATCATTGTTGTACTGGACTTTAAACAAACACTCTCCAGCTCCAAAGGCAACATCGTATCTACCAATGCTAAGCACTACCAATACATTGTTACAAAGATAGTCTCAAACAAAACCTGTCAGTACATAACTGACAAAAGATGCAGAAAACATAAGGCTTGTAGAGAATTGTCTTACTGCCATCCTATTTGACCATTGCATCTTTTATTTTTCTCTCCTCCTTTCTCATTAATTCTCAAATACAGAACTTCAGTACTCTCTTTGGAAAGTCTAGATCCTCAATGAAAAGCCACAGAGAAAAAAAAGGAGAATGACCAAATGCATTTCCTATTGTGAATATATATAGGAATGGTGTGGAGGGAGTAGTCTAGGAGCACCCACAAACTAATTTTGTAGATTTCAAAAATAAGACAAGTTGTTCAATTCATAACTACAATGTTGGATTATTTTTATATAATGTTTAATAACAACTTTTATTAAAACTACTTTAAAGTAAGTATCATAAAGAAAAGGCCTTTATTTGGGTTATAATACCCATCTACTTAAAGGAACAATAATAAATGGGAGTGAATATAAAGCTAATAGTTTCTGAGTCAAGAAGTCAGATTAACACATGTACTGAACAACTAATGCAGACTACATCTCCCTAGTGCTGTGATCTGAGATGCAGGACTGAATCAAACAAGAAAATTTGTAAATTTGCAAGGTTTTCTTAAGTCCAGGTCTTACTGTCACCATGTACAAGTGTAGTGACTTAGTGCATGCCTCCCTGAAATCATGGGTAGATAAAATGAATTAGTGAACACCTTGTGCTTAGAACCAGAACTGCCCACAGCAAGCTGAGGTACCATCAGATAACTATCTTTCCAGTGTCTGATATGGTCGTGGTGCACAAGAATCCCTACACATCCCAATAAACAATTTTCAGTAAATTTCTCTGCATCTATTTTTCTGAAATTAAAAATGCTTCGGCTGGAGAGACAGTATAGTGGGGGATATCCAGGCCATTTTGTGTATGGAGGAGCATGTTTTAAGGAGTCCTACCCTTCCTTTGGCTCTTAAATTCTTTCTGCCACCTCTTGAGCAATGGACCCTGAGCCTTGGAAGATGCGATAGAGATATTTCAGTGCTAAGCACTCCTCTGTTACTTCTTCTCAGCACCATGGTACCTTCTGAGTCATCTCAAGGTCATTGCCATCTGAAAAGAGAAGGTTCTCTAACCAAAAGTGAGAGTAGCATTAATATATAGGCATGAACATTAAGAGAGGTGCTTACTGGGCAGTTTACTGAGCATACTATATACATTTAGCACTTGCCTACAAATCCTCAGGTCCCAGGCTTGATTCCCCAGTACTCACATAAAGCCAGGTGCACAAGGGGGCACATGAATCTGGAGTTCATTTGCAGTGGCTGGAGGCCCTGGCATGCCTATTACCTCTTTTCTCTTTTTTTCTCTCTCCTTCCCTCACTGTTTCTCTCAAATAAATAAAATAAATAAATTATATATACATATATATGTATATGTATATAAATCTATGCTTAATTTTATTTTTGGACTCAACAATCTGTAGAGTTTCATTCATACTTAGGAAGTACATATATTTGCAAAGTATAATATTTGTGATATATATTGGATTTTGGATTTTAATAACAGACATTTCTCACTGAAAGAGAAACAATGTCAACATTTATACCTATTGTATTTTCTCAGTAATTTGAAACTGAATTCATTTAATATATCCCTAACATTTTAAGTTTGCAACTTTTATTTATATAGAAAATTATATTAATCCTAAAATACCCTCACTTTTCTTGAATGAATATCCACAGAGGCAAACTTGACTCAGATATATTACAAGCTACTACCTATACTATAAAGCATTGACTAAATTCCCAGCTAATCCACTTATTTCTTTCCATAGATTTTTTTTTACTTTTTCCAGAAATATTTAATCCTGACAATCACATGCATAACCTGAATGATCATTTTATGAAGAGATGTACACTATATGTGAATATTCTTAACTTTTACTTCAAGCATTATCCTATTCCAGTAAGAAAAAATGTTCTTGAAAAGATGGCTAAAATTAAGACACCAAGTAGCAGCAAATGCAGGTAGGGATGTGGGTAAAATGAAATCCTTGCACATTCTAGTTGAAATGTAAAATGATCCAGCCTATGGAACTCAATATTGATGTTCATGAAAAAAAAAAATTTAAATGGAACTACCATATAACTCAGTTGTACCACTTCTATGTATATAACAAAAGGACTCCAAGTCAACATCCCACTAAGCTACTTGTACAGCCATATTTATTATAGTACTATTTACAACAGCTAAGCCCAGTAATTAGTCTAGGGGGTCACTCAACAAATAAAGAAAATACAGCAATTAAACACATACTTAAAGACAATTAAAAAGTTATTGAATAGAAAACACATACAAGTGAAGATTATGATATTAATAAGTCTGACTCAGAAAGACAAATATCACTTGTTTTCTCTCATTTTTGGTTCCCATAATTCTTTATAACTAAATCAACCATTCAAAAATATGCAGTAAAGCAATAGGGAGACTAGGGTAGGGGAGGAGACTGTGAGAAGGGAGGAAATAAGAGGGTGTACAAAGGGAGGAAAGAGAAAAGGCTAAGCATGGTCAAAGAATATGATATATTTGAAACAAAATTTTCTTTATGAAGCATAATAGTATGTCTGGCTATAACTAATAACTTGTTTTTGCTTTTATTTTCCTTATTTTATATTTTCCATTATATTTTTATTCTAATGTTATTTATTTTTCAGTTCTGGAAATTATCTCAGAAAATAGCAAAGCACACCAATAGGATGTAACAATGGTGTTGATATTTATACATGGCACAGTGAGTCAGCTTCTATAGAAAATAGAATTACTTATTCATGGAATATGAGTGAACAGTATATTTTATCCACTGATGAGAGTACATTCTAGCAAAACTAAGGCCAAATACAAGATACATGGAAACTAACATGCAATAAACCCACCATGAAATTAAGAGTATAAGTAATTGTTGGTTCATGGTAGACAACTTTAGCACACATCAGCCTTGGCATGTGAATAGTTTGAAACAAAAATCTACTTAGGAAATAAAAGAAGAACAAATAATTCTGCCAACATTGGGTTCTGAGCATCATAGACTTTCATGTTCAATTCTGTGAGTACAAAAATTAGACACTGCATAAGCCACTGCCACTTGTTGTAGCAAAATATGGTTAAATGTCTGGGACATTAAAAAAAATAGCAGACTATTTTTTTACATTTTTTTTATAGTCAATGAATACATTCATTCAAGTTGGTACCATTATTGGCCTCCTCCATGTCCTCCCCTTCTCCACAGGGACCCTCCTTATTGGGGTATATGGCTCGTGCATTGTGGGGTTAGACTTCAGTTTTGGGTAGTGTATCAAGACCCAACATGTGGCTCTGACATTCTTTCTGCCCCCTCTTCTGCAAATTTCCCTGAGCCATGTTGGGTTCATATTAGGTCTGCTTCCATGTTGAGATCTTGAGTGCCTCTGTGTCTCTGGATATCTGGTTTGGTAGGGGTTGAGTGTTCTCTGTGTCTATCTCCTTCAGTGTTGTGCTGGTTCCTGGTTTGCCAAGAAAACAGCATTCTTGCATGTTTCCCTAATTATTGTGAGTTTCAGCTGGGGCCCTTTTAAGGTATGATGGGGTGGTTCTCTCCTTAGGATATGCATCTATCTGAAAAAGAGAAGCAGATTATCCAATGGAGAGTAAAGTTAGCACCAAGTAGATGTGTTGACCATTGTTCTTTAGAGATAGTTTAGTGGAGAGTGGGTTCATTTTTGGATATGTTTCTGACTTGTTTGCCAGTTCCAGCTATGAAATCTGTTTCAGTGAGCAGATCAGTTAGCCAAATTGAGAGCAGTTGGTTTCCCACCATGGCTATGCACCACTATTGCACTTGTATGAACATCATGTCAGGTTGTTTGCTGCTAAGTAAGTTAGAACATACATTGTTTGTGCAGATACTGGTCTTTATCCCCCAGTCGCTGATGTAGCACCTTCTGGCATTAGATGCGCTAGCTGTCTGGGGACTGACTCTCTTCCAGCTTCCACCCATGTTGCTCCATGCAACATACCAACTGTGTGTGGTGTCTTCAGCAGTAGGGTCTTACCACTAACCTATGGTGGGTCCACAAGAGCTCTGACATAACTCTGTCTTCTTTTGGGAAACCTTGTAGGTCTCTGTGATCAAAAACTCATTGTGGATGATTAGCACCTGCTGGTAACAGGAATTACAGGTTGGTGGTCAAGAAGACAAGGAAGAGCTGTGTAAGTGAAGTAAAAGAGATAGAGAGATGAGAGAAAAGAGGGAGAGAGAGAGAGAGAGAGAGAGAGAGAAAGAGAGGAGAGAGAAAAGCAGAAATAGGAGGCAATAACGAAGAGTTTTTGTTGTATCCTCTCTAGGGCATTGTGAATCTGGTGTTACCTTTGAGGGCCTGGTGGAGGTTCAGCCATTTTGTCTGTCTTTTGTGATGTAGAATTTCATGGTACCATTGCCTTTTGGGTCCAGTTTCATGTACCCTCCTCCCTTTCTTACCTTCCCATCCCTCCCCAACCTCCCTATTGTCCAGTCCTCGAGATGCTTGGTAGGTATATCAGCAACTTGGGTAGATTCATTTTAGAAGCTGTAGATGAGTGAAACTATGTGGCGATTATCTTTCTGTGATTGAGTGAGTTCACTGAGAATAAGCTCTTCCAAACTCAACCATTTATCTTCAAATTTCATTGTGTTGTTTTTCCTTACTGATGTGTAGAATTCCATCATGTAGATATACCACATCTTAGTTATCCATTCATTTGGGTTGATTCCAGCTCTTGGCTACAATGAATTGAGCAGCTATAAACATAGTTGAGCAAATCTCTCTGAGCTGAGGCATGGATCTTTTAGGATATATGCCCAGTAAAGGAATAACTGGGACTGTTGGTAACTCTATAGTCAGTTTTTTTAAGGAGCCTCCATATTGCTTTCCAAAGTGGATGTAACATCTTACATTCCCACCAACAGTGGATGAGGGTTCCTATTTCTCCACATCCTCACCAGCATTTATTTTCATTGGAGTTTTTGATGTTCGATATCCTTCCTGGAGTAACATGAAATATCATAGTAGTTTTAATTTCCATTTCCCTGATGATTAAAGATGATGAACATTTTTCCTCAAATTTCATTGTGTCATTTTTTCTTACTGCTGTATAGAATTCCATTGTGTAGATATACCACATCTTAGTTATCCATTCTTCTAGTGATGGACATCTGGGTTGATTCCAGCTCTTAGCTATTACAAATTGAGCTGCTATAAACATGGTTGAGCAAATCTCTTTAGTCTGTGGTTTGAAGGTTTTAGGGTAGATGCCCAGTAAGGGAATAACTGGGTCTGTTGGTATCTCTATACTCAGCTTTTTCAGAAGTCTCCATATTGCTTTCCAAAGTGGTTGTACCATCCTACATTCCCACCAAGAGTGGATGAGTGTTCCTACTTCTCCACATCCTCGCCAGCATTTATTTTTATTTGATTTTTTGATCCTTGCTATCCTTATTGGGGTAAGGTGGAATCTCATAGTTGTTTTAATTTGCATTTCTCTGATGATTAGGGATGATGAACATTTTCTTAAGTGTATGTTTGCCATTTCTATTTCTTCCTCTGTGAACTGCCTGTTCAGCTCTTTGCCCCATCTTGTGAGTGGGGTGTTTGACTTCTTACTGTTTAGATTTTTGAGTTCTTTGTAGATTCTAGAGATTAGTCCTCTATCAGTTGGATAACCCACAAATATTTTCTCCCATTCTGTGGGTAATCTATTGGCTTTGCTAATTGTATGCTTGTCTGTAAAGAAATTCTTCAGCTTCATGTGGTCCCATTGGTTGAGTGATGGTTTAAGTTCATGAGCTACTGGGGTTTTGTTCAGGAAGTCTTTTTCCATTCCTATATCATGGAATGTACTCCCTAAATTTTCTTCCAGTAGTATTCGAGTTTCTGGTCTTATATTGAGATCTTTGATCCATTTGGACTTGAGTGTAGTGCATGGTGAAATGTGTGGGTCAAGTTTTAGTTTCCTGCATATGGTTATCCAGTTTGTCCAGCACCATTTGTTGAAGATGCTGTCTTTTTTCCAGCGTATATTGTTTGGGCCTTTATCAAATATCAAGTAGCTATAGTTGCTTGACCCAAAGTCCGGGTCCTCAAGTCTATTCCATTGATCTATAGTCCTGTTTTTATGCCAGTACCATGCTGTTTTTATTACTATGGCTTTGTAATATAGCTTTAGATCAGGTATGGTGATGCCTCCAGAGGTATTTCTTTTGCAGAGGATATGTTTGGAAATGCGAGGCCTTCTGCCTTTCCATATGAAATTTGAGATCATTTTTTCTATCTCTGTGAAGAACACTGTGGGGATTTTAATTGGTATTGCATTAAATCTGTAAATTGCCTTTGGTAGGATTGTCATCTTCACAATGTTAATTCTGCCTATCCAGGAACATGGGAGGTCTTTCCATTTTCTCAAGTCCGCCTCAATTTCTTTTTTGAGTGTTTTTATGTTTTCATTGTATATATCTTTCACTTCCTTGGTTAACGTTATTCCAAGGTATTTTATTTTTTTTGTCGCAATTGAAAATGGGACTATGTCCCTTATTTCTTTTTCTGTATCTTTGTCCTTTGCATAAAGGAAGGCTACTGATTTTTGTGCATTGATTTTGTATCCTGCTACTTTGCTATAGGAGTTAATCACCTTCAGGAGTTTTGGGATGGAGTCTCAGTGAACTTACCCAGTCACAGAAAAAAAATCGCCACATAGTCTCACTCATCTACAGCACCTAACCTGAATCTACCGAAGATACCTTAAATACCCAGCAAGCATCTCCTAGATTAGACACTAGGATGGAAGGGGAGGGAGGGGAGGGCATCAAAGGGGTGGGAAACACAAATCTAGACCTAAACGGCAATGGTACCATAATCTTCTACTTACTAAAAGATAGACCAAATGGCTGATCCTTCACCAGGCCCTTACAGGGAACACCTGAACCACAAGACACTGGAGAGGATAGATGTAGACCCTAAGGAGAGAGCCACCCCATCATACCTCAAAAGGGCTTCGGCTGAAACTAAGAAAACTTCGAGAAACAAGCAAGGGGGCTGTTTTTCCTGATGAACTGGACA
Organism: Dipus sagitta; assembly: GCA_036346955.1. Classification (NCBI taxonomy): domain Eukaryota; kingdom Metazoa; phylum Chordata; class Mammalia; order Rodentia; family Dipodidae; genus Dipus; species Dipus sagitta. Next base: position 58,075,902 of record CM070772.1, read on the forward strand.
CCAGCACAAGGGGGAAGGAGATCAGCATAGAGAAAAATCAACTCCTACCAAATCAGAGAGCCAGAGCCTCAGAGGCCCTCAACACCTCATCACTGAAGCAGACCAAAAATGAACCCAACATGGCTCAGGGAAATTTTGCGGAAGAGGGGGCGGAAAGAATGTCAGAGTCACATGTTGGGTCATGATATGCAGAGACATTTAGCTTACCCATAACTGTGGGCTAACTCCACAATGCACGACCCGCATACCTCAACAAGGAGGGGCCAAGGGGAGGGGGTAGGTCACGGATGAGCCTAATAATGGTACCAAACTGACTGTATTTGCTGAATACAGAACTGACTAATAAAAAAAAAAAAAAAAAAAAAAAAGATGATGAACATTTCCTTAGGTGTGTATTTGCCACTTGTATTTCTTCCTCTGTGGACTTCCTGTCCAACTCCTTGCCCCATTTTGTGAGTGGGCTGTTTGAATTTTATTGTTTAGGTTTTTGAGTTCATTGTAGATTCTAGAAATTAGGCCTCTATCAGTTGGATATTCAGCAAATGTTTTCTCCCATTCTGTGGGTAATCTATTGGCTCTGCTTATTTTATGTTTGTCTGTGAAGAAACTTTTCAGCTTCATAAGAACCCATTGGTTGAGTGATTGTTTAAGGTCCTGTGCCACTGGGGTTTTGTTCAGGAAGTCTTTTCCCATTCCTAGATCATGGAATGTTCCTCCTAACTTTTCTTCCAGTAGTAGCCGAGTTTCTGGTGTTATATTGAGGTTGTCGATCCATTTGGATTTGATTGTTGTGCATGGCGAGATGTGTGGATCAAGTTTTAATTTCTTGCATGTAGTTATCCACTTTGTCCAGCACCATTTGTTGAAGAAGCTGTCTTTTTGCCAGCCTATATTGGTGGGTCTTTGTCAAATATCAAGTAGCTGTAGTTACTTGACCCAAAGTCTGGGTCCTCAATTCTATTCCATTGGTCTATACTCCTGCTTTTATGCCAGTACCATGCTGTTTTTATGAGTACGCCTTTGTAAAATAGCTTTAGATCAGGCATGGTGATGCCTCCAGAGGTGTTTCTTTTGCTGAGGATATGCTTGGATATCTTTCTTTTCCATATGGATTTTGAGATCAATTTTTCTATCTCTGTGAAGAACGATGTTGGGATTTTGATGGGAATTACATTAATTCTGTAGATTGCCTTTGGAAGGATTGCCATTTTTACAGTGTTAATTCTGCCTATCCAGGAACATGGGAGGTACTTCCATTTTCTCTAAGTTCTCCTCAATTTCTTTTTTGAGTGTTTATATGTTTTCATTGTATAGATCTTACCCTTACTTGGTTAAAGTTATTCCAACGTAATTTTTTGTTGTTGTTGTTGCTGCTGCTATTAAAAATGGGATAATGTCGTGTATTTCTTTCTCTGTATCTTTGTCATTTGCATATAGAAAGGCTACTGATTTTTGTGCATTGATTTTTTATTCTGCTAATTTGCTGAAAGAGTTTATCACCTTTAAGGGTTTTCGAATGGCTGCTCTCGGGTCTCTTATATATAGAATCATTTCATCTGCCACTATCACTAACTTGACTTCTTCCTTTACAACTTGTATCCCCTTTATTTCTTTCTCCTGTCTTATAGCTTGACATATAACTCCTCAGGGTGAAAGGGTGGAAAACGATTTTCCAAGCAAATGGGAATAAGAAACAAACAGGCTTAGACATACTAATATCAGATAAAATAGATTTCAAACCAAAAATAATTTTAAAAAGACAAAGAAGGCCACTTCCTACTGATAAAGGGATCAATACAGCAAGAGGATATTACCATCATCAATCTTTATGCACCAAACACAGGTGGACCACAATTCATAAAGCAAAACCTACTTGACAATAAAACAGAAATAACCACCAACACTATCATAGTCCGGAACTTCAATATATCGTTATCAGCAATAGATATTTCATCCAAACAAAAACTCAACAGGAAAGTGAGAGAGCTCAACAAAACCATAGAACATTTAGACCTAACTGACATCTATAAAACATTCCACCCCAAGTCCTTAGACTACACATTTTTCTCATCAGCACATGGAACCTTCTCTAAAATAGACCACATACTGGGTCACAAAGCCTGCCTTCATGTATTTAGGAAAATTTACATAACCCCCTGCATGGTATCAGATCGCAGTGCTATTTTGGTAGAAATTAACAACAAAACACCCACCAAAAATCCCATCGACTTCTGGAGTCTGAACAGCACACTTTTAAACAAAAAATGGGTAGTGGAGTGGATGAAATAAAAAATGTAATAGAGAAATTTCTAGAAATGAATGACAATGAGATCACATCACACCAAAACTTATGGGATAAAATGAAGGCAGTCCTCGGGGGAAAATTCATAGCACTAAATGACTCCATAAAAAAGACAGAGAAATCTCAAATCAGTAACCTCACCATCTACCTAAAGGCACTGGAAAAGCAAGAACAATCCAACCCAAAAAGCTCCAGATGGAAAGAGATAATTAAGATCAGAACAGAAATTAATGAATTGGAAACTAAGAAACAATTAAGAAAATTGATGAAACAAAAAGTTGGTTCTTTGAAAAAATAAACAAGTTGACAAACCCCTGCCCAATTTGATCAAGAAAAAAAGGAGGCACTTCAAATTAACAAAATTTGAAATGAAAAAGAAGAGGCCAAACAGACATAAGTGAAACTGGGAGAATCAAAACCAGACTATCTTAAGTAAACATTAATAGTCATAAGAAAGATAACCTGTCAATATATAGGTGGGCATTTGAGTTTGCAAAACATAAATGGTACTCTTTTTGGTTTATTGCTACCTGTTTCACATTTTTTTTTTCCATTTTTATTTTTTATTTTATTTTATGTTTTTTTCACAGTCAGTTTGGTACCATTATTAGGCTCATCCATGACCTGCCCCCTCCCCTTGGCCCCTCCTTGTTGGGGTATACGGGTCATGCATTGTGGAGTTAGCCCACAGTTATGGGTAAGCTAAATGTCTCTGCATATCATGACCCAACATGTGGCTCTGACATTCTTTCTGCCCCCTCTTCCACAAAATTTCCCTGAGCCATGTTGGGTCTGCTTCAGTGATGAGGTGGGCTCTCTGATTTGGTAGGAGTTGATTTTTCTCTGTGCTGATCTCCTTCCCCCTTGTGCTGGTATCCAGTTCATCAGGAAAACAGCGCCCTTGCTTTTTTCTCCAATTTTTCTTAGTTTCAGCTGGGGCCCTTTTGAGGTATGATGGGGTGGCTCTCTCCTTAGGATCTACATATATCTGAAAAAGAGAAGCAGATTCTCCAACGGAGAGTAAGTTAGCATCAGGACAAATGAGATAACCCCCCCTTTTTTTTAATAGAGAATTCAATAGGTGTAGGCCCTCTTGTAGCCCACAATTGATGGTAGCTTGATATTGGAGAGTGGGTTTATGTTTGGATATGGTTCTGACTTGTTTCCCAGCTCCAGCTATGGGTCCCATACCAGTGAGGGGATCAGTTAGCCGAATTGAGAGCAGTTGGTTCCTCACCATGGCTGCGTGCCACCACTGCACTTGTGTGGGCATCACAACAAGGTATTTGCTGCTAACAAGGTTAGACCATGCATTGCTTCGACAGATATTGGTCATTTTCCCCCAGTCGCCCATGTAGCACCTTCTGGCACTAGACGCGCTGACTGTCTGGGACTGACTCTCTTCCAACTTCCAGCCATGCCATTCTAATTTGAATGTCAATCACATAAGGTGTCTTCAGCAGTAGGGTCTTATCACTAGCCTTTGGTGGGTCATCAAGTACTCTGACAGCAATCTGTCTGTCTTTTAGGAAACCTTGTAGGTCTCTCTGATTTCTCTACTTTTCTTCAAGTTATTTTAACTAAATTCTTGTTTAATCATCTGACTTGATTTCTTTACTATTTTTTAAAATGTATTATTTATTTATTTATTTTAAAGCAGAGAGAGAGAAAAATGAAAGAATAGAAAAGTACAAATGAACTCTAGATTCATGTGCCACTTTGTGCATGTGACTTTACATGTGTGATAGGTAATTGAACCCAGGCCATAAGACTTTACAAGCTAGCATCTTTAACCACTCAGCAATTTCTCTAGCCCTCAACTAAATTCTCTAATTAAATTTCTTTACTAACTGACAAAAACTAAAACAATATATACAATACAATGAACAAAAATATGTGTCAAAGACAATATAAAACTATGAAAACAAGGAAAAATGTATAAATGGTAGCTATACTGCTATTAAAATATCTGAAGTGTTATGGATGCTATAATATCAATGAAACAAACTATACCCAAAGATTAATATTCCCTGTTTTTATTTTTATTATTTATTTTCAAAGAGAGAGAGAGATTGAGGGAGAGAGAGAGAGAATACCAAAAAGGAAGTTAAATATGCATGTGAAAAATGAATCTGAAAAATGTAGTTCAATGTGAAACTGCTACAATATAAACTTTAGGCAGAAAAACACAGAACTGCGAATTTAAAAATGATTAATGCATGATGGTTATAGATGGTAATAAAATACTTGAAGATAAAGATTTAAATGTTCCTTCCACATGCATTGCGCAAAGGAAATTATGAGTTGATGTAGATGTTAATTAGAAATTTGGAAATAATTTCACAATGCATACACATATCAGACGGGCAAAACTTATGTCATAATTATATAAGATTTTTACTTAACTATACCTCAATAAATCTAGAAAGAATAAAATAAACAAAATTTTCAATTGTGCATAATATCAAATATCCATGAATTTATGTAAGGCAAACTTTAAATCCTCTAATAAAGAGTGTCTTTATATCAATAAGAAGAAACAATTTAAATTATCAAGAACATGATAGTAAACATAAAGTTTCAATATTAATAAAAAATCAGAGGTTAAAATAGAAATGTAACTGTTTATCTTCTTCCAAGCAGAGTATGGCAAAATATGGTAACAGTGACCACATTCTAAACAGGCAGCTTCATTCATCCACAGTGAGTTTGTTAGCACAACTTCTCTGAAAGGCAACCTAGCAATATATATCAAGAAATACTTAAACATTTGTGCTTTTAATAAGCAATTCTGGATTTGTTTTTGTTTCAATTTCATTAATTTCTTCCTTAATCTTTATTATTTCTTCTCATCTACTGATTTTTGGTTTGCCTTGTCCTTCTTTTTCCAAGGCCATAAAGTGAACAATTAAATTACTTATTTCTGAACTCTCTAATTTCTTAATATAGACACTTGGAGCTATAACTTTCCTTCTGAGGACTGCCTTCATTGTGTTCCAAAAGTGGGGTATTTTATATTATTATCATTTCATTCCATGAATTTATTGATTTCATTTTTGATTTCTTCAATGACACATTGATCATTCAATAGTGTACTGTTCAGTCTACATGTGTTTTTCTGTATGCTCTGTAACTTTTCTTGTTGCTTATTTGCAGTTTAATCCCACTGTGTTCAGATAGGTATAAGGGATTATTTCAATTTTCCTGTATTTGTTGAGATTTTCTTTGTGTCCTAATATATGGTCTATTTTAGAGAAGGTTCCATGTGCTGCTGAGAAAAATAAATATTCTGCAGCATTTAGATGTAATGTTCTTTAGATGTCTGTTGGTCCTTTTGTTCCATGACATCAGTTAATTTAGATGTCTCTTTATTTATTTATTTATTTATTTATTTATTTATTTTGCTGGTTTGACTTGTCAATTGATGAGAATGTGGTATTGAAGTCACCCACTACAATTGTGTTTTATGCTATTGATCCTTGCACAGCTATGTTTATTGCTGCTCTATTGACAATAGCTTGGAAATGGAACCAGCCTAGATGTCTATCCACAGATG